>OZ038509.1:23853151-23918151 GCA_964036315.1 Acanthosepion esculentum | reverse complement strand
TTTGCCGCTGATTTGGTAACATAAAAAGGATTCCTCTTTTGCCAGTAAATCTTCGTTGGAAGCTGCGAAGACCAAATTATTACATCTGGACATGTGGGAGAACGTAAATTGTTACGGCCATTACGTTCACTCTGACGCATGCGCAAAGAAACATGCGCCATTATCGGCACATGACGATCTGACGTTAGTCCGCGTAAAAATGTCTTTGAAGTTTAAGAATGCGGTGTAGGCGCCAATTTTCAAGACACCTTTGCAACATCCACTTCCTCAACGAAAAAGGAATAAAATATTTATTTTAATACACTTTATATATATATATATATATATATATATATATATATATATATATATATATATATATATAACAAGTGTATTAAAATAAATAAAGTATTATAAATAAATTATATATATATATATATATATATATATAATGATTATTTTTACAATTGTTTTAATAAGAAGAATTGTTTTAATAATAAAAAAATATTTAGAATAATTTATAAAGTTTGAAATCTATTAAAATGCTGTATTAATTTCCATTATTAAGTTGGTAAACATAAATGGAAAAACTTACGACATTTCAGTGACTCCCAACATTTTAAAAATAGTTTTGAATTTTTTCGTGTGTATAAACGTCAATTTTTGTAAATATCAAAGCCCTTACACGACATCAGAAAATAACAGCGGTAACTACCAATTTATTGGTAATTTTCTAACATTTCCCCATCAAGCATCTTCGTAAGTAAGACTCTAAAAGCCAAAGTTCCCAAAGTTCAATTAGATTACTTAGAATATTTTCTTAATTTTTAAGATTGCCGGCTATTTAAAAGATTATATAAAAAGGCGTTCACCTAATATTGGTCAAGTAATTGTTAAAGTTATGCCCCACCCATAGAAAAAAATTCCCAAACATAAATCTATCAAGAGAATTATCAACACTTGATAAAAACACTCACCTCCATGTTAAAAATGTTTTTCTGTGACATTTTAAATTAAAAGTAAATAATATTTTTACAAATCAGATTAATTAAATTTTTAATCAGGTAACATTCTTCAAATAAAGTTTCAGAAAAGTATATTTTATTTTTAAAGATATTTTAAATTATGAAATTAATTATTTAATTTAATTATAATTGTTTTAAAATCCACTAAGCAAAAACACATTGGGAAAGAATTTTTTTCATCAGAAATTTAAACCAAGACTCAACTCATTGTAGAAAAAAGAGTTACGTCCCTCAAAATAGACTGAATTTTCCTCAACATAAGCGACTGAGATAAAGCCAGTTACGTCCTTGTTTTCTGTCGCAAACTTAAGGGACAACACGTGGAAATCTTAAACTATCAAACAAACTTTTGAAAAGCTACACAGCGAAACAATTGTTTACATTTTTTCCTTAAAACTTTTATGTATCATAAATATTACATAAATATATAGAACATCAGGTGCATTTACAAATCTTCGTATTATTTTCTCTACATAGCAAGATTTGTACAGGACTTTCTGACACTTACATTTTTTCCATCTATCTATCTATCTATCTATCTATTTCAGTCTGTCCTTATCTATCTATCTATCTATCTATCTATCTATCTATCTATCTATCTATCTATCTATCTATCTATCTATCTATCTCAGTCTGTCCATATCTATCTATCTATCTATCTATCTATCTATCTATCTATCTATCTATCTATCTATCTATCTATCTATCACAGTCTGTTCATTACCTATCTATCTATCTATCTATCTATCTATCTATCTATCTATCAGTAAATTTAAAAATAAGTTATTCCAAAATTCGCTTGAAGATGAAACAGAACTAATGCTTTTAATTTAATTATACAATTAAAATTTGAAGTTTTTAGCTTCGATTTTTGAATCATGGTAATTCCTGTGTAGCGAAGAAATCATATTTTAAATCTGTTAATTTATAATATTTATGCTCTGTAAATTTACATTGAGCAACGTTTTGTAAAAATAAAAATATCAATAAGAACACCGGATTATACATCTTACTGTTCTTTCAATTGTAAGGAGGATTTGATAATTATAATTAAGTAATTCATTGAGTCTGAAAGAAACCTCAACAGAATGCAGAAAAGCACTGGACGGCCGTTTCGCTCAAACTGAAGTATTAGAAGCCGGATCAAGCAATGATATACATAGTATAGTAGTCGTGGCTCCGGGGTGCACAGTCCTATGGTTACAGAGAACTTCAGTTGAGTTCCACCACGGAATATGTGAACGAGCGGCGCTATATTGAGTCTGAATTGCCATCACTTTGTCACAGAGGCCCGTTGGAACAGTTGGTATGGTGTTTGCTTGTCAACGTAACTGTCAGGGTTTCAATTCTCGGTAGTGGATACTCGCTGCGGATGAGTATATAGTCACATATTATGCGACCTTTGAAGATCTAATTTTGAAGTTAATTTGACTACAGTAAATGGATTTATAGTTTGGTCAACAGCATAACCAGGGCCAGCAGTACTTGCGCTACTTTTATATCTCGTGTATGATACAACCCCCTTAAAATTAGCTTCAAAATTAGGTCTTCAAAAGTCGCATGATACGTGAGTATATATGGTATTAATTGATGCCATGAGTAAACTAGTAATAAGATTAAATTCTACTGGACATAAAGTGGGGGGTCAGTTTTCTATTGTTTTCCAAGTACTCAACTGATCCCCCCAATGAATTACAATATAATAGATGCCATTAGTAAACTAGTATTAAGATTCTATTGGTCATAAAGTGGGGGATCAGTTTTCTTTTGTTACCGAGTAATAAACTGATCCCCCCAATGAATTACAATATAATAATTGATGCCATGAGTAAACTAGTATTAAGATTCTATTGGACATAAAGTGGGGGATCAGTTTTCTATTATTACCGAGTACTAAACTGATACCCCAATGAATTACAATATAATAATTGATGCCATGAGTAAACCAGTATTAAGATCCTATTGGACATAAAGTGGGGGGCCAGTTTTCTATTGCTACCAAGTAATAAATTGATCCCCACCACTGAATTGGAATATACCGTATATACGCATGTACAAGAGAATAACAATGATTTTACGAGAGATAAAATTCCCCCCTCTCTTCTGAATTGGGGGGGCAAATTCGATGAGACTTATTAAGATTTTCATTGAATTTACAAACCTTTCTAGACATGTGTTAGACAAGATGAACGAGCAGCAGGATCCGATGGGATCGTAATAGACATGTTCCCAGCCTTAGACGATTTCGGCATCGACATGATCACTGAACACCATTTACATCATTCGTACTATTGTCTTCATCTTTGTCGCCATATTTATTACAACGTTTCGGCCGTCGTACGCTCCGTCCTTCTTCAGGTGATTGGAATGTCGAACGGGAACCCTTTATTTCGCTCACTGGAGTAGACTGTTCTAGTTCCTCGTGCCATGTCTTAAGGTAAGGCTTCAAGAACACCAGAAAGCTGTAACACGAGGGGAAGTGGAAAAGTCAGGCGTGGCTGACCACATATGGAGAGAGAAGGGAGATCACCGCCCTCTGTGGGATCAGGTTGAGATCATAGACGAAGAACATCATTGGAAAATTCGTAAACTTAAGGAATCAGCACATATGCTAGGCCACAAAAATTTCCTGAGCCGACCAAGCATAGAAATGAATATAATATGGGAACCAGTAATAAGGAGTACCAGAGAAAAGCGATAAAAACAACAAAAAAGGCAATATGAGCTCTGGTAAAAAAACATGAAATGGTAACAGAAGAAATTGCAATATGAGCACGGTTAAAAAATGATTGCTGAAAATATTAGGTTTATAATACCCAGAAATTCATACACAGATATCTTCATAGACATATGGCACAGTGGATAAAGGCGTTTTAGTTAGATCCAGTGACAAGACCCAAAGAGTGTGAGTTCAATACCATTAAACATGACACGTGAAACTAGAACAGTCTACCCCAGTGAGCGAAATATAGGGTTCAGTTCGACATTCCAACCACTTGCCGAAACGTTGTAATAAATATGACGACAAAGAAGAGGACAATAGTCTGAATAACGTAAATAGTGTACATAATACCTCATCTCAGAAATATAGACACTGAAAATAATAAATTAAATATACGACAGTGGTGAGATACCAGAAATCCTTCAATTTAATGAGCCATATAACCAAATAGTGTACATAATACCTCATCTCAGAAATATAGACACTGAAAATAATAAATTAAATATACGACAGTGGTGAGATACCAGAAATCCTTCAATTTAATGAGCCATATAACCAAATTAATAATCCGAATTCTAATAATGAATAGAGCGAAGCGAAAGTCATATTGCTTGTTTGAAAGAAAGCCCTGCAATGTGAGATGCTTGATTAATTCAGAGTTGATTACACAGAAGCTTTTGATAAGGTGCGACAGAAAGATCTATTTGAACTATTAGGAAAACTTGATCTATTTGGAGAGGACGTTAGAATAATTAATTATACTAGAAGAAAATACGAACAGAAAATGAATTGAGTAGGTACACAAAGACTAAATGAGATTTCTCAGCGGATTTATTCGATCTTAACAGCTACCGTAAGGAATACAGAGACTCTACGAGGATTTATTATCGGTGGGTGTCATCTTAAAGATACGCAGATGACATTGTGTCGGTGCCAGACACGGAAGGAAAACTACAGGACTCACTAGACAAGGCTGTCAAGAAAAGTGCGAAGAAAGGACTAAATACAAATTCTAAGGCAAATTCGGAATTAAAGATGCCAAAGTTTAAAAATCTCGGAAATGTTTGAATAAAGTTCGGAAAATACAACACTAAAACACAAAAGCGCATTGGAATAGAAAAAATGTCTCCTTTGTTCTCCCTGTTGCCCCGACTACATGAATTTAAACGTGCTACTAGACTGGCATTTAGGTCTCACCCTTTTTCTGTTAAATTAGTTAAATGTAACCGCCACTTCTACTCCAACAGTTTCTTCTCTCGCACTTCTTATCTGTGGAAATCCTTTCTGTTTACTTGCTTCCCTGATATATAGAATTTTCAAAAATTTAAATACAACGTTAATCCCAATCTTTTATCTTCTTAAATCCTGTTAATCTTTTGTCCTTTCTTAAATCCGTCCTATTCTTAATCTTTTCTTTCACTTTCTCTCCCTGTAACTTCCTGCGCACTTGTGACATTCTCGTCTTGCGTGGGGTGAAAAAAAATAAGCAAAGTACTGAAAAACAGGAAAATTTAATTA
This sequence comes from Acanthosepion esculentum, assembly GCA_964036315.1. Lineage (NCBI taxonomy): Eukaryota > Metazoa > Mollusca > Cephalopoda > Sepiida > Sepiidae > Acanthosepion > Acanthosepion esculentum. The sequence goes on along the minus strand of OZ038509.1, from coordinate 23,912,907 downwards.
AAAATAAAGAAAATGGTACTGACTTGTAGCATTAATTCTCGCTTGAATGGTGGTCAATGCCGGGCAATTTCCTCACATATGAAGAGAAAACAGGAAGCAATAAAAATGTGGTTCTATAGAAGGATAGTGAGAATTCCATGGATGGAGCAAGTAAGCAGTAACGTCTTAAGGAAAATAGAAACAAAAAGGACATTGAGGCTCATAATGGAAACAGATACATAATGGGATTAATTTGCAGTATAAACACCAAAAGCCCACGGTAATGAAAATATTCCATGAAATTGAATGATTACGAAATGAAATTGCCTGATTATTTCGAAAATGACAATAAAAGTTTAAGCTTGATTACTGTTTAGGATTTATCGACAATATGAGTTCGATCTCTTTTGCGTTGTCCGACCGCCATTACTGGCGTTGTTTACTGTTTCGCCTCGAGTAATAATGCGCGGAAGATTACTTAGTTAACGGCCTTTTTACTGCTTTTCGTATCTTGTTACTCGTCTTGATTACTGCCCAATTTTTGCGAAAGTTATTTTAAAATGCGCCTTCTCTTTTTTAAAATGAAGCTTTTAATGATTATTTTTTTATTAATTGGTATAAATTCCTTTTTTCCGATTAAAAGTATTATTTTTTGTAGAAGTGAAGCTTCATAAAATAATGAATTCTTTTTTTTATTAAATTGGTTTAAATTTGTTAAATAAACAATTGAAAGTTTTTCTAAATAAATGTCATAGGTGAACCCTTTTTCCAACAACAAAAAACAAAAAACAAACCATCGTTGAATAAATGGAAAACATCATATTTTTCATCTTTCAGGGACGTAATTTCTATTTTTTTTTAATTGTCAGATTTTAAAGCACAATTTTTTAAAAAAATAACATCGTTTAAAAAAAACGAAGGAAAACTTAGCCTTTCAGGAACGTAATTTTAATCTTATTTTTCGCTTTTTTATTTTCCCTGCTATATCTGGAATCGTGCATTCATTTTTAACTTCGCACATTTCGCAATAATCAAGACAAAGGCGGATGACTACTCTAGCAAACGTAATGGCAACCCGTTCTGTCGGCGCGTCGCGAAAGAATTCGAACTTATATTGTCCATAACTCCTAAACAGTAATACAATACAAATTTTTAATGTCATTTTCAAAATAAACAGGCAATTTCATACCATAGTGGAACATTTTCATTACCGTGGGCTTTTGGTGCTTATATTTCAAATTATAGCCATAAAGGAAGATCGTTTTCAGTTTAACTCAAAATTAGAAATAGAGGATAGGCTAGAAATGGTGATCACTTAGACACACGCTACCTCCCATATATGCGTTTCCTCTATGGCCACGTGGTCTACTAAATTCAATAATGGGATCGCCTGTGTTTGCTCACTGGCGATCTATGTTCAAACTCAAGTGTCGGCAGTGTCACTCTATTCTTATATAAAAGGAAGGTAGAAGGTGGCGACTGGTTTTACATTTCGATTTTTAAAGATTGTAGATGTCAAGGAAACAAGAATGAACATTCTAGTAGCAAAACGGCGGCGTTAGATTATCTCGCGAGATAATATTAGCGTCCTATTTGGTCAAAGTTCAGTCTTTTATGGGTGAGACTAGGGATGATCGCTTTAGGGCGTTTGTCTGAGTGATGGTATATGAAAACCGTGCGCGGACCAGACCAAATATCTCCGCCTCTCAGCCGTACCGACATGATCGAAAAGAATACAAGACATTACATTTAACGTCGGCTTGGCTGCAGGGGAGGAGTTGACGGAAGATTTTAACTGCGGACAGGCAACCGCCATAGTAGATCCTAGTTTAATTTCATAGTCATTGAGGTCATCTGTCTATATTTCTGAGATGAGGTATTATGTACACTATATCATTATTCGGACTATTCTCCTCATCTTTGTTGCCATATTTATTACAACGTTTCGGCCCTTCAGTATCTGTTTATATTTCTGAGATGAGGTATTATGTACATTATTTACATTATTTGGACTATTATCCTTATCTTTGTCGCCATATTTATTACAACTTTCCGGCCCTTGAGTATCTGTCTATATTTCTGAGATGAGGTATTATGTACACTATTTACATTATTCGGACTATTGTTCTCATCTTTGTCGCCATATTTATTACAACTTTCCGGCCCTTGAGTATCTATCTATATTTCTGAGATGAGGTATTATGTACACTGTTTACATTATTCGGACTATTGTCCTCATCTTTGTTGACATATTTATTACAACGTTCCGGCCCTTCAGTATCTGTCTATATTTCTGAGATGAGGTATTATGTACATTATTTACATTATTCGGACTATTGTCCTCATCTTTGTCGCTATATTTATTACAACGTTTCGGTCCTTCAGTATCTATCTATATTTCTGAGATGAGGTATTATGTACACTATTTACATTATTGGTACTATTGTCCTCATCTTTGTCGCCATATTTAATACAACGTTTCGGCCGTTCAGTATCTGTCTATATTTCTGAGATGAGGTATTATGTACACTATTTACATTATTCGGATTATTGTTCTCATCTTTGTCGCCATATTTATTACAACGTCTCGGCCTTTCAGTATCTGTCTATATTTCTGAGATAAGGTATTATGTACACTATTTACATTATTCGGACTATTGTTTTCATCTTTGTTGCCATATTTATCACATCGTTTCGGTCGTCGTACGCTCCGACCTTCTTCAGGTTGTTGGAATGTCGAACTGAAACTTTTATTTCGCAACTCACAACTCCTTAAGGACACATGTCACAGTGGATAAATGCGTTGGTTAGATCTAGTGACAGGACCCAAAGAGTGTGAGTTCAATACCTGGTTAAGGCAGTGGGGAACTTGGAGAGGTGAATTAGACATGGCACGTGGATCTAGAACAGTCTACTCCAGTGAGCGAAATAAAGAGTTCAGTTTGACATTTCAACTACCTGAAGAAGGGCGGGGCGTACAACGGCCGAAACGTTGTGATAAATATGGCGACCAAGATGAGGACAATTTTTACCTGGGATGGGTAACGGTTGACTCTAGAATTGAAGATGTTAACATTGTAGCGATATGAGAAATAGCCCCTCGGGAGTCTGTTCCGGGGAAGGGAACTACTCTCGTATTAATGGACCCCTAAGTAATAAGGATGTTTTGTTTCAGCGTACGTATCCGTGAAGGTCTGAACGGGCGGAGCAAATGAATTTAGCTCGCCGAATCATTTGCCATCGAAAGGTTCTTGCGACATACATGTCGCCTGTGGGAAACGAGTTGTAGACTGGAAACTCATTCACCATCCACATGACCGCGCAGATGCTTTTTAACTCTATCAAAGCTGGAATATAGGACTGTAATTACTGCACAGGTATAGTGCTAGGACTCAGTTTTTGGTAATAACGGCAGCGGATGTTTTCACACAATTGCCCCTTAGAAAGACAAAAATCCATCTCTTTTCATCCCAGCTATGGGTTTAAATAGCAGGGTAGACTGTATCTTCTAACTTTGATAGCAACCGATGCTTGAGAAGAAAAAGTTTGAATTCCAAATTAAAACCATGTTTTTCCTTCTCTTCCTTTTTGAAGACATGGTTTAATTTAGTGAATATTTACTCAATGTTAATTTCGCAGCTGTTTTCAAACTAAGTTCTCAATTATAATTGCCTTGTGTCAGATTACGTAATATATCTTAATACAGGATCCATGTTGGTTATTTGTCAGTCAACAACCTTTCATCTTTTTCCGGAAGTTAAAAATCCGCGCAATTTCATCCTGCTGGTGGCACGTGCCGTAAACACTTTACAGATGGAACAAATTAGCATGCGAAATTGGTGGATGTAAGGAAATATCGCGCGAATTAAATGGGTAACACGAGACTCAAATCCTCATATTTTTCAAGACATTTCATTCAACTCCTAACTTCAATAATCCCCCTCGGGCAATGTGCGTGTGTGCGTGCCCGCGCGACGCCGGACGTGTACCTTACATTCTTGTCTGCGATGTGAGAGAGACTATCTGAGCCTTAAAGCCGGTGTTGGTGGGTTTATAAATCTATCTCGTTGCCGCGCCTGCAGACCCAGGTGCTGCTCGTCGGTCACGGGAATCAGCACTCGTCGGCCGGGACGTCATCCCAGATCATTTCTGAATCTGGTTTATCTGACGTCACACTGAGTGCAAAGTATGATTTGCCTGGCGCCCTTACTATAGAGAAAAATTCTAATTCCGAGCCGTTATCAAATACATCACCAACGCATGCAAGCTTACAGCATGTGCCATTTCCAAGCGGTCACCCATCTGGGCACTGATCAGGCTCGATGTATGCTTATGGGCAAAAGTGCTCAATATCAGAGACAGAGCGTACATAAATATAAAAGTGGACGCCCGGTTCACACCCCTCCCTAGTGTTTTAAACAGGAGTAGAAGTTTATCCCTTGTTCCCTATTTAGGTTTGGGTTTCCGCTTCCTTCTTTAGTCGCCTTCAACTCTATACTTCTAACACTTCTCCTTTCTTACGCTAATAAAACTCCACACAGTTTCCCTCTACATTGAGTGGCTCTTGGGTCTTGTATTGGTTGAACATTAGTTTATTTATTAATATATACTTCTTAGGTCTGTCTAACCACATTCAGCACTGTTTTGTTTAAACCTTAAATTGAGTAAATATTTATTCGTTCACATATGGACAAGCTTTGACGATGTTAGTTTGAATAATTATTCGAATAGTGAGAACACTTTACTCCAGAGTGGCAAATAAGCCCACCCTTTTTTAATCAGTACATAATTTTTGACGCCTTCAATGAAGGGCAAATCGAAATTAAGTCTGTCTCTACGGATAACTAAACAGCCTAAGTGGTTACGACTCTTAAAGCGGAAGAGATTCCTGTCGAAAACACTTTGCAATTAACTAAAATAAATACTGGCTTCGTGTATGTGAAAATTGGGCTGAAATGAGACCTTTGCTTGTACTCTGAGGTACCATGCTCTTCTCAGCCCGTCGGGAAGCAACACAAAATGAAACGTAACGGTTTGTTTTCTTTAAATAAAATTTAAAATTAAAAAGGGATAAAAAAAGGAGAAAAAGGAGAGAGGAAAACAGAGGAACAAATAAGGGAAAAAGCATTTAAGAGGGAGATAGAAAAATAGAGAAAGAATCACCCAAGTAGAGAGGGGGATACAGGAAGACAGAACAGATACAAGTCTGGACAGAAGTTAAAATCGGTTGGAGATTAACAAGGACCGAAATTTAAAATGTTAACTCTTGTTTAAATAGGAAAAAATTACATAAGAAGGAACAATCGTTAAACTTAAGAAAAGGAAGGGTTTTTAAATCGTAAAAGAAAAATTAGTATTTAATATTAAAAATCTTATTTAATTTTAATATTAAACAAAGGAATTTAATATTATTATTAAAAAAAAAGAAATTATTAGTAAATAAACAATAAAAAACTGAAAATTAAAAATAATAATATATATTGATATAAATAATATATATATATATATATATATATATATAGAGAGAGAGAGAGATAATATTAGTAGTCAATACACACACACACACACACATATATATATATTTTTTTTTTCTACGAGCCGGGCTTTCAGTCGTTCCGAACGACCATCCTCAGGTAGACATTTCAGTGTGTTTTTTTTTTTTTGTGTGAAGTTGATTGTATTTTATTAGTAAATATTGTTTGTGAGGGTGATTCTCGCCATATAATTAGCTTCAGTATTTGTTTTTCGTTTGAATGATTTACGTTACATAAATTGAATACGCACTACAAAATTGATATTAAAATATATATATATATATATATATATATATATATATATATATATACTAGCAGCATGGCCCGGCGTTTCCCGTGCTTGATTCAAAAATCGTACGACTCATACAGCGATCGCTATCACTTGACTTCAAATATTTTTGCCCTTCCTTGCCTTTAAAGGAGTGCCCTTTGCCGTGCTGATGTTGCTACATGCCTTACTTCTTGCCTATCTCAAACTGCGAATATTTTAAAGCTCTATACTAAACATTAAATCTGTTACGAAAAAAGAACTAAACAAAATGAACACAAAACGATCAGCTTTAAAAAAGGACTCGTAACTGGAAAAACCGAATGAAAAAAAGAATGTTAACAACAAATACTTTTTCACACCCAACACAGTTCTGCGAAATCTGAATCAACGTTGAGTTTAAGCAAGCGAATGAGCCAATTGGAGTAAAGTGCCATGCAGATTTAAACTTTTCCCACTTGTAACGAATGCAGCTATCGATTTTTTTTGCATGCTAGCATGCTAGTTAACATTTGTGTCAGTCAGCTGTTGGCTCTCACGCTGGCCAATAGAATCTCCCTGCCTATTCGTGGCAGCCAGCTATAGGCTCTCACCCTGGTTTGTAGAAAATGGACGCAAACTACATGAAAACTGCCGTAGAAGCATGAAAAAATCGATTATTACCACTATCGATGGGAGTTGGGAAATGTAAAGTCGGTCTTGGCCTTTCCGCTAACTTGGAGCATGTGCATGTAAATTTTGGTGCAAATCCGTCGAAAATAGCGGCCTTGCATTCGTTACACACACAAACACATCCTGCTTTTTATAGATAGAGATATATAACTATGAACCTAAAGAGCCAGGCAAACCTACCTAGGTTTCACCTACGCGGATCGTCGGAGTACGCTGGCCAGCGTACGCTGATGATCCGCGTAGGTGAAACCTAGGTAGGTTTACCTGGCTCTTTAGGTCCATAGTTAAATTTGCTCTACTTAGGGAATTGAGCACTTTGCTTTGTTATTTTGACTTTACTCTTGTCGGAGTTTTTTTTCTTTGGACTCTGAACTTGGATTCTGGACGAATGTTTTTGCCTCAATTAAATATTCTTAGTTCTTTCTTTTTTTATCCCTTATTTTTCCTTGGCTATTAGCTTGTTCATTTACAAGCCAAAACACCTAAGATTAAGATTTTTTCCGGACGAGTATACTTATATATATATATATATATATATATATATATATATATATATATATATATATATATATATAATTCCCAAGAGGATAGAATCCAGGTAGAACTCAATGTCCAGGACAGAGTAAGAATATAATATAAAAGGCTCAAACACTAATATTTCATGCTTATAATTTATTACAGTGGAATCGTAATCAGGATCCAATTCATCAAAACTACAAATATATATATATATATATATATATATATATATATATATATATATATATTATAATATTTTTTAAAAAATATGATTCCTTCGCTACATAAGAGTTCTCATGTTTCAAAAACGAGAGCAGGAGTTAACAGTTTTTTGCCGACATCAACAAATTTTCGCATTAAATAATTAACATAAAAAATAGATAAACAAATAAATTCCATAGTTTAATAAAAGTCTTAAAAGTTTAGCCCAATCATTAAATAGAAAAACCCTTTGTGAAGTCGTCAAAAAAACAAATTGTATTCCAGTCCAACCCGTTTGTATAAGAAACTAGCCATTTGAATAAACAAATAAATAAAGAGATTAATAGATAGATAATAATAAAAGAGAATCCTGTCGACACTTAACGGCCTACCGGAGCGCCATAAAATATCTTTCGCTTTAAACTAACTAGACGGTCACCGCCACCATCAGATTTGAAATAGAGACGCCACCATAACCTGACATAAACTTTCCGAAGGTGACTGGTCTGTAGATAAGAAATTAACTCTTCGACCACCTAACCAATATGTCCGCCCCCAGCCGTTTCCATAGTAACTAATGTTGCAAGAGACCATACTTATAAACACGCGCAAACCACAAGATAGCTTATTCCTAAATTTTCGCTTGAGGATGAAACGGGACTCGATACCTTAATTCAACTTAATTTCAATAATTATATTGAGGGTCTCGGCTCTCGTTTTTGAAACATGAGAACTCTTATGTAGCGAAGGAATCATATTTTAAAAAAATATTATAATATAATCTCTACTTCTGTATGGAGCACTGTCTTTTTAAAAATAAAAACAAAAATACTACAGAACTCCGGATTATTTACCTAACGTGTTCTTTCCTATTTTCCTGCATACCTGCAGATATATATATGTATACATACATACATACATACATATATATATATATATATATATATATATATATATATATATATATATATATATGCAAAGTAGACGTGGCCCTTTGGGCACAATCAGTTTGATTAAGCATGCTTGGATGAGTTACACCAGTTATATCGAGACTAGTAAGTTACCTCTTCGTCACCGAGGCCCGTTGGTCCAGTGGACATGATGCTTGCGTCGTATCGTAATGGTCCGGGTTTGATGAGTCCCAAAATAGGAAACGGCGTCCAGTCCAGTTCATTCTCTTGAGGATTCTTCTAGACGCGATGTATTACTTTAATATGATTATTCGAATCCCCCTTAAAAAATTTCTATCATTTATACATATATATATATATATAAAGCCACTATGACACAAGCGGTTACCGGACGTGGAAGAATTAGAAAACAGAAACATTACTAAAGAGTGAGAACAAAAAAAAAAGAGTAATCAGGATAACAGTAGATAGCAATTGACATTGCATTTAAGTATTTGAAGATTAAAATTGGATGGAAAGCCTGGAACCGGAAGGGAGTTCCACAAGCAAGACAGTAAAGTCACTAAGACACAAGGGGTTTCTGGGTGTGGAAGAATTAGGAACAGAAACATTAATAATGAGCGGGAAGAGGAAAGAGTAATCAGGAGGACAGTAGATAGCGATTGACATTGCATTTAAATATTTGAAGATTAAAGTTGGCTGGAAAGCACGAGGCCGTTCCGCAAGCGAGAAGTGCGAGAAAAGAAACTGTTAGCAGAGAACTTACAGTTGCATCTAGCCAGCTCAGCTCTAAATTGATGAGATCCAGACCTCACGTCAGGACCAATAATATTGTTGCTTCTACTTTGGATTTTATCAAGAATCTCTAAATATATAGCAAGAGCACCAGACCAGATGTGGCAGCAATATTCAAAGCAAGGATAAATGGTAGACTTATAAATATGTAAGATAAATTCTTCTTTGGATTTTATCAAGAATCTCTAGATATATTGCAGAAGCACCAGAGCAGATGTGACAGCAATATTCAAAGCAAGGACAAGGAAAATTTTCTTAATCTTTTATTTAGTTTTTCCGTTTGGTGGGAGTAATGGCATACAAAAACTGTTCATACCGTCCATTTTCCCAAGCACTTTCGGCCACATTGTTGGCCATTTTTCAAGGGGATTTTGTTTGGGTATTGTTAGTTTCTTTTCATGTTTTTACTGTTTAAGACGTATTTTGTGTGTTTTTTAATACTTGTAAAATGGCTGAGTGGCCTAAAACGCTTGGGACAATGGACAGTATAAACAGTTTTTGTACAGCTCACTCCCACTAAACGGAAATATGTAAGAACGATGGGAGAACAAAATAAAAATTTATCAAATTTTCCTTGTCCTTCATATGCAACGAAATAGGTTGAAAAGAAAGGAAACTTCCAAATATAAATTAATCATATATATATATATATATATATATATATATATATATATATATATATATATATATATATCAGATGAAAGTACTACAAAAACATATATCAACCCACAATTTATAAGAACTCTTAAGAAAAAATTCTGGTCGAAAACACACAAATTCTATATAAACGACATTACCGGAAACATCTCGCTATTAGAGAGACCCTGTATATTAAATATATCTATCTTAGTATCAGCCTCAACTTATTTAACAGTGGAAATAGAGTGTTAAAATGTTTTTAAAAATAGAAAATTGCTCATGCAAATTCTAGCCGCGAATAAAACTCGGAGGCTCGGAATAAACGCTCCTATTCAAAACAACACAAAAATACAACTTAAACAGTCAAATCATGAGGAAAAGCCAACACTACCAAAATCAAAAGCCCCTTGAAAATGGCTCAAGAAGTGTCTGAACGTGCTTGGGATAATGAAAATTATAGAAAATTTCTGTATTTCTTTAAGTCTACACACAACACGTTAGGATGCTTTAAAACTAAATACAAAATCAATTAAATCTTCCTTGTCTGCCATATTTAATGAAAGATATTTAAAAGAATGGCCGCTTTCCAAATATGCATTAATATATATATATATATATATATATATATATATATATATATTTCTCTCTCACTCTCTCTCTCTCTCTCTATATATATATATATATATATGTTTCATTAAATAATATAAAGTGTTGTCTATTTATTTTTTGTAAATTCTTTTCATATCGTCTGATAAACTTAATAACATTATCATTAAACGAAGAAAGAAATCACAATATTGATGCATATTTTATAATCCAATCTAAGCTTTCGGCTTACATAAGCCATTATCAAAGATGACAATTAGAGTTCAATATATTAAGCTATACAGGGACTAGAAATTGCTGATAGTCTGTTTTTGTTTACATTGATGATTTTCAGGCAACGATAAACACGTGCATATGAGACGCTGGAAAAAATGCTGCCTAAATACACACACAATATATATATATATATATATATATATATATATATATATATATATATTTATTTATTTCTATATGTGTGTGTGTGTCTCTGTATTTGTATTTTGGGAGCATGTCATTATTGAAGCATGTGTTGTTAAAGATTACGGAACTTTCCCCTTTATTAATCTTTTCTTTTGTTGAATTGCTAAAAAAAGATCCTAGTCGTTGGTGTTTTGCGAGCGGTTCCGCTTGTGGTCAACTGTCATCGTGGCTGTATGTTTCGGTTTTCAGCATCTTAGACACAAATATAATAAAAACTTGCGAGAAAAGAAGAAAAAACGGAAAAAAAAAGATTGAAAAGTTCCGTAGCCTTTTAAAAAACATGTCTCAATGATATATATATATATATATATATATATATATATATATATATATATATATATATATATATATATGTGTGTGTGTGTGTGTGTGTGTGTGTATCCAATATATATATATAGCACAATGAGAAGGCACGAATACTTTCTTGATATGTATATAATATGGAGAAAACAACTGAAAAGTTGCAAATTAAAAAAAATTGAGTGTTTTTTTGTGAAAGTATTTATTTATATTTTTTTTATATATATATATTTGATATTTCAGATCGCCCCGATCTTTCATCAGAAATAAATATATATATATATTATAGAATAAAAATAAATAATTGTCGGACTTTGCCCATTTTATAATGTGTGACGTCTTTTGTTTACATTTGGATACGCTTTGTGCAGTTATGAATGTACGTAAAAGATTCATGGAAGATTGAAGTTTAAAAGGATAAATTCGAGTATAGATTCGGACGAATCTCTGTGGCCGAATCGGTTAAAAGGCATGTCAGGCTATATGACGGTTTCGTCTATAATACTGGTTCGAATCCTGTCGGAGGACGAATATTTTCTATGAAAATTTCTCGGACATTCAGGCTGGTAAATGTTATTTAATACTGTTTATTACAAACAGAGCATTTACTTAAATATTTGTATCTATAAAAAGAATGTTAAACACAAAAATGTCTTTATATATGTATATATAGCAGCTGTCTGTTACCTGACATCAGTTCCTGGCTGCATTTATATTATTGTAGCCTTTACCTACTAAATAGAAGGCTGGACGTCTGCCTATCTTGTAAACCGGTATTCGAGTTTTTACCTATTTTACATTGGTTCAAAAACCAACCATTAGCTACAGTAGAAGATAGGTTTTTATCTCAGTAACGAAGGCTGCCATAAAGGCGGTTCCTTGAAAGTTTAATGAATTACTTTCACAATTGAGTGCCTTGCTGCTGTATATCTTAACTCTTAACTAAGTCTCGCATCAGTTTTCAACTTTTCGAGAAGCGTGCGTTTTCTTAAATGACTTGCGTCAGAAGCTGTACTGAACTGTACATCTGCCTTTCTTCAGCTTCATCGCTGATATGGCCACCCAGGTTGGAAGGAAAACTGATCTTCATTCTAATACGACTCAATTATTTGCATCCTCTTATCGTCGATGAACTGGATGAACCCACTGACAAAGCCAATGTGTTTTAGTGAAGAATTTGGTAAACGAATCATAATTAAATCCATAAACGGAACTTCATTTTGAACGTCAAACGCGGGTCGGTCAAATTTTAGCTGAGCCCTTTAAGTTCTCTTTCGCTCAAATACCCTTTCCCCAACTATGGGTTAAGAAGTAATACAGGCTAGACTCTTTGGTTTAGCAAACAGTCTAAGAAAAGGAAAACTCTAAATTCAAAGCCATCCTAAAGAGGGATGGATTCCGCCAGGTTATCTTGCCGTATATACATCACTACTGCTATAGCTGCAGTACATGAGGTGTCCCTACGACCATAATGGATTACGATGATATGATGCGTGATTTTTAAATGAATAACAAAATAAACAAAAAATGTCAGGAAACTTAATGGCACACCGCGTTTCTCAGTGCAGCGAAAAGTCCTCTTTCATCTTAATATTTTAACACTCATTTTTCTGTAATTATTTTGAATTCACAACTAAATATGCACAGACGACGCAAGAGGATACCTGCCACAAAATGGTGATGGCAAATTTTATATAAATTATTGCTCGAGAGTTTGAACCTCATAGTGTGTCCAACTGTTGTAGCTCTGTGCACTACCGAGTTAAGAAATATTTGCACATGAGAAAAATGCTACCCAAAAGCTAAGCAAAGTATTAAGAAATAGGAAAATTTCCTTAGAAAAAAAGAGTGCTGAAATGCTATTTAATATTAGTTCTCCTATATGACACTAATGCTGAACAATTTCCCCACATGAACAGAAAACATCGCAGCAGATCTGTGGTTCTACAGAAGGATGCTGAGAATACCATGGACTGAACATGTGAGTAATGAGGACAGAATAATGTCACAGAGAATAAATCACTAAGTTCCAACTCGAACATCGAGGGCAGAAAGAAATGCCGAAAACTTTATTCGCAAATACTATCTCGCTAATCAAAATGCACGCCACCAGTCAAAAAAATAACTCATTCTCCACCAAACGCGGTAACCAAAATTGCCCCATTCCACAGATTCGAGAACACCAACTGCTTTTATCGGGCGAACATTTTTTCCATTCGTCGACAGCTGAGAGACGATCTCCAGTATTTTGCATATCAAAGTACGTTTAATTGCGACTCCTGCGTCAGACTTAATTTTAATTCAAATATTCCGTCTCCAGCTTCATGTCATGCGGAATACGTGCCCTTTTGTTTGGTAATTAATTTTCTTTTTCGCCAGCTTTTCCGTCGTAAAATACACGCGACTCACTGTCGCTTAGTTTGACGTGATAAATCCCCGTTTTCTTCGCTACAGAAGTTTTAGGGAAATGAAAGCAAAAAGGACAATTATACTTAGAATCAAAAAGAGACAGCTGAAATGTCTAGAATACATAATGAGGAAAGAAGCTTTGGAGAATTTGGCACTCAGAGGAGATACCGAAGGCAGGAGAGGCAAAGGGAATTTACGTGTACCCTACTTGACAAGCTTATATAAATGGATGGCAGAACAGAGTCTGGGCGAGATAGTATAAAGACAAACTTTACAAAGAACTACATAGGATAGGAAGTTGTGGAGAACCATAATCAGCAGATTGAAGAAGTTGATATGGTTTTATCTATGTGTATGCATCGTGTTTTCTTTGATAGATTTGTAGGATCACGTCTTAACGCGTAACTGTGTGTCATGTTATGATTTATTGATTTATTTTTTACGGCTTATCAACCTTTTGAAGGTTATTTAAAGGCAGATCGTATTTTTAGATTGTCAGAATTTGTTTTAGATAATAATGATTTATTGACACAAATACTACTAATTAACCCATATGTGAAGGGGGATGCGGATTCATGCCTTGCATATGCGTATTTGCGCGTTAGTTAATATAATACGACTGGAATTCGAACTCAGTTCTTCAATTTCAAATTGCATCACTCTCACATCCAAGATTACAGCAACTGATGTTCCCAAGCGGTCACCCATCTAAGTACTGACAAAGTTCATCGTTGCTTAACTTCGGATCTACCACAGAAAACACAATGCATAATCAAAGACACATGAGTAAAAAATAAAACACTTAATGTCTTATGAAGGCCGAATTTTCTGCTTCCATTTTCCCCAGAAACCAGAAGAAATGGTAGAAAGGTTAGAAAAATAGAAAAATAAAAATTTTAACCCCAAAATGTTTTTTTGTTGTTGTCAAACCTGCATAAAAGAAGTACTGTTGCCGACAGTTATGATGGAAAAGTGCAAAAAGTTTGGTTACGGAGTGCTTATAGATGTAGGCAGTGTAGATATAGGAATCAATAATACATGGCGGTTGTCGGTTTCATGCCCCGATCGGTCTCCAGACCAGGCTACTCTTTTCGAGATATATAGGACACTGGGGAATTAAGGGAAATAGGGGAGGAGGAAAACAGGCCTTCTTTTTGTTTCGAGCCACTATTTTATTTCTTTTTTATAGTCATAACACTTAGCTTCAGTATTGTGTTTGTATATATATATATATATATATATATATATATATATATATATATATATATATATATATATATATATATATATATATACAGTGTAACACGGATATAAGAGAGTTGTCGGGACCGAAGAAAAGGTATCTTATATCCGGGTTTCTCTTATATCCGGGTTTGGTCTATTATATATACATTAACACAGGCTCTAATTTGGGACCAGAAAAAATCTATCTTATATCCGGGTTTCTCTTATATCCGGGTCTCTTATATCCGGGTTACACTGTACATATATATATATATATATATATATATATATATATATATATATATGTATATTATTGTCATCCACAGACAGACTGTTTCGCTGTATCACAGCTCATCAGTGTGGCTAGACGTCCGGTTGCCTCTAGCTAGGATCGAAACCCGACTGAATTAGCGTCAGTCGGAAATTCTACCACTAAGCCGTCGGCACACGGCAGGGGTGAAGGTGAATTTTAGCGTATTTATTTTTAGATTTAGATAAACACACAGTGACTGACAGTGACTCAATTCTGCCGAAGAGTCTTGCTATATTAGCTTTAATAGTCACTGTTTACAAACACACGCTTCACTCCCACAGAGCTCAACTGAAATTAATTTTTCAGGAGCCACAGACAGACATATATATATATATATATATATATATATATATATATATATATATATATATATATATATATATATATATGAATAAAAAGACAAAAGGAAACTTTATCAAAAGTCCCTCAGAGTACGAAACACGTCGGCGTGTTAAATTTTTTTAAGAATAGTTTTTCCTATTGTTTTTTTTTTATTTATTTGGTTCTTTTAAAGGTACATTCCATGGGAAAATAATTTACACATACACACACACACACACACACACACACACACACACACAGATATATATATATAATCATTTTACCCCAAGCAAGGCGAGAATGCCACTGGTAAGCAGGGGGTGGGATGACCAAGGAAAGGACAAAAGATGAAGAGTATTCAAAAAGACGCAAGATAGCGATTGAGGTTGCATTTAAATTTTGGAAGATTGTAGTTATGAGAGAAGCAAGAAATCCGAAGGGATTTCCCTAGTTGGAAAATGTGAGAAAAAATAACTGACTATAAAAGTGGTGGATGAATTTAACTATTTCAAAAGTAAAAAGGTGGGACCTATATTCCAATCTAGTAGCTTAACGCAGTCGGGGCAGCGGGCGAAAAAGACCGTCAAAGGAGTTGCCATGAAAATATTTATAGCAAAGACAGAGGGAAGCCACATCACGTCGGTGAGAAGATGACTGAATTCGGGATGCCTGGTCAGGATCGATAATATTGCAGATCCTTCTTTTAATTTTGATAAGAATCTCGAGATTCAGGAGCATCAAACCAGATATGGCAACAGTATTTAATGTACAGGCGAATGGTAAATTTTTAAATGTGCAAGATTCCGACGAGAAAAATGTTCTAGCACGACACAGTGAAACAACTTTTCTTGCAGTAGATGCAGCTATTGGTTCGATGTATTCGCTCCACTATATATACAGGGTGTCCATCAAGTTCGTGGGCACTTTAAAAAATTTATAACTTTATTTATATTTGCGATAGAAGTAATTTGTAAAAAGGATTAGAAAGAAGTAAATCTATATTTTTTAAGGTTTTATTGAAATTTTATTTAAGTTTTCACATGTCCTCCATCATTAGCAATACAAAGGGTAATACGATTTTGCAGTTCACAGAAAACATTTGCCAACTGAATTACAGTAATGCCTGAAATCACATTAGTTATTTTAGCTATAATTAAAACTAGGTACATTAAACTTTATAACACTTTTTACAGATTATTTAGTTCTAAATTTTTAAAAGTGCACACGAACTTTATGGACACCCTGTATTAGATCGTTCAGAAAATAATACAGGTGTTGTCATTGTATATTTTAACCTATTTTCAGAAGTTAAGACTTGCAAACTGGTAAAAATAACGAACAAAAGATCTTCTGTACATTAATTGTTGAATGTAAGTCTCGTCTATTCGCTATGAATGAGTAAGTCGCCTGCTCGTATGAACAGGGTCGCAAAGTGTGTCGCAAGGCGTAGCGTTGTGTTTTATGCTATGTCGCTCCGAACTAGGGTTCTCGCTATTATTGTACTATTAATCCACGTCCTTCATGGGATTAAACCCTTTCTTCACTAATCTTTTGTTCCTGTGTTTTTCTTACAATGTTATTAATGATCGCTGACACTGGAGACACGATGGCTGGAGCGAAGAAACGGTGGCTTGCCGCCGGGGAGAAGCGTGCACGAAGGAAGGGAAAACGACAAGCTACATTGGGCGAGAGCGTCTTCTCGTTGCAATCGAGACTGTCACTCCAGTGTGGGCCTGTACAGCCATAAGAGATGCTGCACCTCCATCAGCAGCTGAGGCATAACTCTTTGGGCGCACATCTCTAGTCTCTCGAAACCGATGGCTGCCACATATACATATCATTTACAGAAACTAAGAGCATATCCAAGCATTATAACAAATTATATCTTATTTTAAAGAGACTTTTTTTTAATCATTTCACGCCGAGCAAGGTGGGGAAGTCACAAGTACGCAGGGGTTTACAGAAAGAGAAAGTGAAAAAAAAAAAGACTTCGTATTGGGAGGATTAAGGAAAGGATAATAACTGAACAGGATTAAAAAAGATGGCGATTGACGTTGCATTTAATATTTTGATGATTGTATTTATCCAGGAAGCAAGTAAATCGAAGGGAGTTCCACAGGCGGGAAGTGCGAGAAAAGAATCTGTTGAAATAGAAGTGGCGGTAGCATTTGGCATTTAGCTATTGCAAGAGTAAACGGACGGGGCCTAGATGTCAGTCTAGAGGAACACGTAATCAGGGCGCCAGGTTAAAAAAGATCGTCAAAGCAGTAGCCATAAAAAATATTTGTAGAAAAGACAGAGGGAAGCCGCATCACGTCGGTGAGAAAGTGACTGCAGTCGAGATGACAAAGTCAGGATCGATTCCATTAAAGATCCTTCTTTGGATTTTATTAAGAACCTCGAGATAAATAACAGAAGCACCAGACCAGATATGTCAACAGTAGTCAATGTACAGGCGAATGGTAGATTTGTAAATGTGTGGGATGGACACTGACTTTTATATACTTTTTGTATAAATGATCCATTTTTTCACTTGCTGCATACATATGTTTTCAGACAACTAGTGGCTTTATTGCCTTTGATCTTCAAAAATTTCAATGTAATGTCAATCGTTATCTTCTGTCTTCTTAATTCTTGTTCTTTCATTGTCTTCTCTCCTTAATAGTAGTTTTTCTCATATTCTCTAACACTCAGTAACCCCTTGCGTCCTAGTGGCTTTATTGCCTTTGATCTTCAAAAATTTAAATGTAATGTCAGTCGTTATCTTCTGACTTCTTAATTCTTGTTATTTTATTGTCTTCTCTCCTTAATGTCAATAAGGATGAGGACAACGGCCCGAACGCTGTAAATAATGTAAATATCCTTGTTTTTTCTTTTTCTTCTTTCTTTTTTCTTTCTTTTCTATTTTCTTTTTTTTTTCTTTCAAATTCCGGCATTTTTGCACTAATTGATAAGGTTTGCTGATTTAATTTCCCTTATCACAATTACCTCAGAAGCTCTGCTGCTGCTTAAAAAAGGTTCCAACTATTTACCAAAACCAAAGATAAGACAAGGCGGGCTTCAAGCAACCGATTCCATAACCAAAAAAAAAAAAAACACACATGGCCGTATATTTGTACCATTTACTAACACCGTGACGTGTGATATGACCGCGCCACCAGCCAAAATGGATTACCCCGTAATGAAGGCATCTCAGTGTGCTTCTTCATGAATGTTTCATTATCCAATTTAATTAATGATGAGTAATGTTTAACGATAGCCATCGAGCTATTAACACTGAGTAGTGAGTTCGATCCTCATTGAATGTTCAGCCATTATGGCCTTGTACCAAAACTAACCTCAGCTTACTAAACAATCTGCTGTGTTGTAGGTATTTACTCTGGTTTCCCCACTGAGACAGGATGTGACGCAAGGTCGGGTTTAAACGCTGAGAACCAGAGCGCCTAGACGTGGGTCGAAGGACAAAAATTTCCCAGCCCCTGTAACCACCATTTGCGCTCGGTTCGGCATGACTACTGATACCCACTCTTTAGAGCAATGGGAGGTGTAGCCCCGGGCAGCTGTTTCCTGGGACCGGGCACCTCACGAATGTATTTATTTTCGTCAGCCACAACTGAATGGCACTCCGCCTGAAGACAGAAACGCATTCTACCAGGCACGGGCCAGATTAGTAGTCTTAAAAATCATTATAACGGAATAGCGAGTTCAGTCCTCGCTGGGTGAGCCATACTTGTAATCTTGTATACTATAAGTTAATTAAGTGTCGTTATAGTTTATTACTACTATTTTTCTCATCTTCATTATTTGAAGTTAAGCAATGTCGACCCTCATCAGTACCAAGATGGGTGACCGCGTGAGAATAGCAGGTGTTATAAGCTTGTGTGCGCGGCTAGTGTAACGAATGAACACTTTTTTTCGTACGATCAGCGAAGTTAAGTAACGGAGAGCCTGGTCAGTACACACACACACACACACACACACACACACACACACACACACATACACATATATATATATCATTTATGTGGTGCGGGTTCAATTTATATTACGCGAATCATTCATACGAAAAGCAGATAATGAAGTTAATGATATGGCAAGAATCACGCTCGCAAACAATTTTTAATAATAAAATACATCAACCTCGAATCCTGATAAAACCGGAATTTATAAACAAGGATCATACCATTCATTAACGGATTCGAGGTTAATGTATTTTATTATTAAAAATTGTTTGCGAGAGTGATTCCTGTCATTTATATCATTAACTTCATTATCTGCTTTTCGTATGAATGATTCGCGTAATATATATATATATATATATATATATATATTGAAATGGACAAAGTCCGACAATTATTTTAAGACATTTTTATGTTTCTACGTTCTTTTTGTAGATACAAATATTTAAGTAAATGCTCTGTTTATAATAAACAGTATTAAACAACATTTACCCGCCTGAATGTCCGAGAAATTTTCATAGAAAATATGCGTCCTCCGACAGGAATCGAACCTGTATCCTATACGGAACCGTCATATAGCCTGACGTGCTTTTACCGATTTCGCCACAGAGGAGCGTTTCGGTTAGCAAGGTCGATTTTACTGTTTTTAAACTACAATTTTCTATGATTTTCTCACGTACATTCATGTCGGACTTTGTCCATTTCATAATGTGTGACGTCATTTGTTTACATTTGGATACGCGTCTAGTAGACATTATTTATTTATGTAAAAGAAATGAAATACAATTTTCCTAACTCAAGAAAAGATTAGGACGGTCAAAAATTAGCAACGGCAACATGTCTATGTTGGCTATATAACGTTTGAACCTGAACGGGAAGAAAACACACACACACATACACACACTCATGACAAACACATACACACACGCGCGCAAAAACTTATATATCTAGGAAGTGTTTTAGAGGACGAAAAATGCGACATTGTGACCAGAAAGCAAATTGGGATAGCGAAAGATGCCTTCCAAAAACTAAGTATTAGAAATAGGAAGATTTCGTTAGAAACAAAGAAAATATTATTGAACAAAACACACGCATGAAAATAATTAAAATTGCTGTATTTATGGTTCTAAAGTTATATCAGCCTCACTTCCATTCTCCCTCACCCTCTCTCTCTGCCTATATTTCTTTCTCTCCCTCTTTTCACACACACACACACACACACACACACACACACACATATATATATATATATATATAAGGAGAAGAGGTTATAGTAGATCCAACGAGAGAAAAGTGTGTATATTAAAAAGAAGAGAGAAACCGCCAACGTTTTTGGTTGCAATGTGGATTTAAAAAAAAAAAATATTATGCTTTATTTTCCATAATTTTGCTACACGTGTTTCCGGTTTCGCGACCGTCATCAGACAAAGCGTGGAGATTTCCACATAACAATTTAATTAATTTCTTTTCCTTTATGTTTTTCGATGTTAGATATTCTTGATATGAACCATTCTCTTTTTTTGTGTGTGTTAGTGACCCAAATGTCTTTCTTGAACTGGCAACTGGACTCTCCCGTCGTGTTCGACGTATGAGGGTCAAGCAGCTAAGTTCCAAGGAACCGACAGCCCGACAACAGCACATGAGATTTGATTCTAGTGGTCAAGGTTTTGTGCAGAACCATCCACACTTTTTGAAGGGCTGAATAGAGAGACCTGGTGCACTACATGCCACAAGGTCCCCAAACGACCCTCCGCAGGTTTTGAATTCAGAGTTGCCCTTCTCCTAGACCAGTTGCCATCCAAGGCTATAGAACCCAGTCTGTCTGCTTTTTAACCATAGCTGGAGAGAGAAGAAGAGGATTCATATCTTTCCCAAGGGTATTACTCCACCATGCCACCTATATACCCGTCTACTAGGGTGGCTAGCCAATCCCTATTGAAGACGCTCGCTCAGGCGCATTTTGTGTTTATTCGACACCCACGGATCCCACCTGTGGTTTATACTGCAATTATGCTGAGCAGACCTTCGTTACAGTTTCTGGAAGAGAGCGTGTTATCTAGCGTAATCAACAATTTGAACAAGGCCAGCACGCTCAAGCCCTCAGCCACGATGACTTGTGTCTTCGTGCTAGCACAGCTATGAACGGCCTCCCAAATTTTCCGTCTACCCAATTTTACTCACAAGGCTTGGGTCAACCCGTGGTATGTTTTTCACGCACTTTCCAAAGGTGCCGCACGCTGGAATCGAGCTCGATCCAGTCCGATAATATCAGGAAGTCGCCTTCTTGACAAATCGACCATGGTGAGATTCGAACCCGGGTTTCTTGGTAAGAAAGTTTCTGACAATAGCTCAATTAGGTCTCATTTAAATATTCATGGAGACCTACCGGACACTATTCGTAACATATTTGTTGACAACACTAATATAATAGCATCATCTACATGCAAAAAAAGGGTAAAAATAATGGAAGCTTTATTAATAAAAACAAACAAACCAACACTTAATAATATTAACTTTGAACATGGACATAATATCTTGACCGTGTTTTGAAACAAAAAAATGAAACATTTTATAAAACATACATACAACAAACTATTTCTAATTTTAACAGTTAAGATATAATCCTTGAAAATGGCTAAATGTATAGCCGAAACGCTCGGATAAAAAGAACATTCGGACAGTTTTTATATAATTTATCATCCGAAAAGAAAAAAAATATTAGATCGCATGAGAAACTGTATAAAAAACTAAATAAAAGCACCTTGTCTGTCGTTTTTAATGAAATGTGCATGAAAGAAGGATTGCTGCCTAAATACACAATTATATATATATATATATATATATATATATATATATATATATATATAAACCTAAATAGCCCGGTAAACCTCCCTAGGTTTCGCCTAAACGGTTCACCCTGACGATCCGTTTAGGTGAAACCTAGGTAGGTTTGCCTGGCTCTTTAGGTTTATATTAGGTTTGCTCTACTTCGTGTATTGAGCACTTTATGTAGTTATTTTTTACTCGTTTTGGAGGTTTTTTTCTTTGGGCTCTGAGCTTGGATTCTGGACGATTGTTTTCGCCTCAATTTCATGTTCTTAGTTCTTTCTTTTTTTAATTCTTTATTTTTCCTTGGGTATTGGTTTGTTTATTTACAAGCCAAAACATCTAAGCGAGTAGCACTATATATATATATATATATATATATATATATATATATATATATATATATATATATATATATATATATGCTGTTTCTTTGCACTGGGGGTATCAGATTCCATTAGAGATAGAACTGTGTCAACAGACCTGGTGAATTGTGGATACATTATAATCACCAACCATTTGAGTAATCAGTTTTAAACTTCAAGGTCTTGAAAAGCAGCTACGGAAATCTCTCTCTCCCTCTCTCGCTCGTTCGCGCGTGCGCACACAAGCACGCAGATAAAGAGAAAATGAGACGGTGTAAGTTTATTAGGAAACTGTATCTTGTGTGCATCGTTGGATGAATGGATAAGACGATTGTGTTTCAAAATTGTACAGACAAAGATCATCTCAATAAAATCATTGTGAACAGTGAGTGGCTATAGTCTGGATGCAAGTGCTGTCGCCATGATGTCAAACGCTCCAAACAAACCCTTTTACGCATGACGAAAATGAACGGCGTTAAGCAATCTAATCTGTAAAGATCAACATCATCCGATATGGCAACAAAAGAAATAGATCATCCTCTCTTAATGAAACTCGCAAAGAACAACGCGATACTAAAATAGCCGGCAACCAACATAAAAGAAGGAATAGTTGTTTCATCGTTTGAGATGTATAATTTATTGCTTTCTACATGGCGAGGGAAGATCACTCGTGCGTTACGACCATAGGCGGCCAATAAACGTAAACGTTTACGTGGGATGTTAATCGATACGTCCCCCCCCCCGGAAGAAAGCCCGAGAATTGTTTTTCCGCTTTGGTTGTAAAGAGGATTAAAAGATTACACTTAATCCATCGACTCGGGAGTAGCTTGATCGTTTCAAACAGGAAATTGAAAAGAAATAAAATAACGTTTACCACCATAGCGTTTACAGCTAAGAGGTTCGTTCTCAGGGTTCAGCTTCAGCTTAATGCAGGAAAAAAATAACTCAGATCACCATCAGACCCTGAACTACTACCAGTCACGATGAAGAGATGTCCCCTCGAGGAGGCCGGTACCTTGAGAGAATATTGGGCCTCAAGCTCACACCCGACCTCAAGTGGAACGCTTATCTATCGCTAAAGATACAGGTCAAATGATTGGCTCCCTGTACCGCTCCAGGAAGTACCCGACTCCTCATTCTATCCTCTACCTTTATAAGAGCCAGATGAGGCTGAAAATGGAGTACTGTTGCCATATTTGGGTGGGAGCTACCGAGACCTCACTTTCCCGTCTTGATAGAGTTCAAAAGCGTCTCAGAGTCCTTGTGGGAGAAGAATTATTTTCCACTCTCCAGTCTCTCTCACACGGACGGGGTGTGGCAAGTCTCTCAGTGCTCAGACGAACTACATTCTTTCGTTCCGCTAAGTTTAACCTTCACGGCCAGAACTTGTCATGCTACTTATATAATAACAAACCACCCGCATTCCCTACGTATTCAGTCGGAGAGAAGTAAGTTCTACTCGAACAGCTTCTTCCCACGAAGTACTGCCCTGTGGAACTGACACCTAAGATTATAATTATTATTGTAAAATACAATAATTGTGGCACATGGCATAAAAAGTGGGCAGTGGGGTTGAGGTTGACCATCCTTACCTATCCTATACCTAGCTAACCAGATTCACAACCCATTCATTCAATACAACTAACCCATTCACCGAAAGAATTCACCCTTCACCTTTTACTCCTGCATACGCCACAATACCACATCCACAAAGGGAACCTAAAAATTAACCCCATGGTTTAAAATTTCTTATGTACAAACGTTCATTATATATATATATATATATATATATATATATATATATATATATATATATATATATATATATATATGAAGAAATATAGTCTTAAAGTGTGGTATATTTATGGGATAAAGTGCTCAATATCAGAGATAGAGCGTGTGTAAATATAAAAGTGAACATAGAAGTCAATACTTAGAGGCGACAGTTTGTTTCATGCTAGTGCAATCGTCAGGCAATATATATATATATATATATATATATATATATATATATATATATATATATATATATATATATATATTCGTTTATTTATTTCATTACAAGAATTTACAAATAGGAACGATTAATTAGGTTATCTTCATACCCTGCCTGGTATCAAACGCTGCTGGTGACGCCAGGGGTGGCGGTCCCGCCATAGCCACCGAAACCGTGATATCTCCCCTGGTCGGTGGCTGATGAAGACAGGGTATCGTACGTGTTAATACCAGTTGTATGTTATATATATATATATATAATTATATATATATATATATATATATATATATATATATATATATATATAATTATATATATATATATATATATATATATATATATATATATATATCCCAATGCAAAAATATATATAAAACAGAAACCAGCAGAAAATAATTGATGTTATTAGGACCCGTCCACCCCACAAAAAAATCAGAGTTGCCGCTGTAAACTGACTCCTAAGATGATGTTTATCCGTTGCTACAGTCTTAACCTGTTCAAGTCTAGTATTAACCGTTTTCTTCCCAACATCTCCGCATATGTAGATGTCTTCGCTGGAAGAAGATGCTCGAGTCAAACTTACTTTTAACCAGTGAAATACGGAGGGACTGAGTGGTGGAGGGTTCGTTGCAATGGGCGTGACATGGCAGATCTTATCTGTTAGGGTTAGCACTGGTGTCACTAAGGAATGTAGTTCGTCTGAGCACTTTCCTTGGAAGTAGCGATAGGTCAGTGAGAAGCTTGTGACAGTTCGTCTATGAGAGAGTGGTTGGAGGCTGGAAATAATTTTTCAACCACGGGGACGCGAAACGCTATTAGATTCTATTGAGACTTACAGACGATTGGGAAAGTTATGAATCCACCTCTTCCTCTCCCAGCTATGGGTTAATTAGTAAGACTTGTATCACTAAATCATTATTATCGCCAAAAATATTCTTAGAATTTAAAAATATTTTCTGGGTTTAAGTAACCAGCAATGGGTTGATAAGCCGTAAAAAACAAATTAATCGAGCAATGAAATATCTCTTAGCTACACATTTTTACATTTATTTACAATCTTTCGCAAAGTGAGGGATCAGTTTATATACCGATTGTAATATAGAATTAATCTCCTACTTTATGTCCACTTGTTTGCTTATCAAATTCTGATTATGTATGAATCCAACTCCTCTCCCCCCAGCTATGGGTTAATTAGCAACACTTTTATCACTAAACCATTGATATCTCAAAAGAAAAATTCTTAGAGTCTAAAAATATTTTCTGGCTTTAAATAACCTGGAATCGGTTGATAAGCCGTAGAAAACGAATCTATTAATCAGTCTAAATATGATTAGCTAGACAGGTAAATCAGAGAGGCGAGTTCTAATTCCAGTCAGGTTCGTTATTCATTTAATACCCTGGAAACGGTATGAATCCACCTCTTCTTTCCCAATATATGGGTTAAATAGTAGGAATTGTATTATTTAAAATAATTATTATCTCCAAAACATTCTTCCAATTTGAAAACATTTTCTGGCTTTAGTTGTGTTGCTCACCTGTTCCAGTAAGCCATTTTCGTATATTGATAAAAAATATACCAATATCAGAAGTTGTTAACTTTTGACTGATATTTACTTTCATCGTAATAAGTTTTTTTTTTTATCGCAGCTTTGGCTCAGTTCTTCACTCGTTCTTCTACGTGACGCGCGTCCCTTCAAAACAATTCCAGTCGCGTTCGTTATATTCTCTTATGTGAACCTTAGGAAAGGTGTGAATCCACCTCTTCTTCCCCCAGCTATGGGTTAATTAGTACGTTTTGTATTAGTAAAAACATTATTATTATTTTTTAAATTCTGGCAATTTAAATTTTTGCTCCGCCTTTAAATAACCTTCAAAAGGTTGATAAGCCGTAAAAAACAATTCGTACAATCAGTCAAGGTATGAATCCACGTCCCCCTCCACCTATGGGTTAATTAGTAGTACTTATGTCAATAAATAATTATTATCTCAAAAAATTCTGACAATCTAAAGATATGATCTGCGTTTAAATAACCTTCAAAAGTTTGATAAGCCGTAAAAAATAAATCAACAAATCATAACATGACACAGAGTGACGCGTTAAGACGCGATCCTTGAAGACTATCAAAGAAAACACGATGCATACACATAGATAAAACCATATCAACTTCTTCAATCTACTGATCATGGGTCTCCACAACTTCCTATCCGATGTAGTTCTTTGTAAGGTTTGTCTTTCCACTATATCTCCCAGACTCTGTTCTACCATACATTTATACATGTTTGTCTGGTAGGGCACACGTGATCTCCCCCTGCCTTCGGTATGTCCTCTGAGTGCCAAATTCTCCAAGCCCTCTTTCCTCATTATGTGTCTTAGATATTTCAGCTGTTTCTTTTTCATTCGATCAATCTTGTGTCGTTGTTAATTTGTTCCCACTAGAAGATTAACCCAACGCGAATATCGGCCATTTTGAAAATCAATTATTATGCTAGAGTTCATCCAATACAAGGCTTGAGAAGTACTCAAGTTAGAGGCTTACTCTTAAAATGCTAACGTTGAATGAGGTTTGTGATATGAATGGAAGAGGAAGCGGTCGGAGGTTGGAATGTCAAATATAAGTCTTATGGTTAAAATTTTAGCTCAAAAACGAGTTATTATAAAAAAACTAATCTATTGACTCAGCCTCATGGCTAAGGTGGTTACTTGTTATCAGAAGTCAGCCCCAGAAAAACGTCAAGATTCATATGTGAATTGCATGCCTCATTCTCATTTTCCGCCATTCTGCCAAATAGCAGAGAAAAGATACCGTAATTCCCTATGTATAATACGCATTTTTTTCTAAAAAATAATAAGCAAAATCAGGGGTGCGTATTATGTCCAGATACAATTTTTTTAAAAAATTGCCGTAAAATTAAACAAGAATTATAAAACTAAATTAGAATAATATTATTCTATGTTTAAAAACATCTTTTAAAATAAGAGTAGGAAACGCTGACCGTAATGAAATTGGTGAGGTACAATTTATAGGATTTGATTACCAAACAGGGGGTGCGTATTATGCATGAGTAGAAGCATTTTTCCATATTTTCAGCACAATTTTAGGGGTGCGTATTATGGATGAAAGCGTATTATACATGTGGAATTACGGTAAGTAAAAAAATATCTCAAAACATACAAAATTAATAAATACTTTATTTTTGGGTTAGCTATCACGTGTCCTTTAAATTCAACCAATTTAAATGTTCTTTGGAATTCAATTGGTCAATCTCTGTATTCTGTGCAAAAGAAGACAAGATACAACAGTAGTTGGCTTTTCTGAAGTGGAGGGTTAGGTGAGGTCGTATGATATAAAAAAATGTTTGTAGCTGACTTGTTAAAACATTTTCTACGTAATGCGTAAACCCGGAACTGCTAAAAATGCTTATCGCTTTTAAAGCCAACAGACGGAAATGGCTTGCTTGATTTATTTTTTTTAAATGGTTAATATCTTATGACAAAGAAACTATTAACTCGAACCAAAAGTACATTCACTTTCTAATCAATTGTATTTTATTTTTAGTTTATCTAATGCTTTACACATGGTATGTTGCGATGATCGTAACTCTTATGAAAACTTTTCGTTGCTAATGGTTGGATTCCTATCTAGCTTTTTTGTGAGGAATCTGACCATTCTTACATAGTATTTCGTATAGAAATGGCTCAACAGACCAGGAAGGCAGTCTATCAGTGCAGTGTTTCCCAAATGGTGTGGCGTCCCTCATATGTATGGCGGAAGAGGATAGCAGGTGAGGCGTAAGAGGATAGCAGGGGAGGCGGAAGAGGATAGCAAGTGAGGCGGAAGAGGATAGCAGGTGAGGCGGAAGAGGATAGCAGGTGAGGCGGAATGATTGAAAGACAAAGATTAAGAAACAGTTTCAAAGAA
This sequence comes from Acanthosepion esculentum, assembly GCA_964036315.1. Classification (NCBI taxonomy): domain Eukaryota; kingdom Metazoa; phylum Mollusca; class Cephalopoda; order Sepiida; family Sepiidae; genus Acanthosepion; species Acanthosepion esculentum. The sequence continues at coordinate 23,884,688 of OZ038509.1, read as the reverse complement.
TTCATATGACAAAAATGAATCTCTCAAGTACATTCATATCTGCTCATGGCGTATCAAATGTAAACAAATGACGTCACACATTATGAAATGGACAAAGTCCGACAATTATTTAAAGACACTGCCAACCGAACGATCCTCAGTGGCCGGATCGGTTAAGACACGTCAGGCTATATGACGGTTCTGTATAGGATACAGGTTCGAATCCTGTCGGAGGACGGACATTTTCTATGAAAATTTCTCGGACATTCAGGCCGGTAAATATTATTTAATACTGTTTATTATAGACAGAGCATTTACGTAAATACTTTTATCTATAAAAAGAATGTTAAACATAAAAATGTCTTTGTGTGTGTGTGTGTGTATATATATATATATATATATATATATATATATATATATATATATATATATATATATATATATATATATATAAAGACAGGATTCTACTTATTCGCAATAGGATCCTTTCATATTTGCGGATGAGCTTTTTTGTGCGGTTATTAAAAGATGAAAGGAAAACACCGTGTTGCCTCATATTGTATTGATTCTTAGTACTTTCGACATAGCATAATGTCATCATCAGGATATTGTTAATTTTAGATTAAGTATTTAGTGTTCATGGCTGTGAAGGAGAAAGATTTTTGTGGTCATCCGAAATTACTATTTTTATATGTGGAGTCAGGAACACTGTGATGGACGCCGTTTAAGGGGAGCTAACTAGGTATGCTGTGAAAAAATTTCGGACTTGAGTAGTTACTAGATAAAGGAAAAACTATTAATGACAAGCGCTAACATTTAAAGACTATTGTACACATTTTAAAATGTTTGTGTAGTTTTCGTAATTAATTTTATTGAGTATTAGTTTCAATGTTTTTATCTTCTTTTATTTAGCTTCGAGAATTTTATTTTGTGTTTATTTTTTCGTGGAAAATTATGGAGGTATTTTCGACAAGGATTTTTCTGAATTGAGAACGTGTACAGGTATGTTGTAAATGTTTAGATATATTGAACGTGTTATTCAGGTGAAGACTTAGCCTATGTGAAAGCGTTGTTGTCGTGTGTCCAACATAGATATTATTTTTATCGTTGGAGATGCAATCTCCCAGAGGACATTTAAATTTATATAGCAAAGAAAACGGCGACTTACCTCGTCAAACCAAGCGACAACGCGTTGCGTTGTCGCTTGGTTTGACGAGGTACGACGGAAAATGTGTCGAAAAAGAAAATTACTTACCAAAAAGAAAAAAGGGTACGTATTCCGCATGATATGCTGAAGACGGAATATTTGAATTTAAAAACAAGTCCGTCGCAGGAGTCTCTATAAAAGTATTTTGATATGCAAAATAGAGAAGATCCTCTCCCAGCCGTCGACGAATGGAAAAAATGCTCGGCCGATAAAAGCAGTTGGTCTTCTCGAATCGGGAGAATTCGGGTATTTTTGGCTACCGTGTTTGTTGAAGAATGAGTTGCGTGCATTGTGATAATTGAGATAGTACCTGCGAATCGAGTTTTCAGCATTTCTTTCTGCCGCCGAGGTTTGAGTCTGAACTTAGTGACTATTTCTCTGTGTTGTGGAAGTAATCTGCGACAAATATTGCCTTTGCAATCCCAGATCGCTTACAATAAACGATGTTAGTTTTCTGCAGCACGCATGTGGCCAGGAATATATATGTAAATCTACATGTGTGAGACACCCATTGACGATAGAATTAATTACATTAGTCTGATATAAAACCACAAGTGTTGGGTACCCAATGAGGGTCGATCTCACTATAAGAGTGTGTCGTAAGGCCACATATGTAAGACACCCCTTGAGGATAGAATTCATTATATTAGTCTGATATAAAACTACAAGTGTGGGGTATCCAATGAGGATCGATCTCACTATAACAGTGTGTCGTATGGCTACATGTTTGAGACACCAATTGTGGATAGAATTCATTATATTAGTCTGATATAAAGCCACAAATGTGGGGTACCAAATGAGGATCTAAATTAATTTGGTAACCATTGCACAAATTAAAAATTTCCCATTTGATTTTACCTTTTTGGGGGTCTTGAAAGTAAGCAACAAAATTGTTTTCATTGATAGGAAAAAGAACGTTCTACTGACCTTAGCGAAACGAATAAGCATATATATATATATATATATATATATATATATATATATATATATATATATATATATATATATATATATAAGTCAACATGAAAAGACGATAGACACAAGACTAATCAGAAACAGAACAACTGAAATTCTAAAGTCAGCGTTCCTTTTTTGGGGATTCGGTCACGTTGGCGTCACGTTGGCGTCACGTTGGCGTCACGTTGGCGTCACGTTGGCGTCACGCGGGTGATGCTGCGAAAAACGCTCTCCCAAGATAGAGACTTTATCTTAAATGAAAAAGAGGAATTCTATTTGAATCTAAAGCTTATAAGTACGTTTGTCAAGCATTAATCTTGCCAGGAAAGGGGAGATGTTAAAGAAAAACTTTAAACTAGGGAATAAATTTCAATCTCAATGTATTGTCTATTGAATTAGATTTGACAGTTAATTCCATGTAATTTGGATGCGCTGAGCACGAATATTTATTCGGTTTTGCTCTATCAGGTCCTGATTTCGTTCATCCCCCCTTTCGTCGTATTCATAAAAAGTTTTTTTTTCTCAATAATCAATAAGTCTTTTTGCAGTTATACATTATGCAACTAGGTTTTTATCTAGGTATCGTGGCCATTCTGATATAATGTATACTTTTATATGTAACACGCTAATAATATTTTTAATTTTGTAATTTTTAACCTATTTTAAAATTAGTATATTAAACTAAAAATATCATAGAATTCTAGAATTTTCTTGAGCGATCCTGTTTTCTGTAGAATATTCTAGAAGGACAACTAAAATATATATAAGGGACTCCTTTCCGGAGTAAATCAGCTAATTGAATCAGTCTGTTAATTATGTTTGGGCATTAATATAATTTTGAATTTGCATATGATTTAGTGAGTAATTTTCTCATTGTGATTTAATAGATGATTTAATTAGACGTAATTTATATTGTACCTACTCATCCGTGTTTCTAGTTTTATTTTATAGATTGTAATTACCTATTTCATAATAAGTTCCTGTTTAAATCAAGGCGTGAATTTTCGACCATCCACAAATAAGAACATTAATTAAAGACAGCAATTTTCCTAATGTCATTAATGAACGCAAAAAAAACTGTCTCGTTCTCATTCATGAACTTGACAGAAAATTTTTTAGACAAATATAAGAGCATATAACTACGAAGAAATCATTAAATAATGTGTAAGAGACCACCAAGTAATTTAGTTGAAGTGACAAACAAGGAAAATGATTCTACCAAGATATCAAAATTATGGAGGAATGGTACTAAGGTTCCTGGTATTCCTACATGACAGCTGTTGGTGCTCGAAAAGAGACCTGCCATCAGCTAGAAAATACGTAGAAAGTCTTGTAACAGAAATTTTACCTTAGAAAATTTTTTGGGCTAGTCCACAGCCCAGTTTTACCTTCTTCGTATAATGCCCTATTCCATTACATCAACTTTCATACAAGCAATGTCAGCGAGCTACTATTGGTTATTCTCCACAAATCTAGCTCACTGATTGGTCCTTTTCGACCAATCAAGTTACCCGCACGTGCACAAGCAAATTTTGGCGCAATTCTTTCCGGAGCCGCACCACGTGACTACGACCATATATAAACCCCAAAACACGTGTGACCGAGAGCAGAGCAGAGCAGAGCAAAGCAGAGCAGAGACCGACAGCAGAGATCGACAGCGCAGCAGACAATTTCAACCGCTCACTCCAAGTTTCAAAATGTGACAATTACGAACACCTGTCTCGATTCGTCGAGATGTTAAACTTATCGGTAAAACTAATGTCAACGAACCTAACTTCTCTACGTTACAACACCACTGCCAAAAATGTGACTCTCAAAGAACTCCCGTCTTGACTAACGCAGTCAGACTTTAAAGAACTTTACAACTCATGCAAGTATAATTCCAGCATCATTTATCCAACTTGCATAATACACAAAATATACTCAATCTTCTAAACTGCATTTTTAATAATCAACTCTTTCGTTATGCGTCTAGGTACAAATAATTACCTAATCAAAGGGACGCAACTCAGTCTCACTTTTCAGTTAACAAGCATGTAATTTCAATACGTAATAAATTCAATTGTTATGTTTTTAACTATATGTTTCTTTTTGTATTTTACGACTGCTGATTATTTCCACACCTTTCCTAACAAAAATAAATAATTGTGGGGAATAGCCTTTCAACGCGCAACAAACATGGTTACACCATTACACACGCCATCACACTCAGGGCCCGTTCTCCAACAGATTCATATCTTTTTGCTTTTTTGTTTCATCCCATTTCCATCGTTATAATTTTATTGTGGTTTGAACTGCTTATATTCATAAAACTTGAAAAGATTTTAACAGTCCTGATTTGAAAAATCTGGAAAATGGCAGATAGGCTGTTGACAAGAATCAGGACCTGACAGCGTCAAACCAAGTTGAAATTCGTCTTCAGCGAACCCAAATTACCTAGAATCAAGTGCCAGATATCATTCAATAAAATACGTGTTCCCCAGTGCTGTAGCAATAGTGTTTATTCTCAGGTTAACTTCGCAAATAACCACCCATAAAGGAAGTCGATAGAGTTGAAAGATTTCCTGTAACCGTCTATCGTTTCATTGCCATCCCTGAACAAAACAACTTATTATTCTTTGTCTAAAACTTCTCTTCTATTCATGATACCCATCAGGCACTCGTAAAAGACGACTTCCTTCCAAAGCTTTATAGATATTTTTAGAGTGAAACAAACATTTTAGTATCGTTATGCAAACAGTACATTCGAGAAGCCGAAACATTTGCGCCGTGCGTCTCTTCCGTTTGTCCACATTAATTAAGAATTCTTCATCAACAGTTTCGAATAAATGTAACTACGTATGTCTGCTTAGAATGAGTCACATGCCTTCTGGAAGGAACTCGTGAAACATACGTACTTGAAGATTGGTCGTATTTGACTTTTTTTCCCTTTTTTTTCCAGATATTTTTAAAATTTTCTATTCAAATTTAGATTTAGATTTAGCTTCTTTGACTTAGAATCTAGGCTGACACTCTACGCTAAATCGACTACTGTGTTACTTTTGAAATATGTCTTCACACAAGAGGAACTTCGTTATTCTGCCAACCAATCTTGAAATTTGTCTATATTTCTGAGATGAGGTATTATGTACACTATTAATATTATTCGGACTATTGTCCTCATCTTTGTCACCATATTTATTACAACGTTTCGGCCCTTCAGTATCTGTCTATATTTCTGAGATGACGTATTATGTACACTATTTACATCATTCGGACTATTGTCCTCATCTATGTTGCCATATTTATTACAACGTTTCGTCCCTTCAGTATCTGTCTATATTTCTAAGATGAGGTATTATGTACACTATTAATATTATTCGGACTATTGTCCTCATCTTTGTCACCATATTTATTACAACGTTTCGGCCTTTCAGTATCTGTCTATATTTCTGAGATGACGTATTATGTACACTATTTACATCATTCGGACTATTGTCCTCATCTATGTTGCCATATTTATTACAACGTTTCGGCCCTCCAGTATCTGTCTATATTTCTGAGATGAGGTATTATGTACACTATTTACATTATTCGGACTACTGTCCTCATCTTTGTCGCCATATTTATTACAACGTTTCGGCCTTTCAGTATCTGTCTATATTTCTGAGATGAGGTATTATGTACACCATTTACATTATTCGGACTATTGTCCTCATCTTTGTCGCCATATTTTTTACAACGTTTTCGGCCGTTGTATGCTCCGGCCTTCTTCAGGTGGTTGGAATGTCGAACTGAACACCTCGCTGGGATAGACTGTCCGAGTTCCACGTGCCATGTTTAATGGATGTCAGTTGTCACTTATCTCCTGTTAATTCCCCTCTTCAAGTTCTCCACTGCTTTAACCGGGTACTGAACTGACATTCTTTTGGGTCCTGTCACTGGATCTAACTAACGCCTTTATCCACTCTGCCATGTATCCTTGAGTTCAATACCCATTTAAGCCAGTGGAGAACTTTCAGAGGGAAATTAACAGGAGATAACTGATAACTGACATCCATTAAACATGGCACGTAGAACTAGAACAGTCTACCCCAGTAAGCGAAATAAAAGGTTCAGTTCGACATTCCAACCACCTGAAGAAGGCCGGAGCGTATAACGGCCGAAACGTTGTAATAAATATGGCGACAGAGATAAGGACAATAGTCCGAATAATGTAAATAGTGTACAATCCTGAAATATTCTTGAAAAGCCAGATCGTATTTTACTTAAGATTTAGGGGTAATTACAAGTCTGAATACATCGTTTAGTACTTCCGGTTCCGTTGTGAGAATGGGTAATGAGTGTCCTTCCTACAGATGATTCAGACGGTTTTTTAAGTAAGGTTCACCCTGTATAAGACCCGGGAGCCATTCGAGGTAGAGTGTTACATAGTAGAGGGCACAGTATATGTGCGGGAGATAACGGTTAACCCTTGTCAAACTCTTGGGTGTCGGTACCACAGAACACTGGAAGAAGCTTATCGAGTGGAACTTACATATCACCGATGGAATACGTAGGGTGGTTCGCTACAAAGGGCGTGGTTCCTAGACGTGATGTTTAAAACTGGTGGAACTAAGGAATGTATTTCGTCTAAATACTTTCTTTGGAAGTAGCGATAGAGTGGTGAGAGGCTAGCAACATTTCGCATGTGGGGAAAGTGGTTGTAGGGTAGAAAATAATAATCACCCACACGATGTGGAGACGCTTCCGGAATCTATGAAGACTGAGAAAATGAGGACTGGGCAGCTCCTTCCTAAATATGACAGCAGTACTTCATTTTTAGATTTGATCTGGCCCTTGTAAAGGTTGAGGATAACACGTGGAGTCAGGTACTTACAGATCCGGTAAAGATAATTTTTTCACCTGCATCTTTAGCGATTGATCGTATGTACGAGTTGCACTTGAGGTTTGGGTTGAGCTTAAGGTCCAATAGGCGCTCCAGACACGCCCACCCCCTGAGTGTCCATTAGTGTCTGTGTCTGAAAATAAATTGAGAATGGTAACAAAAACTCCTAATTCTCCAAAGGTGGCATTAAGATGAAGACCGTAAAGGGAAATTTACTTATTTGCTTACTTTTATAACCTCCTAACACTTCTTCTTTCACGTCCTGGGTATGACGATAAACTACATCTGGCAGCAAAGACCTCTGATTGGAAGATACGAGCTTTTGAGGAGCGTGGAACCACTTCTTAAATGTTGTTGTTCCCAGGTTCAGCCTGAACCGAAGTGGTAGCACCTGTCAGGGTTCCAAATATGGGAAAATAATTACCCCACAAACAGGGGCCAAAATACCATGAAATCATAAAAGAACATTTTTGTATTAAAAATATCAGCAAAATATTTTCATAGTAAAAAAACAATTACCAACAATACATTTAAAAAAAGTTACTTAAAGTTTCGGCATTAAATGACCCATAAGGAGTTGATATGCCGGTAAACAAACATAAAAACAAACAAACATCCTCTTTTATTCATACCACGCACCTCCTTTAATATTAGCATTTTAACTGTAACACTCTAACTAGAGGGGCTCTCAAGCCTTGTATTAGTTGAATTCTAGTATAAAAATTATTTATTTTTAAAATGGCTGATATTGGCGATTAGGTTAGTCTAGCGAAAACAAATTCACAACGATAAAAGATTGACTGATTTTTTACGGTTTATCAACATTTTGCAGGTTATTTAAAGCGAAATAATACGCTTAAATTGTAAGAATTTTTAGGAGATGATAATGATTTTTACTGATACAAGATTACTACTCATTAACTCATAGCTGGCGGGGAAAGTGGATTCATGCCTTTCCCAAAGGATATTTTGCGCGTAACTGAATATAAGGAACCCAACTTGAGCTGGAACTCAGCTCTACAATTTCAAATTCCGAACAGTTTTCAATCACACCACCCGCAGATGCAATCTTACAGCAACTTGATATTCCCAAGAAGAATATTAATAGAAATCTGCGGTTAAATCACAAATGTGAGCTAATGAATAAGGATCAAGGTCACTATAGCAGTTAGATATAAAACAACATGTGTGAGGTACCCAATGAGGGTCGATCTCACTATAAGAGTGTGTCGTAAGGCTACATGTGTGAGACACCCATTGAGGATAGATTTCATTATATTAGTCTGATATAAAGCCAGACCTGTGGGGTACCCAATGAGGGTCGATCTCACGATAAAAGTGTGTCGTAGGGCTACATGTTTGAGACACCCATTGTGGATAGAATTCATTATATTAGTCTGATATAAAACCAAAAGTGTGGGGTACCCAATCAGAGTCGATCTCTCTACAAGTGTGTGTCGCAAGGGTACATGTGTGAGACACCCATGGAGGATAGAATTCATTATTTTAGTCCGATATAAAACCACAAATCCGGAGTACCCAATGCGGGTCGTTCTCAGTATAAGAGTGTGTCGTAAGGCTATATGTGTGAGACAACCATTTAGGATAGAATTCGTTATATTAGTCTGATATTAAGCCACAAGTGTGGGATAACCAATGACGATCGATTTCACTACAGAAGTGTGTCGTCAGGCTACATGAGTCAGACATCCATGCAGGATAGAATTCATTATATTAGTCTGATATAAAACCACAATGTGGGGTACCCAATGCGGGTTGATTTCATTATAAGAGTGTGTCGTAAGTCTACATGTGTGAGATGCCCATTCAGGATAGAATTCATTATATTAGTCTGATATAAAAGCACAATGTTGGTTACCCAATCAGATTCGATCTTTCTATAAGATCGTGTCATTAGGCTACATGTGTGAGACACGCATTGAAGATAGAATTCATTTTATTAGTCTGATATAAAACCACAATTGTGGGGTAACCATGAGGGTCGATTTCACCATAAGTAGGGCTACATGTGTGAGACACCCATTGAGGATAGAATTCATTATTTTTGTCTGATATATAGGCACAAGTGTGGGGTACCCAATGAGGATCGATTTCACTATATAAGTTTGCCGTTAGGCTACATGTATGAGTCACCCATTGAAGATAGAATTCATTATATTCGCCTCATATAAATCCACAAGTGTAGGGTACTCAATGAGTATCTAAATTAATTCGGTAACCATAGCTCAACAGAAAAATTTCCTATTTTGATGTCACCTTTTTGGGGGTCTTGAAAGTAAGCAACAAAAATGTTTTCATTAATGGGAAATAGAGCGTTCTACTGACCTTAGCGAAACGAGTATCTATCTATCTATCTATCTATCTCTCTATATATATATATATGTGTGTGTGTGTGTGTGTGTGTGTGTGTGTATTTATGTGTGTGTGTGTGTGTGTAATATTTTTATGACAATGCGTGTTTGTTTATCCCACCAAACAAGATATTTTTTAAAAGAGGAAAGCTTATCAAAATCTTGTTTTGTCTATTAAGAATATATCATTTAAGAATACACTTCTTTCATCGGACGAAGATTTTTGCGTAAAGTTTAATCTTCAATTAAATTTATTTTCAGACGATAATTGTTTTTGGTGAATTATTCATCATTTCTTTGCTGAGATAAGATTCGTCGTCATTCAGCGAGAACCTGCTAACCTGTTTTCTTTTTTTTGCAAGTAGGTATATATATATATATATATATATATATATATATATATATATATATATATATATATATATATATATATATATATATAAGTAATTACTGAATAGCTTACGTAAATAATGTATTGAAGTAGCGGACTATAACACTTAGCTTTCTTTTTCACTGTTTCCCTCAAATACAAGGCCCATGAGCCACTCAAGATAGAGGGTTACTGACTGGAGTCGGATGAACACAAGTGTAATATGTAAGAAGACTATATTATGAAGATACATAAGAAAGATAACGGGTTGTTTTTTAATCATTTCACCCCGGGAACGTAATAAAGCCACTACGACAGAAGGGGGTTACTAAGTTTGAAAGAAAAAAGAAAAACATTATTAAGGAGCGAGAACAATAGAAGAGTAAGCAAGAAGACAGTAGATAACGATTGAGTTTGCATTTTAATTTTTTGAATATCAAAGTTGACTGCGAACCATGGCACCAGAAGTGAGTTCCACAAGTGAGAAGTGAGAGAAAAGAAACACTTAACATAGAACTTACGGTTATATCTAGCCAATTCAACTATGAATTGAAGAGACCTAGCCGCCAATCTAGTACAGCTCTTAAATTCATGAAGTTTAGGTACCATATCGAAGAATTCATTTGAACAGTTACCATGAATGTATTTACAGAATATACAAAGGTAAGCTAAATTACGGCGCTGGGAAAGTGACTGAAGCCGAGACGCCAGGTCTGGACCAATAATATTGCTGATTCTATCTTCGGATTTTATTAAGAATCTCTAAATATATAACAGGAGCACCAGACCAGATGTGGCAGCAATATTCAAAGCAAAGATGAATGGTAGACTTATAAATATGTAAGATAGATTCTTCTTTGGATTTTATCAAGAATCTCTAAATATATAGCAAGAGCACCAGACCAGATGTGGCAGCAATATTCAAAGTAAAGACTAATGGTAGACTTATTAAATATGTAAGATAGATTCTTCTTTGGATTTTATCAAGAATCTCTAAATATATAGCAGAAGCACCAGACCAGATGTGGCAGCAATATTCAAAGTAAAGACTAATGGTAGACTTATTAAATATGTAAGATAGATTCTGAAGAGAAAAATTGTGTTTCACGATACAGTGAACCAACTTTCCTAGTAGCAGACTTAGCAATGGATTGAGTATAATCTTTCCAATTTATGTCAGCCGAGAAAATAAATATAAAACTATATAAATAAACTATATAAAACTATATAAAACGATATAAAACTATATAAATATATATAAAACTATATAAATAAACTATATAAATAAATATAAAACTATATTTTGTGATATTTAGCTCCTGATAAACAGTAGATCCTTTCACTCCATTTATAACCCATCGTGGACATAGAAAAGTTTAGCTTCAAGTACTCTCTGGAAAACATCCCCACCCCTTCACCATCCACATACAACCTAAAATTATTAGAAAAAATAGAAAAGTTCATAAAAAGAATGAGACGGAAACCCCGTTTCTTTTTAAACCAAGAACTTAACAAATCCCACATTCAAGGAAAAATGCGGCTTTAAAACAACAACAAAAAAATGCCTCCCGCAACACAAAGAATTAGACGACTTCGAGAAAAACTTAACTAGTAAGTAATATAAAATTCCATGAACAAGATGTCTACCCCACAAAAAAAAACTGAAAGAAGATATAATTAAAATAAGCAATTCAACTACTTATCACAGCGAACGAAAGTAGGCATTTATACGAACTAACGGCCCCTAAATACAAAAAGTTACCCAAAGACATAACTAAAACATACAAGAAAGCACCAAAAATAACAGAATACGATATCAATAAGGAAGCTAAAACATTCTCCACAAAATTAGACCTAGATGACACAATAAATTGCATCGCTTAGGCACAAGCATTTATCACAGTAAAAGACCACAAGCATAATTTTAAAACCAACCCAACGTGCAGACTCATATAATATGCCAAGCCACTGTAAAAATTAGCAGATTACAAAGAAAAAACATACACAGGAGTAACTGAAGGACTCTGGAAACAAAGAAACTATGCATACAAAACATCCTTTACAAATAGTAAACACGCAAACGGCACAATGCTTTCTAAACATATCTGGGAGATTAAAATCAACAAAAAAATCACACTACACTATCATGGAAAAACAAGGAAATTAGCGACAGCCCACAACAATAAATTCAAAAACTGCAAACTTTACCTGGAGGGAAAATAATTATAATTACCTTCCCAGATAAAAACAAATTACTAAATAAACGATCAGAACAAATGTTTACTACGTTACTTAAAATTCGAAAACTGAAGACGAACAAAAATAAATAAAATAAATGAATCCAAACAAACAAATAAATAAACTAAGTAAATAATAAATAAGTTAACAAACCACTTATGAACAGATAAACACATGAAAATGAGTTATATCAACCAACAATAAAAGCAATGAATAATAAATAAAAATGTTAACTAACAACACTATGAATAGCCAAAAAGTTTCATCTGGATCCACAATTATTCCCACTCAATCGCTCCTAGAATAATTCGAAACATAACCGTTATCGTCCACTAAAATAACCGTTAGAATAATACAATAGACTACCCACAATGCATTACCGAGCTGCATATATAAATAGTCCAGCAAAAACAATACACATGACCTGATAATTTTCTTTAACATGAAACAAACTGCCGATTCTGGGTGTTGATTTCATTGTTCACTTATAATTTCAATAAAAACAAACCAAATAGAATAACATGTATTTTTTCTTTTTTCCTCAGTAATTTTAAAATTCTAAACTTAATATAGATTAAATTTAAATTTTAAAATGGGTAATTTTTAATTTGTAATTTCAAATTTTATCGTATAATTTAATATTTATTAGAATAAATTCTATTTTAGTCTAACCCCAATATTAAAGCATTAAGTAATTATTATAACCTTAGTTCGTTATCAAGTTTTTTGAATTCTCGTATACTTGTATTTTGATTGGTCATTCCAGATTATGTAACGGCGTTTCCCCTTAGCAAGGAGTCTTTGATTGATTTGAACCTTTTAAAACCCTTTATTCTACATTCAACGCCATCACTTGATAAGACACCAGAAGTGTTGAAACAAAATGGCTATTTTTGTAGTGATTTTATAACATATTTATGTTATAATTTTCGAAAAAATAATTTTATATATATATATATATATATATATATATATATATATATATATATATATATATGTATATATATATATATATATATATATATATATATATATATATAAGAGAAAAACAAAAACTGTTGATGAAACCAACGGAGAACTCGTCAAAACCTAAACTCTTATCCAGATAGAGTCTCGAATAAAGGCGACAAAAACTGAAAAACGGAAGAGAAAAAAAACCTGGAAGCTAACTTACTTACTTAATAAAGTGCTCGAATCCTAGATTGCCTAGACCGAACAAAAAACGCTTAACAACGTTAAATCCTATGACAGGGCGTCTCTAATCGTAACTCGAGTCTTACGCATACGCGATCTTCAGACGCCTTGATATATATATATATATATATGTGTGTGTGTGTGTGTGTGTGTGTGTGTGTGTGTGTGTGTGTGTGTGTGTGTGTGTGTGTATCTTTTTCGAGTGTAAATCGCTAATATAAATCTATTTTATTTACATGACTTCAACCTAAAAATAATTTCACTATCAACGCTTTAAACTCCGTTAGACCGTTTGGATGAAACTGTTTTAAAACCTCTTCTTTCTGGATTGTTCTTTCATCACATCTTGATGATAAGACGGGGTCTGGATTTCGTTTCGCTTCTTTATCAACATTTCTGTTTTTTATTGTTTTTAAAAATAGCATTGGCTTTGTTTTAACAGATTGTCTCTTCACGACTTACTTCGGGCAAACATTCATTCAGACAATTTTGCTTCTTTTAATCTAGTTGTAGCCTTTGGGAAAATGAAAAGAAAATCGGTAAATAAAAGAATAATAATAATAATAATAATAATGGATAATAAAAAAAGAAATACGTTTTCCCATGATGCTAAGAGTAAACTAACAGGAAATATGATTATTCCACTTAGTTTTTGTCAAACATCGTAAGGTGGCGCTGTTGAAGGTAAACATTTCCTCAATCACTCTTTCTTCCTCCCTCTTGCTCCAAGATAAACCACCACGTTTCAATTACATTCCCGCTGACGAATGTTCGTTTCCCCGGTCTCGGACGACTGAAATCTCTTCCCTATTTTCTAAAGCATGGCGCTCGCACGTGTCTTCCAAAACCTCAACCTAAGAAGTAAGTCAAGCTTTTTCTTTGGTTGTTCCAAATCTGCGCAAGGCTGGCTTGAACATAACCATTAATACGATGCTTTTATCTTCCCTAACTTCTGGACAAAAAGAAAACGGGCGTCCCATAAGCTTTCTTTTAAACCTTCCAACGTAAAGTAAATACAAACTTTTCTTTGGTTGTTCCAACTCTGTGCAAGGCTGATTTGAACTCGACCGTTAATACGATGCTTATACTTACCTTAATTTCTGGACGAAAAAGAAAACGGTCATACTCAAGAGACATTGAGAACTTTGTTTCATTACAGTTTATACAAGGTAATCAAAAAAGTTCTGTCCGTTTTTAAAGGAAAAAAAGAAAACGCTTCACAGTATGTGTAACTTATATTTAGTCTTCGAAGTAATCGCCATCAACATCCAGCACCTCCTGCCAACGTGTCTCCAGCTGTTCAATGCCCTTGCGGGGGGCGGTTGGCGCAAAGAAGTCCGTGAGGGCTTTGCGCAAGTCTGCTTCATTGGTGAAGGATTTCCCACGAATTGTTTTATCCAGGTAGTGGAACAGGTGGTAACTTATATTTAGTCTTCGAAATAATCGGCATCGGCATCCAGCACCTTTTGCCAACGTGTCTCCAGCTGTTCAATGCCCTTGCGGTAGAACTCGGGGGGGGGGGGAGGCGCAAAGAAGTCCGTTAGGGCTTTGCGCAAATCTGCTTCATTGGTGAAGGATTTCCCACGAAGATGATTATCCAGGGAGTAGAAGAGGTGGTAATCGGATGGCGCAAGGTCAGGTGAATAAGGTGGATGGCACAAAGTCTCCCACCCAAGTTGCTGTATGGTATCCCTTACCACTCGCGTGACATGCGGCCTGGCGTTGTCATGGAGGAAAAGCACACCTTTGCGATTCACCAGTGCTGGCTCCTTCTGGCGCAATGCCTGCTGCACACGTTTCAATTGCTGCGAGTATAGGTCTCCAGTGACCGTTTGGACCGTTGGTAGCAGTTATAATGAACCCCTTGACGACCTGTCCACCAGACACAAAGTATAATCTTGCGTGGGTACATAGGCGGTCTTGCGGTATGAGGGACAGGATCCTGAGGAGACAACCAATGTCTGGAACGCTTGGAAGTTTCGTACAGAACCCACTTTTCATCACTGGTAAGCACTCGATTGAATAAGGATGCGGTACGGTGGCGAGAAAGCAGCGATACGCAGGCTGCCACACGTTGTCCCTTGTGGACCTCCAACAGCGTTTGCGGAACCCACTTTCTCAGTTTGTACGTCTTACCTAGGCGGTACAGGTGAAGTCTAACTGTTTCATCGGAAACGTTGAACTGTCCTGCAAGTTTACCACACGTTAGACTACTGTCCTCTTCAATGGCCGCCTTCAGGACTCCGTCATTCAAGACCTGTGGTCGTCCACTGCGAGGCTCATCATGGAGAGACAAATCTTCCGACTTGAATTTTCGAAACCAACGCCTTCCAGTACGTTCATCCACAGCACTATCCCCAAACGCTTGACATATGCGGCGACTTGATGCAGCTGCTGATAAGCCCACTTTGAAGTCGTAAAGCAAACAGCCCCGAACGAGATCTCTAGACACTTCCATCCTTCTCACAGCTGTCCGGCTTATAACTGATGTCCGGGCACGGTGCGCGTGTTTTTTTATAACGTCTGATGTTCCTACTTCCGGCTGTCCGAATTTGAAAACAATTGCTACACGCATTTCGTATATATTTCAACTTCATTCAATGACTAATAAAAAAAAACGGATAGAACTTTTTGGGTTACCTTGTATATAAAAAAAGAGAATTGTAAGTTTCTTATCTAATTGTTTAGATATAAACACGCCCCCATATAATTCACGTGATCACTGAACTTTTTAATTTTCATAAAATCTTTAGTTTTCTGGAAAGCGATACACGTTAACAGATAACTTGTCGAAGTTGTAGATAGAGAGTTATCAGCCCTTCACAGTGACCCCAGCTCGGAGGGGCTCATATCTGTACAGGTGAATTCCTATAAGGCATCACTGCCAGGTCTATCTCTTTCAGCCAAAGAATCAGCATGGTAGAACTGGGATACTCTTTTTCTAAGACTTTCCAGTTCAAGAATTCTCTGTGAATCATTTCAACCCAAGCAAGGTAATAAAGCCACTAAGGCGCAAGGGAGTACTGAGGGTAAAAGAATAAGAGAGAAAAAAAACAGTGTTAAGAAAGAGAATAATAAAAGAACAGGAATTAAGAAGAGGAAACATAATGATTGATACTGCATCCACATTTTTGAGATCAAAATTGACTAGAATGTAAGAAGGTCGAAAACATTAAATTGCAACAACATAATTTCCCAGTTTTGAAGATGAAATTTGACTGGGAATTAATAGGCCGGAGACTTTAAATTGCAACAACGTAATTTCCTATATTGAATGTCAAAGTTGGCGAGAAATTAATAGGCCGGAGACTTTAAATTGCAACAACATAATTTCCTATTTTTTTGTATCTCAAGGAAAAAGAAATGTGGAAGAAGTAACTTTTAGCATAGGATTTACGGTTACATCTAGGAAATTTTTACTGTAAAATAATGTGATTTAATTGCCTATTTGGTACTGCGTTTAAATTTATAAATTTGAGGTACTAATGCGGAAACATCACCAGAGAAATCACTATGGACGTATTTATAGAAAAGACACAGGAAAGCTATTTTACGGCAGTGAAAGTGTGGCTGAAGCCGATATGCCAGATCAGGAACTATAACATTATAGATTATTCTTTGCATTTCATGAAGAATCTTTAAATACTACACAGAAGAAGAAGCAAACCATGTGACAGCAATATTCACTGTGAATGGATTATTTAGAAATATGTAAGATATATTCTGGTGAGAAAAAATGTTCCACCACTGTGCATGGAATCAACTTTCTTAATACTTTATATCAGCGGTAAAACATTTGCCGGAGATGGTGCAATGTGTCAATTTCCTGGTGGTTAGCATCAGCCATACTGCCAGGAGGCATAGAAAAAGGTTCTCTAAGATTAAAACGGTATTTATTCTTTCAGCTGCGCTAAAAACTACGATGCGATTTTGCCCTTACGCACCGACCTGTCGTCGCCCATAACACGATACGCGTTTTTTTTTTTTAATCATCTACATCAAAAGTGAATTAGACGACAGAGAACGGTATTGTCGGAAGAACAAGCCGGATATGTTCGTTCATCTCTTTTCTCTGGCGCCAGGCACATCAGGATTTAGATCGCAATTTTGCCGAGAACCAGCAGACATTCCATTCGACGAATTGACGCTTTATAGGCTTCGGTAAATCGTTTATAATAGTCGTAAACAAGCTGCGTACTCAGTGTCACTTGAAACTTTTCAGAAATTGGACATCCACAGACAATTTGCACCAGAAAATGAATAATTCACCGTAAACAGAAAAACGTAATTAACTTATTTCGAGTTTAAAAATTAATAAAAATAAAAATAAAAATTTGTAAATTGGCCCATATTGATGATCAAGTGCATATTTACTAAATTCTTTGTGGGTCTCATACAAGCGTCTACTTACACAAGAAACAACACCTACCCCACCCCGATTGTGAGAATTATGAAATCAGTTTCATTAAATTGTTTTTTTTTTCTTTCTGCGGATGTAACATAAAATATTGCCGCATGACAAAGATGCAAAATAATGCACAAATTAACATTTGATGCTGAAAAAGAAATATAAACGGAGTTGGTAACGAAAAGTTCAGTAGACGCAGCCGATTGCAACAAGATGTACAGGATTTCGCTTCATGCACATATAACTTACCTGAACCTGTCTTCCATCGTCTATCCCATTTTAACCGACAAAATCTACAACTCTCTGCACGTAAATACCATCTCTCTTTTCACAAACACATACATAAATACAGACTTTTACTTCAAGTCATACACTAAAAAAGAACATTAATTTCACAGAAATTCTTTTTTTATCAACCAATTTTAAATAGCACGAGCATAATTTTCTATTTTTTTGTATTCCATTTGTTTTGTTTTGAACGATGCATATAAATTATTGTTATCATTATTCTATTTATCTATGTCTATTTTGAATTACAGTGTAACCCGGATATAAGAGAGTTGTCGGGACCGGAGAATAAGTCTCTTATATCCGGGTTTATCTTATATCCGGGTTTATCTTATATCCGGGTTTATCTTATATCTGGGTTACACTGTAATTTATTTTGAAATGGCAAAATATTTACCAAGATTTAGTAAAGGACTCACGGGAAATTTCAACGGAACATCTAAAAGATATTAACTTGTTGATTGATTCCCTATCGCTTACTCAAATTTTGAATTGAACGTCAGACCACGTAAACTGCAGATATTTATTTTTTTAATCCTAATTTAGTCGCTTGATTCTTTGTATTTTGTTTTTTGGAAGGCGTCTTTTAGATTATCAAACCTTAAAGATGACTTCTAAAAGCTAAGCAAAGAAACAGGACAGTTTCGTTAGCAGGAAAACAAAATAAAACTACTGAAATGCTATGCAATATCAATCCTTCCAGATCCTCTTACATGACAGTTGAACAATTTCCTCACAGATAAAGAGTATCTATCTATATCTCTGAAATGAGGTATTATGGTTACTTGGTTTATTTACTTTATTCGAACTGTTATCCTCATCTTCATTGCCATATTCACAACGTTTCGGCCGTTGTAAGCTCCGGCCTTTATATCTATGTCTCTCTATATATCAGTCTAAATCTCTGAGATGAGGTATTATGTTTACTTGCATTATTTACATTATTCGGACTGTTATCCTCATCCTCATTGCGATATTCACAACGTTTCGGCCTCTATATCTCTGAGATGAGGTATTATGATTACTTGCATTATTTACATTATTCGGACTGTTATCCTCATCTTCATTGCCATATTCACAACGTTTCGGGCTCTATATCTCTGAGATGCGGTATTATCTTTACTTGCATTATTTACATCATTCGGACTGTTATCCTCATCTTCATTGCCATATTCACAACGTTTCGGCTGTTGTACGCTCCCGCCTTCTTTAGGTGATTGGAATTTCGAATCAAAAATTTTATTTCGTCCTCCCGGGTAGATTGTTCTACTTCTATGTGCCATGCCTCTTACGGATGTCTCAGTTAGTTCCCTTTTCAAGTTTTTGAGTCTAAAGGACATATGGCCCAGTCGAAAAAGAAGAGGCATGGCACGTGGAAATAGAACAATCTACCCCGGTGGATGAAATAAAGGGTTCGGTTCTAAATTTCAATCACTTGAAGAAGGCCGGGGCGTACAACGTCCGAAACGTTGTGAATATGGCAATAAAGATGAGGATAACAGACTGAATAATGTAAATAATGTAAGTAATCATAATACCTCATCCCAGAGACATAGAGGCCGAAACGTTGTGAATATGGCAATGAAGATGAGGATAACAGTCCGAATAATGTAAATAACGTAAGTACAGAGATGGAGATCTTTACAATGATGCTTAGAATGCCACGGACAGGCCATATGAGCAATGAGGAAGTAATAAGAAAAATGGAATGAGAAAAAAACAGAAAGACACAGTTGAAATATCAGGAAGACCTAATGATGAAATATGGTTTTGATAATTTAATACTGACAGGACATATTGAAAGAAATAGTGGACAAAGGATAATAGCTTTTAGCGTCCCAAATGCATTTGCGTAAATGGATTGCAGCATAGGGACAAGTATGGATAGCAATAAATACATAGCTAAGAGCTAAAAAGGATAGGA
This sequence comes from Acanthosepion esculentum, assembly GCA_964036315.1. Classification (NCBI taxonomy): domain Eukaryota; kingdom Metazoa; phylum Mollusca; class Cephalopoda; order Sepiida; family Sepiidae; genus Acanthosepion; species Acanthosepion esculentum. The sequence goes on along the minus strand of OZ038509.1, from coordinate 23,864,884 downwards.
ATTTGTGGAGAGCCATGACGTTTACGCGATTATCACTGGTCCTTGAAGCGAAGTTTGGATCGTTCAACATTACGTGGGCCCTCAAACAGTTCCACATACAGTATCTGTTTGGGAATTCTGGGGTAACCCATGAGCGCAACATGCCCAAACCACCTGAGATGCCGAGACTACGGGATGGGATATAGTGACTGGATGCAGGGCTCTTTTGAGCACTTCTCTATCCGGGACCCTATTTGTCCGTTTAAGTTTCCAAATATTTATTAAACATCTAATGTGGAAACTATTTAACCTCCCGACCTGACCAGCATACGAGGTCCACGTCTCACTCCCGTGTTGAGAGGTTGCATATTTGGTAAATTAGAGTCTTGGTTTTATCCTAGGTCTATCACTTTCCCTTCGATCTTTGCATGTTTCTTGAATGCAGCTGTGGCCTTTCCTATTCTGCTGGTTAATTCCTCATCCATCGATTGGGTCGATGTTATGGTGGATCCCAAGGAAACAAAGTTATCTACTGTTATCAGAGATTCACCAAGCAAGTGTTATCTCTGGTGGTGAATTTGTCCCGTGTCTTATTGCCTCAGTTTTCTTGACGCTTATTGTCAACCTGAAAAGATCACATGCTTCTGCTAGACGATCGTTGAAGTTCGATTTCACTGTGCGTCGGCATCACAAAATTATCAGTGAAAAGTAAAATCTCTGATCAATACTTCAGTCATTTCAGATTGTAAAGAGATCCGTCGAACATATTTTTCTCGTCTGCAGTCGCTCTCTCACAGACGCGACGTTGCCTCGCTCTGTCTTTTTTACAAATACTTTCACGGTAATTGCTCCGATGAGCTGCTTTCGCTGGTTCCTAGGCCTCATGAATTTAAACGTCCTACGAGGCTGGCATCCCGTTCCCACCCCTTCACCGTTGAAACTGTTAGATGTAGACGTCTCTTCTACTCCAATAGATTCATGTCTCGCACATCTCGCCCGTGGAACTCCCTTCATTATTCCTGTTTCCCTGACAAATACCATCTCCAACTATTTAAGTGTAACGTCAATCGACATCTCCAGTTGCCTTGATCTATCCACTTCCCTTCTCCACATCCTTTCACCTTTCATTCCTATCTGCTCTCGCTCCAAATCTTCTGTAACCCCCTTTGTCTTGATCGATCCACTATCTTTCTCCACATCCTCTCCTTTACCACTCCTATCTGCTCTTCCTCCAAACCTTCTGTAACCACTTGCGTGCTAGTGGCTTCCAGCCTTGCTTGGGGTGATAAGCTTAAAAAAAAAATCAAATGCAACAAAGACAAATAATCAAATAGGCAGATATTTGTTTTAACAGAAAATATTTTTATATAACAACAAGTACACACGATATAATAAAGTTGTTTAAAACTCTTTAGAGTTCTTGGTTGTGTGATCAAGGGTAATATAAAAACAAAAATTCCATCCTTGCTGCCATCAAAAGCATATTGCAGGAGGGCATCAAGGTAAATGGCAAAGAGATTAGGTATCAGGACACAACTGTTTGGCGCCACTCGTCATCTTGAACGGCTTCAATGTATTTCCATGGAATTGAATGCAAGTATTCAGGAAGCCCATAAAAAGAAATGACCATCTGCAAAAGAAGAGGTGAGCGACTGATTTTTTCCAGTACCTTCGAGAGAGATTTCTAGCCCACAGTGTCAAATACTTTCGTCAGATCAACAAAAGGAATGAACGGTGGTTTTCTTTGTTCGTTGCATTTTTCTCGCAGTTGGCGCAGTTTAGAGACAGAGTGAGATAAATTTAAAGCTCGATTTCACTGTGCGCTAGAACAATTACGACTGAGTAGTGAATTCGATCCTCACTAGGTGCCCCATACTATCGGCCTTGTGCCACATCTAATCTACCCTTAGAAAATCATTTCGGGACACCCCAAGGCGGTTAGCAAGTTTGTCTCGCTACAACAATTAAGACTGAGTAGTGAGTTCGATCCTCACTAGGTGCCTTATACTATCGGCCTTGTGCCACATCTAAACTACGCTTGGAAAATCTCAACCCAGTACCACCTGCCGCATTTTCTGGTGAGTAATTGGGTAGACACTCAGCGGCATTAAAAACCAAACCTGCCAAAAGGCGGACGAACCCCCTATTGTAGGGGTAACGATTATCTAACACAATGTGGCGATAGACTAGGTTCCATACCTATGGATGGAGCCAGTCAGGTGATGTAAAGGATTCGCTGAGCAGAAAGCTTCCGAGACTTAAGTGAACGACCAGGGTGGAGTGTTCTTTCGTTGGAAGCAACAGCCACATGTCTGTGCCCAGGGCGAGTTTTCACGTTGGAGGGATTTGGCTGTAGACGTGCAAACGGATAGGTTCCGCTTGATCTCTTTGGTCACTACGCATGAATGAATATTTCTTTATCTTTCAACTCAGAAATGTGGAGCGAACTGGTGAGGTGATTATTTGCGCAGCGATCCTACGATCACGTACGGTCAACGGGACTGATAATAATGATGATATCTAATACCTGCTAATATAATTTGTCTGAATTATTGAAACTTGAGAAAGCAGAAATAAATGATATTTAACGTGACAAGAAAAATACAGTCTTGCCATATCTCAGGCCTGACAACCTGAGTCTACGATAAATAAAACATTAAATCTTGAGACGGCATGAAACAAAGAATTTTTGCTTTCTCCTTTCCTCCTACTGACAAAGGCTTAGTGTTTTCGGTGAGTTGAGCAAGTCTTTCAAAAATGTCCTTTCCTTTCTAAATTGTATGTCTGTTTTTCGATGATTGTGTTCTTAGACTAAACAATAATCATTTGAAAACAACTTAAATATAGACAATAAAATTTTTCTACGAAGATTCCTCTCAATTACGGCATAATAACGGGACAAATGCCAACCACACCATGAAGAAGACGAGATATTAAATGGTTTTGCAGTTTCTTTTCTTAACCGTGTTTTACGCTTTCATTTGAATCTCATTTATTTTGAAGCTTGTCAACAAATATCGGTTCTCAAGATTCGAGTTTCGTTCTAAGCCGTTCCTGTTTACGGGAATTTCGTCTGTGAAAAAAATTTTGCGCAGTACAAACCACTCAAGGATTCAGTGTAGAATTAAGTTGTTTGCAGAGATATTAACTGTAGAATTCTCTTTCACCTATAATGAATTTTGATTGGCTGAAGTCTAAAAAAATCTACCGTTTTGAATATATATACTTTCTTAAACGATAATATATGTTATTTAAAAGAGTAAACAAAAAACGATATTTTTAAAATATTCTTATTTATTTTTTTTCTCCGAATTAAACGTAGATAATAATGATGAATTCAGATTATGGATTAAAGTCTAAAAATAAGAATTTTCTTCGGAAAAATGTTTAAATTTTTAATTTTTTTGTCCTATTTAAAATAATCTCCATAAAATTGACCAAAAAAACAACAAACAAACAGATACACTGATTATATATACAGGGTGTATCAAAATAGAGTCTGTCTATATTTCTGAGATGAGGTATTATGTACAGTATTTACATTTGTCGGACTATTGTCCTCATCTTTGTCGCCATTTTTGTCACAACGTTTCGGCCGTTGTACGCTCCGGCCTTCTTCAGGTGGTTGGAATTTCGAACTGAACCCTTTATTTCGATCACTGGGGTAGACTGTTCTAGTTCCGCGAGCCATGTTTGATGGATGTCAGTTATCAGTTATCTCCTGCTAATTTTCCCTCTGAAAGTTCTCCACTGCCTGAACCGGGTATTGAACTCACACTCTTTGGGACTGTCACTGGATCTAACCAACGCCTTTATCCACTGTACCATGTGTCCTCAAGGACACATGGTACAGTGGTTAGATCCAGTGACAGTCCCAAACAAGGACAAAAGTCCATATAAAAATATGTCCAAAAGGCCATCGTTGTACCTCAACACAACAACTCTTAAAAATGTTAAAATGTCCTCCGATTGCTACTACATATACATGCACCCGTAGGATCATTGACAGGCAGACCCTTTCAAATACTCCCACAAATGTTGAATAGTTTTGCAGGCCCCCATGACACGTTGATAAAGCGTCTCTGCATTATTAATGTTTGCTGCATAAAACAATTGTTTTAGGTGGTTCCACAGATAAAAATCCAAAGGATAATGGTCGGGGCAACGTGCAGGCCATGAAACTGGCCCTCCCCTACCTGTCCATCTTTCACAGTAAATGCCAGCCATTGCATCGCGAACAATGTGACTAAAATGTGCCGGATCCCCATAATGTATGAAGCATATGTGTCTTCATACTAGCAGGTGTACTTCCTCTAGCAAGTCTGGAAGTGTGTTCTAAATAAATTTATTTATTTTATACTACACTAAATCTAGTAGATCTAATTCAATTATTTGTAATGACACCTCCCCACCAACTAACGTGTTGCAGAAATCCAACATTGTTTATAAATTTAAATGTCCTCTAGGAGGTTGTATCCACAACGGAAAAATATATATGTTGGCCACACTACGACCACGTTGTCTCAGCGGCTGAATTTTCATTTGAATGATGCGTCCAACAATTCTAAACATTTACAACAACATACCTGTCTACATTCGCAATTCACAAAAATTCTTTTGAAAATACATCTAAACCTTTTCATGAAAATAATAAACATAGACTAATAATTCTCGAAGCTCTCTCTATTAAAAAATTGAAACCAAACCTTAATAAAATTAATCATAAATATTGCTCAAATGTTTAAAATGTTTACAATAGATAGCTTTAAATAATGAGGCTTGTACTAATAGTTTTAATACTTATTTCTTAAAACTCTCGGCAACACTATACTTAGTTTCCTCCCCTGAAGCTTTAGTCAAGCCAATCACAACTCATTCAGCATTATTCACTTTACAAGTAAAAAAAAAAAACAACAACAAAAAAAAAACAAAAAAATACTTTCAGATGAACACAGCAATATTGTCTTTGAAAATTATAAACACTACAATATTTGGCTCGAAATAAACAACACTCTGATGATGGCATTGCACTATGTCGAAAGTACTCGGAAAAAAATATGTATCAACACGGTAATTTTCACTTTTCCTTTAATAATGACATCAAAAAGCTTGTTCTTACAGAAGCCTGAGTAAATAGATGGCAGAAAATGGAGAGTGAGGATAGTAAATAGACAAATATTACAAAGAGCTAAAAAGGATACGAAGATGTGGAGAGCCATGATCACCTACCTAACAAGCCATTGTAAATGAATGGCAGATCAAGGAGAGGAAGGGATAATACATAGACAAACATTACTAAGTGCTAAAAGGATAGGAAGATGAGGATAGCAATGATCACCTACCTCATAAGCCAGAGTAAATGGCTGGCAGATCAGAGACAAGGAGGGATAGTAAATACACAAACAGTACTAACAGCTAAAAAAGATAGGAAGACGTGGAGAACCATGACCACCTAGCTAACAAGCCTGGGTAAATGGAATGCAGGACATGGAGTGAGAGGAATAGTAAAAAGAGAAACATTACTATGAGCTACAAAGGATAGGAAGATATGTAGTGCCGTAACACACATTACTAAGAGCTAAAATGGATAGGAACACGAGGAGAGCCGTGATCACATACCTAACAAGCCTGTGTAAATGGATGGCAGAAGAAGGATTTGGAGGGAGCGTAAAAAGACAAACTAAGCTAAAATTACAAAGGATAGGAAGATATGAAGAGACATGATCATATGCATCATGAAGAGACACGACACATAGAACTAGTAGTAGTCTCAATAATGACTCGTTAACCATTGCGGCAGCACTAAACCGAACAGCATAGCAGAGATACTTAGATAAAAGTTACATACGCTGGCAATACCAGGAAGTGCGGCATTCATGCAAAAATATTCTGGTTATGGAACGGAACCATTAAAGCCAACAGCATGGCTGAGATATGTAGATGACACCTTCATACTCTGGCCACCCCAGGAAGCTGCCTCCAATCAAAAATAGCGTGGTTGTTGGCAACAAGTAACCTAACAGGATGTCTCAGTTACTTAAATGACACCTCAAAACTCTGGCCACAAAAGCAATTTGACTTCAAGCACAAGGAATCTGCTTATTGTTACAGCACCATTAAAGGCAACAGTATGGCTGAGATACGTAGATGAGGCCCTCATACCCTGGAAGCACCAGGAAGGTGCCTTCAAGAAAAAACAGCGTGATTATTGGGACGGCACCACTTAACCTAACAGAATGTCCCAGATACCTAAATGGCATCACCAATCTCTGGCCACAAAAGGTAGCTGCATTCAAGTAAAAAGAGCACGATTATTGGAACAGCTGCACTGAACATATCAGCATGGCTGATATATGAAGCTGCCTTCAAGCAAGAGTGGCCTAGTTATTGAAGCGGCACCACTGAACCTAACAGCATAACTGATATACGTAGATGACGCCTGCATACTCTGACCACAAAAAAATCTGCCTTGAAGCAAGAATGGTCTGGTTATTGGAACGGCACCACTGAACCTAAAAGTATGGCTGATATACATAGATGACGCCTTCATACTCTGGCCACAAAAGGAATCTACCTTCAAGCAAGAATGGTCTGGTTATTGCAATGGCACCACTGAACCTAATAGCATGACTGATATTCGTAGATGACGCCTTCATACTCTGGTCACAGCAGGATGTTGCCTTCAAGCAAATATAGCGTGGTTATTGGAATGGCACCACTTAACCTAACAAGATGTCTCAGATACTTATATGACACTTTAATACTCTTGCCACAAAAGGAATCTTCTTTGAAGCACAAAGAGCCTGGTTATTGGAAAAGCACCACTCAACCTAACAGCATGGCTGAGATACGTAGATGACGCCTTCATACTCTGGCCACAGTAGAAAGGTGTACAAATACTGCTGGCCTATGTGAATTGAATAAGACCTTTGATCCCAGTTCCCAATGGAAGAAGGAAATAATCAGCTAGCCTTCCTGAATGTAGTAATAGCTCTCGCGTAGAATGGCCTTAAGACACCGGGTTACCCGGTAATACCTCAACTTCAATTCCAACTATCCACACAACGTGAAAAGGAGATTATTCAATGCCTACAACACCGTGAGATACAAAATCTTAAGTTGCAGCAACCCAGACACATGCCAACAAGAAAAGATCAGTATCAAATGTATCCTATCAACTAAACATATCATAAAGTTTTACAGGTCCGAACAGAAGGGATAAGAAGTAAAACCAGAAAATTGCCCGTCTGTCTATTTTACGTCAACGGCTTAACAGGAAAAGATTCAAAAGATCTGCGACCCATTCAGCGTATAAAGTTGGAACATGCCGCCCTCTTAGCTGGATGAACATCAAAAAGCTATAGTGAAAGTTGGGCATGGCTGATCGTGTATGGAGAGTAAAGGGTAGTCATCGGTCCCTGTGGAATGAAGTGAAAATACTGGACAAGTGAGAAAGCTGGAAAGTTAGACGTCTGAAAGAATCAGTGCATATGCTCGCCTATGGGACCCCTTTAGTTGGCCTAGCATAGAAATAAATACAATATGAGAGCCGTTAAGAAAGAAAGAGAAATGAGAGTAAATCTTCAGCAGCATCAGCAGCAACAGAGGTCAATAGCATTAACCTGCAGTCAGGTTAGGTTTAGGACTCCACAGTTCACCACAGATAATTGTCCTACAGGACAACAGTGTATTAAAGAGATGATCCGTGAATTAGGTAATTGTGAGTTCAATCTATGGGCCGGAACAACGCGTGGTGGTGGGGAGGGGAAATTACTGAGCAATATTGAAAATAAGAAACTAGTTGCAAAAAAAAGAAAGAAAGAAGAACTCGACGATATATCCCTAGACATGGACAGTGAAACGAGAACAGACTACCCCCGGAGATTAAATAAAGGGTTCAGTTCAGAATTTCCTCTAGGTTAGCTACATCGATATACACCTGATGAAGGCTATTGGGCACAACGGCCGAAATGTTGTGATAACAACAACAAAGATTAAGACAATAGTCCGAATGTCAATAGTATAAATAATGAAAGGTTACTAGCTTTTATTTTGAAATATTGAAAGTTACTAGTTAGTCCCCGCCACCATTGATCTTTGGAGGTGCACCCAATTTTTTCTACTTTAGTTAATCAAATACAAGAGCCTGTCAAGGTAGAGGGCTACTGAGTGAAATTGTTGCAAGGGTGGAAGTGGACAGTGTATATTATAAGGATATGAAGGATATATATTGGTGGGCTCTGAACTTGAAGAGGTTAAGATTGTAGTGGTCAGGGAAACATCCCCTCGGGAGTCTGTTCTACGAAGTAACAGTTCTGGAGTTTTGTGTCATCTTCATAGCTATTTACTAACAGCATCGTTAATATAAATTAGAAAAAGTGTAAGACCGAATAGGATCCTCGGGGATCCCCTGTATTGATCTCAGATGAAAACGTCCTCAACCTGACCCACCCACACAAAAAAAACCCTGATCAAATGAACAAATATCAGAATTCTATAATTCATGAATATAACGCTGAAATATACGATTGCAAGTAATCATTACTCTATTAACAAAAACGGAATGTATATAAAAAAAGGGATCAATTTAAAGTATAAAACAGTTACCAACTGATCCACCAATTCATCACCACAAGGTATTTAACAAAAGATTTAACGCGTGTTAAAAGTAGATTGTAAATTTCTTTTCGTGCTGATCGTCAAAGAACTTAAAACGATTATTTGCTTACTTATTTTAGTGCATCATTTTACTTAGAATTATTGCCACGTAAGGCAAATGATAGTCGGTAAATTATTTAAACAAATTAGCCGTATATAATGAACAATTCCTTTTGTAACCATCTGTCACCAATATAATAAACGCTGAATTGGTTAAGCATCTCACCTCTCAGGGCCTTCTTTCAGATAAGCAATATGGCTTTCACTTCTTGAGGTCAACTGCTGGTGCGTCAACGTTTATAGCTGAAAGAACATGGAGCTCGGGTTTTGGGAGTTTGACAGGATCCGGCATGTGAGTCATCTTCATAAAATGGAATGTTATGCTATTTCTTGATGAATTTTTGACCAGATTCAATCTTTTTATCAAATCACGAAATGAAAGTTGTCTTGAACGGCGACTCTTCTAGATCTTTTTGTATTAATGCAGGTGTCACCCCCCCCCCACATAGCTCTATCCTTGGCCTACAGAGTTCTTAATTTTCTTCAATGACCTTCCTGATTGCATCAGTTCTCAACTTGGTATCTATGCTGAAGGTAAAACTATTTACTTCTGTCTTCATAAGTCTGATCGGTTCGATAAGCTCAAATTGGCAGACATCTTATGAGATTAATGGTTATAAATGGCTTTGAGCGACTGAGACCTGTAGATCTTGGCAGAGGTGATACTTCATTGAACAATATAGACTGGTACGACAGAGTCACAAATAAAGAACTGTACCATATAACAGAAACTACATCACTTGAGGACTACCAACAGCAGCAACAATTAAAATGGATAGCTCACTATTTGCATTATTCGGACTATTGTCCTCATCTTTGTCGCCATATTTATTACGTTTCGGCCGTTGTACGCTCCGTCTTTCTTCAGGTGGTTGGAATGAAGAAGGCTGGAGCGTAGAACGGCGAAACGTTGTAATAAACATGGTAACAAAGGTGAGGACAATAGTCCGAACAATGTAAATAGTTTACATAATACCTCATGTCAGAAATATAGACAGATACTGAAGTGACGAAACGTTGTAATAAATATGGCAACAAAGATGAGGACAATAGTCCGAATAATGTAAATAGTGTACATAATACCTCATCTCAGAAATATAGACAGATACTGAAAGGCTGAAACGTTGTAATAAATATGGCAACAAAGATGAGGACAATAGTCCGAATAATGTAAATAGTATACATGATACCTCATCTCAGAAATATAGACAGATACTGAAAGGCCGAAACATTGTAATAAATATGGCGACAAAGATGAGGACAATAGTCCGAATAATGTAAATAATGTACATAATACCTCATCTCAGGAATATAGACAGATACTGAAGGGCCGAAACGTTTTAACAAATATGGCAACAAAGATGAGGACAATAGTCCGAATAATGTTAATAGTGTACATAATACCTCATCTCAGAAATATAGACAAATACTGGATACCTCATGTAACTAGTTGAGAAAATAATATCACAATCAAGATGTTAACATTCCACATGACTTTAAACAAAATGTTAGGAAGGAAACCCCATCAGTACTGGAAAGAGCAATGACAGCTACTGGACTTGAGAAACCTATTTTCCTGAAAAATTGTTTTACGGTAAAGATTTTATAAATTTCAACCAAAAGCAGTACTGGCTGCTCGTTCAATGAATGCGAAATTCTTCCTTATAAGGAAACGGCTAATATTAGCATGATTATTAGAGATTAGGGCAACAGATACTATACTTCGATCTCAGCCCAATGGACATGAAGCGAAGAAAAGCGTAACTCGTGTGGCACTGGCGGCTTGGTCAATGAATGACAAATGTTTCCTTATAAGGAAACTGCTAATATTACCATCCTCGTTTATTCTCTCTTGGACTGTCTTTACATAACTAAAAGGACCCAAGTATTATCTTATTTTCTCATATCTGCAGGAGAAGTGGATTCATGCCTTTCTCAATAGTATTAACGTGAAATGAACGCAAGCGGTGAATAGTGAAATTTGAACTCGGTTCGCTAACACCGATTTTCGAGCCGATGGATGTTACACTAATTAGCACCACCTAATCAAATGTTATACGACTACTTTTCAGGTTTAACTTAAATCTTTGTATTTTAAGTTTGTTTCATGAAGCCTCTTCCAATTTGTATGAATAAGAGAGATGTAGTATTTGTCAGCAATAATTGTTTATCGAATAAGGAGAAATGTTTTTTTTTACCAGCCAGTAACTCACAAACGCCATGCATGGCTGGTTAGGAATCACGGCAACATAATTTCTAGCTTTTTTCCCCCTTGATCTAATATCTTTGAACATGAGATTTCTTTCGACTCGGAAGACCAACATTTTGCAAAGGCGCTGCTTAAGTGCAAACTGAGCGAGGTAACAAAATAAACAATGTCCATTTGGGCCATCGCCAGAAAAGCGGGAAACGCCACTGATTGGGTTATGCAGACGGAAGTGTTCCGAAGACGCATGCGTGCACAGCAAGCCACGCGTGTTAAGAAAATGGCTGCCGTTGTTTTTCGTTTTATGTTCTTTCTTTTTTGACGTGATGTGATGTGTTTATCTGTTTTACCTAGGCGAATCTGTTTTCTCAATTGTCCACACTGGCGATGATTCAATGCCTTTAAAGAATGGCTGAACTGATTTTCTTCGTGCGCATGTTATTGTTCTAGCGACTTGATTCGCAACAAATACGCTGTTTCAGGCATCAACAACGGATCAGATTTCTTTGATGAGACGCAAATGGAAACAAATTGTTTTTAAAGCAATTATTTCCCCAAAGACTGGACAATACAACGTAGAGAACCTGGAAAACATTAAAAATAAGACATATCTTTTATTGGGAAAAGGATCTTATGAGGTTACTTGTAATAATTGTCATGTATGAGATAATAGCGTAAAAACAAGCTTCATAAATCATGATTTTAATCAAGCTCATACCTACAGTGGGGGAAACAAATATTCGTACACATACAAATTTTAATTAATTGTATTTCCAACTCATGAATAAACATACTTTTCATATAATTAACTGTACATAGATGCATAATAA
>OZ038509.1:23738151-23845651 GCA_964036315.1 Acanthosepion esculentum | reverse complement strand
ATTTGTCAGGGAATCAGGAATAAGGAAGGGAGTTCCACAGGCGATATGTACGAGACATGAAGCTATTGGAGTAGAAGAAACGTCTACATCTAACAGTTTCATATATATATATATATATATATATATATATATATATATGTATGTGTGTGTGTGTGACTGTTTGTGTGTGTGCGTGTGTGTTCAAGTGTGTCTGCATAAGAATGCGTTTCCTGACTGTCGTTCGAAAAAAAAAATAACATATTTTCGTATAAACATTTTGTATTCTGATATATTGCACAGAAATGTATTCCTCATTCGTAATGATTAAAGGTTCGTCTTTGTTAAACGATATATCAACCTCCATTAGCATTCTGTTCTCAAATACATGACTCACCTTCTGTATACACGGAGAGAAAAAGTATTAGGTTGTTCGGAAAATAATATCCGATCTTTAGAATAAATCTTTTAATTGTGTTCACATATATTATTGCAATAGTTGCACAGAATATATTCTTCATTCCTAATGATTAAAGGGTCGTCTTTCTTAATTTCAAATCAGTCTCGTTCAGAATTGAGCTTAAAACATGATATGCCTCTCATATTGAACAAATGTAAAAAAGAAGAGGGGCGTTTGCTTTTTTTGCCTGCATTCTAGGATGGTTATAAAGATGCAGAAACTTAATAGAATGTAGGATTCACTTATGATTAGACAATGCGGCACTGGTTTCTCGATTGCAACGAATGTATATGAGTATGCTCTCTCCCGATGTCGCCTTGTTTTATTTCCGTCGGGCACGCTTTCCCGCAGCGGAAAGCCTCCGTTTCTCATCTCTTCGCCTCAACCCTCGGTGTAAATTGCGTCTCCTGCTTGAGCGATCGTAGGCGACGTCTTCCTATCTCTCGATGTTCATCGCCCTCATGACCGTTTTTATTTTTGTTTTCTGACCGGTCCTATATTAAAACTTGCCAATGATTTGATAAAAACAGTATTTATTAGTCTGAAGAAGTCCTTTCGTGTAACAGATTTTTTCATTTCATCATTATTTATTCAGTCAGCGCATTTCGCCCCGCTCTGAACATCACTCCCCGCTGCTGTAATTGTTCGTTCATGACATTCGTCATATTCAAAATAATGGAACGGCAAGATTCATTTAGATTCGTGGATGTCGAGGTTACCCCGTCCCTCCTCGAAGAAGTTCTACAACCCACTGGTAAAGCTTTTGAGCTCTGTGGCACAGCTCCTACGCCCAGACTGGCGACTGGCCGATGGCCGCTTGGCAGAAGTGGGTTGGATTGAGTCGGGAAACCATTTCGACTATCCTCACATATTTTAGCTGGCAGGTCGATGCCGTTGGCCGGGGTTTGGCCGTCGCAGTAGCCGTGCGACTTCTTGGGGCCAGTTGGCTGCAGGCCGTGGGCCAGTACAGTTCCGCGTCCCATTTCACTAGAATAAAGTAGGGTCGACCGCTTTGATGCAAAGGTACTACCACTAAGGATTGTTGCGTTCTGTGTCGTCTCTGTGTCCCCACGCTACTACATAAAATATTATCAACGAAAAAGACAATTTCTTTTTTTTATTCGTTTTTATTAGAAAAGAGGGGGCAGACGTGGCAGCTTGGATTCTAAGAGGAAGCGGGAGGAATGCCGTCATGAGAACGCATGTCGCAAGTAAACTCAGCGTCCCTCCGTGGGTGGTCTTAGTTGGTCTCTCAATTTGGTTGTGAGAAGCGTATCGACGGTTGAAAATTCTTGCAGCCCTATGTTGAATTCGCACCATTTTGGTCTTATATCCAAACTCAAGACAATAGCAATCGACTACTGTCATAATAACACGCCCACAAGGCACTCCGGTTAATTGCTGATCATTCTGACCTTGGCTTTCGTATTTTGTAACAGGTTACACCTCATACACCCCATTAAACAATTTCTATAGAAATCTTTTCTAAATTTCTGAAATGATGGGCTGCTATTAATTTATTATTTGAACTGATATTGTTTTAGCATTCCTACGGAAGATAATGGATATGTCCCTATTCACATAAATACAGTAGTAAATACTGTATGTTGGTCTGCAGTTGGAGATTCGTCTCCAGCTATGCTGGTCAAATTCTCTGCTTCCGGGCACAGGGCAGAGTCTCTGAAAACAGCTACCCGACCCCGTTTTATACGGGGTCTAAGGGAAATGTTTGGCCGAGCCTACGGGCTCGGATACCCCACATTAAATTCAACCTTGTGCCACATCTGACCGCGTGAGGCGGTTGGTAGATATCCAGCAGTTGGAGATTCATCTCCAGCTGTGCTGGTCAAACTCTCTACCTCCGGGCAGAGAGGATCCCCAGACAAGGCTATGTCGAAGGGCAGAGTTTCGTCTCTGAAAACAGCTACCCGACCCCGTTTTATACGAGATCACAGGGAAGTTTTGGACCAGCCTACGGGCTAGGATACCCCACATTAAATTTGGCCTTGTGCCACATCTAACCGCGTAGGGTGGTTGGTAGATATCCTACAGTTGGCGATTCATTGTGGAATTCACTTGACTCACTTCTAGCTGTTGACTACCTTTTCTACGCGCCGCTGGCAAATCTTATACGTATTGTTCTTGTCCTAAGTATTCATTACCAACCTTTGTTTGATTATTCTATTCAGTAACCCTCCTTAGGTTATGACAGATATCTCCATTCTTATTGTTTCGACGACTTCGTCTCACTCGATGTAAGTTCTAGCCACTAGAGAGTTATCTGAAATCTGATAATAATTAAGGTGATTATTTGAATTATTTTCATTATGATCTTCAGTTTTGTTGCTATGAAAATAATACTTACATTTGAAAGCTGTGATAAAAACAAGAGTGACGAGTATATCCGCTTGTATAACTGCAAGTCTGATTTTTATATTAAAGTTCCCCCCACAAATACAAGGTTCAAGAACCACTCATGGTAGAGGATTACAGTTAAAAATAAGAATAAAAAAATATAAAAGATGAATACTCATAAAGAGCAAAACGTTTACAAGAAAAAAAAGTTTTTACGCATTCCATCTTCCATACTTTGCTCGGATACTTTTTAATTTTTTGTAATCATTTCACCCCAAGTAAGGCGATAAATCCATTATGATGCAAGCGGTTACTCAATGCGAGAAAATGAAATCTGGGAGAGAGAAAAAAAAGAACGGGAATTAAGAAGAGAAACAATAACGATTGACATTGCATTTAATTTTTTCAAGATCAAAGTTGACTGGTAAACAAGAAGCCAGAGGAGAGTTTTACAATCAAGAATTGCGAGAGAAGAAACTGTTAGGATAGAACTTACGGTTACATTTTGAAATTTCAACTGTTTAAATGGTGAGACCTAGCCGCCAATCTAGTACTGCGCTTAAATACCTAAATTCTAGGTACCATAGAGGAAAGTTCATCAGAACAATTAACATGGAAATATTCATAGAAAAGGTAGAGGGAATATATGTTATGGCGGTGGGAAAGTGAGTGAAACCGGGATACCAGGTCAGGATCAATAATATTGCGGATTCTTCTTCGTATTTTATAAAGAATCGCTAAATTCATAGCACCAGACCAGATATGGCAGCAATATTCAATGCATGAACGAATGGTAGACTTATAAATTTGTAAGAAAGAAATTGTGTAACACGGCGCACTGAACCAACTTTCCTAGCAGTAGACCTAGCAATTGATTCAATATAATCACTTCACTTAATGTCAGTGACGTTAAACCAAGAAGGTGCTATGCGCCACTCTCCTGGAGGTTAGCATCAGCCATGCTTACGGAAGGCAAAAAGTTTCTCTCAGACAATTAAAAAATCTTTTTTGCATATGCATTATTACTTATAAAATAAACATATATCCGTATTACGTTTAAATTAGTTTTGTCTAGAAGCACGCTGACTGAGGCTCCCAGGAAGATCATAGTCATTTCATTGGTGGCAAAACGAATTTGGTAAGCAGTTCTCTGCAGCTGGCGCCCAATTCCCGGCCTGAGATTGGCCTGTAAAATGGAAAGAATACAGACTTTCTCCATCTTTCATGTTTAGAGTGTCTTGGGAAAATGGTTCTAATGCAACTGTTTGCCAAAAGATGAATAACTTTTGTGTTTATTCGCTGCCAAATTTTGTTCTCTCAGAAGAACATTTCTAAGGACCGGTTCTTTTAGATCTTAAGGGTCTGCCTCTGCCCGTTCTGTACAAAATTAGTGACCACCCTCAAAGATTATTCACTGAAATTAAGATCAATTACTTTTGGGATTTTCTAATCTTTTGCGCTGACTTAATGTCAGCCAGTCAAATAAATTCGGTTGATAAATAAAGTCTGAAATAGATTGTGTCTTTTAAATTCGTTTACAGGTGGTAATGCGAATTACGACCTGACAAGGGGTGGAAGAAGACAGGCTAAAAATACCAAAAAGCCTCCTGATATATTTGGGATGAAATATTTCCTAATTCTGGAGCTAAAAGCAGCCGCCAAACAAGAACTAAACCAGATGAAAGGAAATCTTTCACCGCTTGATGTCGCTGGAATCGTATAAAGGGAAACGGATTGTAGAGGTGTGTATCCCACAAACAAAATATTATTCTAACATTTTCCGGAATTTCAAAGAGATAACAGCAGGAATTTGCAATAAAATGAAAATAAAAGCTAGGTATTAATAAAAAACCTATGTTTGGCACGAGCGCACAATAGTGGAGCGCCCAGCTGATTTTTTTAACCATTTCACCCCAAGCAAGGTAATAAAGCCACTAAGACGCAATTGGTTAAAAGTGTGAGAGAATGTGAGAAAAAGAAAAAACGTTATTAATCCTGAGTTAGTCAATACGGATTTCTGAAAATGGACTGTCCCCTGGCGTCTGCCTCCCAAGAGAGCTGAACTCTAATTGTGCCACACCCCATCCTAGACACCCTCACTGAGTCAGGAGAATAGTGCGAGGGAGTAAAAGAAATAAGTTACCACCTAGGAATTACGAGCACTTAAAAAATCTTGAGGGTAACAAGACACCCCACGTGATTAAGGCAGGGTTAAGGAGAGAGAACAATAAAAGGAGAGGAAGAAAGAAGACCGTAGATAGTGAGTGGTATTGCATCACAATTTTTAGAGATCAAAGCTAATTGGAAAACAAAAGGACGGAAGAGAGTTCCACAAATAAGTAGTGCGAGAGAAGAAACTGTTAGCATAGAACTTACGGTTACATCTAGCTATTTCAACTATAATAAAATAATGAGACCTAACTTTCAATCTAGTACTGCGCTTAAATTCGTAAATTCGAGGTAGCATTTTTTTTAATCGAGTTCACCCCAAGCAAGTTAGTAAAGCCACTGAGATACGAGGCATTATTGGATGGGAAGAAATAGAAAACAAAAACAAAGAGCTATTGATATTGCAATTAAAACTTAAGATTAACCTTGACTCGAAAGCTTGAGGCCGGAAGAGAGTTCCACAAGCAAGAAGTGCGAGAAAAGAAACTGTTAGAATAGAACTTACGGTTACATTTAACCATTTGAACTGTAAATTGGTGATACCTCATCGCCACTCTAGTACTGCGCTTAAATTCATAAAGTCTAGGTACCATAGCAAAGAGCGATATTTATTTCCACTTATAAACAGAATATGTGGCACAAGGCCAAAATGGGGAATGGGAATAAAGGACGGTCTTCTGTCATAACGTTAAACTTAACTAGCCACAAACACTGACCCAAACATTCAACAATATTCCTTATACTAAAACAACGCATTCTTACTTAAATTTCTTAATACATGCACCGTAATACCTCTATGTCTCTATGAAAGCGATATTTATTCTGTGAAAATACAGAAATGTGGCACAAGGCCGAAGGGAGGATTAGGGAAAAAGGACGGTCTTCTTCTGTCTTAAATATAACTAAGCTAGCCGCAAACACTGACCCAATCGTACGAACAATATTCCTTACACCAAAACACCACATTCATCCGTACCGTTCTTATTACAACCACCATAATACCTCACTGTCTCTATGAAAATACTAACTAGTCCCCATATTTACAATTCAGTGTCTGTGGGGGGAGGGGAATAAAATAACAATTCTAAAAACTAACCTCAATGAGTATTTACAATATGAATACAAAATATTTACAAGACACTAAAGAAATGTAAAAAGAAATGTAAAAGAAATGTAAAAGAAATGTCTCTATGAAAGCTCATCAGAACAATTACCATGAAAGTATTTATAGAAATGGCAAAGGGAAACAATTTTACGACGTCGGGAATGTGACTGGAGATTGAACCGCCAGATGAGGACCAATAATATTGCTGATTCTTCTTTGAAATTTTATCAAGAATCTCTAGATATATAGCAAGAGCACCGAACCATATATTGCAGCAATATTATAAGCTTGAACGAATAAGTTGATAAATAAAACATAACACGTTTCTTCCTAATTCACTTCCTTCCATATAATCCGAAGCCAAATTTGTTTTCCTGCGGTGGGTCAATATTCGTGACTAAAAATTGCGTGATTAATTTGGTCATGTTACAAGTGGCATTAATTATTGGCACCTACCGTAGAGCCATGACTAGCCGATTAATTTTCTGGGGAGCGAGAGTAACATCATTTCTTATCTGGTTCCCACCAATAATGTACTGGATCCTTAGCAGTAGTTGTGTACCTAGGTAGCCTCAAGATTCAGGCTGATTTTGAATTCAGAGTTTTCCTTCTCCCAGACTAGTTGCCACCCAAGGCTAAAGTATTAGTCTGTTCTGTTATTAAACCATAACTTGGTGGAGAGAGAAGTGATTGGTATTTGTACGGAAGTAAATGCTACAACTGGAATTTGAACCTGAAGCCCGAATCTCACTTTCCACACCGTTCACCACTACACTACTGGCACATCTTGCCCGCTGATTCTTTTGTATTATTCAAGATCATTTAAATAAATAGAAATGTTCGAAGCTTGAAAAATTATTTGAAAAAAAAAAGAGAGAATCTGATTGGCTAATGGAAATGAACGCTGTGACTTCGTAAAAATGGAAGTCAGGTATTAATACGAACGAGCTTTGCCTTTCTATACTGATAAAGAAAGATAATGTTACTATTTCTGCTTTTGAAAGATAACTTTTCTATTTAAAGACTGATGGCTTCAACACGATGGGAAAACTTTTTAAAAAAGATTTAAATAAATAAATACAATAAGTCTTAACTTTAAAATGAACAAGAAATCCTAATCCCAATTCTAAATAAATAAAAAATAGCACAATGAAGTAAAAGTAAATATTCGCAAATCCAAGTTTTATTCGGTGAACATTAAAACCCATTTCTTGATTTCTTCAGAGGAACGGCCTCACCTGTTTTGTTTGGCACGTAAAGCCGATTTCTTGTCTTCAGATATGGAATGAAATCTTGTTATTACTCATATCCTCATCTAAGTTCATTTAACAATATTTAAAATTTATCCAAAAAAAAAACAACATATCTTTGTCCTTAGGTATTATCAAATTTTCTAACTGCAAACGTACTACTAAAAACAAAAAGAAAGCGTAATGTACTTACCTTCTCGTTTATTATATGCTATTGTATACTATTATATATTAGTATGTTTTCTTTATCGTAATGACTTTGATTTATTTAATTATAGTCATGACTTTGAATTTTATTTAAATACTAGCTTAAAAGCCACCCTATCGTCGCAAAAAAATCACGTAAAAAAATCGCCGAAGACAATCGCACTAATGAATATTTGAGAATCCAAAATTTCAGGATTGCTGGCCTGGATCCGACCCGGCATGTTTTTGATTCGCTCACGGAGTCAGACTGATTCCAAAATGGTATGATATGTTGGACTACGGTCTCTATAGGAGCAAAGTTGAAAACAGGGACGATTTTATTTTGAAAGACTGTAATTTGAGAACAATAATTTTTTCATTTGAACATGAGCTAGATGAGAAAATGAGTGAATTGTGTCTCTTTGATTGCTTTTATCAGTAGAAGCCAAGATGGCGGAACCCGAAAACAGTAATGAAAACTTGGTAATCCCAAATTTCAGGATTGCGAGTCCCGATCCGGCTCAGAATGTTTTTAATTTGCTCACGTAGTCCGTTTGATTCCAGAATGGTATGATATGTTGGGCTACGGCCTATAGGAGTAAAGTTGAAAAAGTGTGACACAGTGATACACTGACATTCGCATTCATTATATAGATGCACCAGTGGACAACAACACCTTGACAACCTGTAATCTTTGCCTTTCCAATAATTACTTTTCCAGAAAATGTAAACGTATAGACAAAAGATCAGAGTTCATTTTCAAATATAGGTTCGAAAGAAAATTCTTACTAAGCTACCTACAACCATATCACGCCTCAACGGACGAAACAAGAAAATAACCCATAACTCAGATCTAATAAGCTTCATTTGAAATATCCAACTTTAGAACTGAATAAAGTATACAAAAATAAAAATAAATTTAAAAAAATTATGATCCCCAAAAATTATATATATATATCCAAATGTAATGAGAAGGAGAATAATATAAATTCTAACGTTCACAGCATTAATTCAAAATATGGCTCAATACCAAGAGTAGAGCAATAATTATTTATTAGAGATTTTTACATGTGCACATAAACACTTACCAACTACAAAGATGCGTCATTGTTCCAATGCCTTACTGCATCTCGACTGGTGGGAACTAAAATGGTTATGTCTTGGATAACCATTTTTAGTTCCCATCACTCCTGACGCAAATAAGGCATCGAAACAAGAATGCATCTTCGTAGTGGGTCATTGTTTTTGTCCACATGTAAAAATTTATAATTTATATATATATATATATATATATATATATATATATATATATATATATATATATATATGAAGAAATATAGTCTTAAAGTGTGCTAAATTTATGGGATAAATATAAGAGATAGAGCGTGTGTAAATATAAAAGTGAACATAGAAGTCAACACTTAGAGGCGACAGTCTGTTTCATGCTAGATGCAATCGTCATGCATCTAGCATGAAACAGACTGTCGCCTCTAAGTGTTGACTTCTATGTTCATTTATATATATATATATATATATATATATATATATATATATATATATATATTGCTATGTCTGATGATATGATAGTTGGTTTATTGTGTTTCGCCAGACAAATTTTCGCCGAAATTCATCTCAGCACATTTATAAATCTACCATTCGTCCGTACACTGAATATTGCTGACATATATGAGAAGAGAGAGTATATAGTTGTTCCAACGAGAGAAAAGTGTATATTTTAGAGAGAAGTCGCAAAGGTTTTTATGTTATAATGTGGATTTTTTAAATATATATTATACTTAATTTTCCAACTTTTTGCTACACGGGTTTCCAGTCTCGCGACCTTAATCAGACAAAGAGTGGTTATTTCCACATATTATTAAAATGAATTAATTTTCCTTATGTTTTCCGATGTTTGACCATTGTCTTTTGTGTGTAGTAGTAATCCAAATTTTTCTTGGACTTGTGGAGAAAATATTCTTCTGATTAAGGGGTAATAAAACAATTAGGATTCGTCAGAGAAAGGGCGAAGAAAGGTCTTTGTTCTTATTTATACCCCTGTATCTTTCTAAACCTATTTCCATTTTTATGTATTGTATGTGCGCGTGTTCTTTTGCTAGTATATATATATATATATATATATATATATATATATATATTCCTCTCCATACATATGTATTGTTTTATTATAAGGAATTAGCATATATATATATATATATATATATATATATATATATATATATATATATACGCACATTTCCTATGTTGTGTAAGGGTCCTTAGGTGTGCTTGTGGTTAGTCTATTGTGTTTGTTTTTGTCGGTATGTGTATATATATATATTCGTTTTCTATATATATTGTGTGTGTGTGTGTGTGTGTGTGTGTGTGTGTGTGTGTGTGTGTGTGTGTAAGTGTGGTCCGACTAGTGTATTCGACTATTATGTGTGTATGCTGTGTGTGTGTGTGTGTGTGTGGGGGGTTATGATGTGTGTGGAGTTAGAATCTGTTTAGTTCTGGTTTAAATTTGTTTATGATTTTTTTCTTGTATGTATAGGTAAGAATAATTGTCTGTATATTTTTTTAAATTAACCCTGATTACATTTTTAAATGTGTTGTAACGCAAAGACTTTTCTGTTGCTCTTGCGAAGGGAAAAATCTGTTGTTTATTGCTTGGCTGATACCTATATAGGACTTGTTGCATTTTGTGCACTTGAGTGCAGAAATCACATTTTTGGAGTTGCAGTAATTTTTATTTATTGTGAAGGTCGTTGTGGTGCTTTCAAAAGTTTCCTTCTATAATGATATCACAAACCCCCACATCTTTTCTTGACGAATTTTGTGACCCCCCCCCCCCGTATTGTGTGTTGGCTAAATTTAGATGAGGTTAATATGTGTTTTAGGTTTTTTAATTGGCGTTTGCGTACACACACACGCACACACATGCACACAGATACAAAGAATAAAATCAACCTAATATCAATGAAAATCACATAAATTATTTTTTAACTTAATATAAAGATAATGAATACGAGAAAATTTGTAGACATTCACGATATCTCCTGACGAGTGGACCGAAAAATTACACAAGTTCGTCTACAAAATTCCGGAGTAGATGTACTGAATATAACATCAAACAGTGACAATTTACATTATTTATTTCACTGGAATAGGTTGTTCTAGTTCTACGTGCCATGCCTCTCCCGGGTGACTCAATTTTCTCCCTTTAACTCAACTCTCCAAATTTTTGTTCACCACTGCAGTAGCCAGGTATTGAACTCACAACTCTTTGGATTAAGTCACTGAATCCAACCAACACTTTTATCCACTGGGTTATGTGTCCTCAAGAAGGAAATAAAGGATTCAGTACAAAATTCCAATCACCTGACGAAGGCCAGAGCGTACTACGATCGAAACTTCGTGAATATGACAATAAAGATGAGGACAATATTCGGACAATGTAAATAATTGCAACACCTCAGCTCATAAATATAGACAGATAAAATCAATGACAAATTTTTTATTTGCATTATACATATATATATATATATATATATATATATATATATATATATATATATATATATATAGTCATCCACAGACAGACTGATTCGCTGTACCACAGCTCATCAGTGTGGCTAGACATGCGATTCCTTCAAGCCGGGATCGAAACACGACCATTAGGCTATCAGCGTACGGAACGGAGAAATGGAAGTTTTAACACATTATATACAAGATATAAGTATTCCCGGTTACCAGAGTGCTCAATTCATAGCGAAGAGCTTTTAGCGTTAATTACCAGCAAACGAAGACTTCCCTTTCCTCCAAAGTGCTCAACCTAAGAGAGCGGTCGTATATAAAGAAGTGATGACTTTTTATTTATTAATCCAACAGAATTTATTACTTAAACATTATTTTTAGCGGATACCCATATAATTGTGACCGTTTTTTTATTCATGACTTTATAAAAAATTAATAAGTTATTAAAATATGTGAACCAACTATAAGGAAATCCTTATTTACCATTTTATAAAGTCCGAATCATTTGGCAATTAACCGATCAGTTTGCCAACCATCTAAAAAATAATCTAAGAAATAATGTTTATTATTTTTGTTGTCTAGGAAGAAAGAAAATGTATAAATTAACTTTAATATGTTTAGGTTTGATTACAATTCTAATGATCGTTTTTTAAAACAATAAACATTCCCGAAAAGTGAGGGTAGTTAAAATGATAGCGGTGTCATGGGAACAACCGTCCTTTTGACATTACATTTTATTGCGGCTATGTTTATCCATGTTTGCCGAAAATTTATCTTAAATTGATCCCGAAATTTTGAAATCGGAACAGATCAGGAGGTAGATTAAAAAAGAGTGACTTCTCATCACTCGAATTGGAGATAAATTTGAAGCCTATGGAACTGTTTTTAGAATGTCCCCACAAGGATCGTACGGGAAGACTAAAATGTCATAAAGAATTAGAAACGGAAGGTCAGTCAAAATCTTTGTGGTAAGAGATTCAGGAAATAAGAATTTCAAAATCAAGTTTCAATTGAATTTGTAAAAGGACTTTGTGGATGAGGAGTTTATTCTAGAAAGTTGGCCTTACCCGCACTAACATCGTGATGTGAGGGCCCACCATGAAATGAATTTGCCAAACCACGTGGATAAATAATATAATAAATACTGAAATAAATAACAAAGAAAATTTATAAATTAACTTTAATATGTTTAGGTTTGATTACAATTCTAATCATCGTTTTTTAAAAGAATAGAGATTGTCGAAGAGTGAAGGTAGTAAAAAAAGCGGTGTCATGGGAACAACCGTCCTTTTGACACAACCGCTAATTGCGGCCACTTATATCCTTGTTTGTCTTAATGTGTTTATATTTCGTCACAGAGGATGAATATTAACATCAAATGGAAAGACTCAATAGGAATTTCCATCATTAACTTTCATCCGGTAATGACATTTGCCAGTATCACGTCTCATAATTGTCTTGCCGTATCGAATCAATTGGCAAAATGAGAAATCGATCGTAATTAACGAGAAACGTTTCAATTCTTTATCGTAACATGCCAATGAATTACAGAACCCTTTAAGAAATCGATATTTCACCGCAAACCACAGCGCCATCTTCTTTTTTCTAAAGGCTTTTATGACAGCCGTTTCAGTGGGAAGTATTATTACCAAAAAAGACATCAAATATTTACGACCAAATCGTCATTATTTGAAATTGATGGCAGTTTATTATGGCAATTCAGAGGGCAAGCATTATCAATGTTAATGCGAATCTTCATTTACTGTATCACACGTAGTCTCTCATGAGAGCGAGCCTCCTTTTCTGTAAAACCCACCAGACTTTGGCGCCCTTTATCGACCCTTAACTTTTAACCCCTTCACTATTTTACATTCACATCTATTCACTATATATTTCTCTTCGTTCATAGTTTTGTTTATTTTCATTTATTTAGTTAACATTTTTCATGTTTACAGAACGAAAATATCATTTTCTAATATTTCTAATGAGGATGAGAATAAACATCGAATTAACATCAAGGGACACAAGTCTATTTATATTAATTTGATATTGATAACATAACCTGAAGTTTTTCAGAAGGGCATTTATCTTTTATGTTTTGTAATTGTCAGAGAGAATTGGTCTTCAGTTTTTTCATTAAAACCGTTTGTCATTCTGCCATATTGTAGCAATGTCGTTTTATTTAGCTTGTATTAAATACACACATATTTCCGTTATCAATGATAGGATTACCGACACATTCCTGAAAATTGTGTCAGCCTCTCTAGGCATTTTTTCCTGTTGCACAGAAAAACTAATTTCGTTTATAAACTGGTGGCAATCTTTAGTCAATTTTATGAAAGTGAATAGAGTTTATCTAACATTTTATTCAGTGTTAGCCTGATACTCAGTAATTCCTCCATATAAATCAGAATTTGAGCCTAGCCACTCACTTTGTCATAGCTTCTAAAACCGCAGATAATATGTAACTCGTAACGTACTTTTTTCTTATATTCATCAAATATATGATAAAGTTTAATATATAAATTAAACAAAAGCGATTAACAACAATAACTAATAATAAAAGAGAACAATTCTAACAATATGTTCCAAGACCCCCAGCAGATGCCTGAAACTGTGGATAGTACCAAACCCTATATATACTATGTTTTTTCCTATCCATCCAGGCCTATGATAAAGTTTCATTTATAAATGAGGCCTAATACGAGATTAACAACAATAACTAATAATAAAAGAGAACAATTCTAACAATATGATCCAAGACCCCCAGCAGATGCCTGAAACTGTGGATAGTACCAAACCCTATATATACTATGTTTTTTCCAATCCATCCAGGCCTATGATAAAGTTTCATTTATAAATTAGGCCTAATAAGAGATTAACAACAATAACTAATAATAAAAGAGAACAATTCTAACAATATATTCCAAGACCCCCAGCAGATGCCTGAAACTGTGGATAGTACCAAACGCTATATATACTATGTTTTTTCCTATTCATCCAGGCCTATGATAAAGTTTCATTTATAAATTAGGCCTAATAAAGTATTAACAACAATAACTAATAATAAAAGAGAACAGTTCTAACAATATGTTCCAAGACCCCCAGCAGATGCCTGAAACTGTGGATAGTACCAAACCCTATATATACTATGTTTTTTCCTATCCATCCAGGCCTATGATAAAGTTTCATTTATAAATTAGGCCTAATAAGAGATTAACAACAATAACTAATAATAAAAGAGAACAATTCTAACAATATGTTCCAAGACCCCCAGCAGATGCCTGAAACTGTGGATAGTACCAAACCCTATATATACTATGTTTTTTCCTATCCATCCAGGCCTATGATAAAGTTTCATTTATAAATGAGGCCTAATAAGAGATTAACAACAATAACTAATAATAAAAGAGAACAATTCTAACAATATGTTCCAAGAACCCCAGCAGATGCCTGAAACTGTGGATAGTACCAAACCCTATATATACTATGTTTCTTTCCTATCCATGCAGACCTATGATAAAGTTTCATTTATAAATGAGGCCTAATAAGAGATTAACAACAATAACTAATAATAAAAGAGAACAATTCTAACAATATATTCCAAGACCCCCAGCAGATGCCTGAAACTGTGGATAGTACCAAACCCTATATATAATATGTTTCTTTCCTATCCATGCAGACCTATGATAAAGTTTCATTTATAAATGAGGCCTAATAAGAGATTAACAACAATAACTAATAATAAAAGAGAACAATTCTAACAATATGTTCCAAGACCCCCAGCAGATGCCTGAAACTGTGGATAGTACCAAACCCTATATATACTATGTTTCTTCCTATCCATCCAGGCCTATGATAAAGTTTCATTTATAAATGAGGCCTAATAAGAGATTAACAACAATAACTAATAATAAAAGAGAACAATTCTAACAATATGTTCCAAGAACCCCAGCAGATGCCTGAAACTGTGGATAGTACCAAACCCTATATATACTATGTTTTTTCCTATCCATCCAGGCCTATGATAAAGTTTCATTTATAAATGAGGCCTAATAAGAGATTAACAACAATAACTAATAATAAAAGAGAACAATTCTAACAATATATTCCAAGACCCCCAGCAGATGCCTGAAACTGTGGATAGTACCAAACCCTATATATAATATGTTCTTTCCTATCCATGCAGACCTATGATAAAGTTTCATTTATAAATGAGGCCTAATAAGAGATTAACAACAATAACTAATAATAAAAGAGAACAATTCTAACAATATGTTCCAAGACCCCAAGCAGATGCCTGAAACTATGGATAGTACCAAACCCTATATATACTATGTTTTTTCCTATCCATCCAGGCCTATGATAAAGTTTCATTTATAAATGAGGCCTAATAAGAGATTAACAACAATAACTAATAATAAAAGAGAACAATTATAACAATATGATCCAAGACCCCCAGCAGATGCCTGAAACTGTGGATAGTACCAAACCCTATATATACTATGTTTTTTCCAATCCATCCAGGCCTATGATAAAGTTTCATTTATAAATGAGGCCTAATAAGAGATTAACAACAATGACTAATAATAAAAGAGAACAATTCTAACAATATGTTCCAAGACCCCCAGCAGATGCCTGAAACTGTGTATAGTACCAAACCCTATAAATACTATGTTTTTTCCTATCCATCCAGGCCTATGATAAAGTTTCATTTATAAATTAGGCCTAATAAGAGATTAACAACAATAACTAATAATAAAAGAGAACAATTCTAACAATATGTTCCAAGACCCCCAGCAGATGCCTGAAACTGTGGATAGTACCAAACCCTATATATACTATGTTTCTTTCTATCCATCCAGGCCTATGATAAAGTTTCATTTATAAATTAGGCCTAATAAGAGATTAACAACAATAACTAATAATAAAAGAGAACAATTCTAACAATATGTTCCAAGACCCCCAGCAGATGCCTGAAACTGTGGATAGTACCAAACCCTATATATACTATGTTTTTTTCTATCCATCCAGGCCTATGATAAAGTTTCATTTATAAATTAGGCCTAATAAGAGATTAACAACATTAACTAATAATAAAAGAGAACAATTCTAACAATATGTTCCAAGACCCCCAGCAGATGCCTGAAACTGTGGATAGTACCAAACCCGATATATACAATGTTTTTCCTATCCATCCAGAACTATGATAAAGTTTCATTTATAAATGAGGCCTAATAAGAGATTAACAACAATAACTAATAATAAAAGAGAACAATTCTAACAATATATTCCAAGACCCCCAGCAGATGCCTGAAACTGTGGATAGTACCAAACCCTATATATACTATGTTTTTTCCTATTCATCCAGGCCTATGATAAAGTTTCATTTATAAATTAGGCCTAATAAAAGATTAACAACAATAACTAATAATAAAAGAGAACAGTTCTAACAATATGTTCCAAGACCCCCAGCAGATGCCTGAAACTGTGGATAGTACCAAACCCTATATATACTATGTTTTTTCCTATCCATCCAGGCCTATGATAAAGTTTCATTTATAAATTAGGCCTAATAAGAGATTAACAACAATAACTAATAATAAAAGAGAACAATTCTAACAATATGTTCCAAGACCCCAGCAGATGCCTGAAACTGGGGATAGTACCAAACCCTATATATACTATGTTTTTTCCAATCCATCCAGGCCTATGATAAAGTTTCATTTATAAATGAGGCCTAATAAGAGATTAACAACAATAACTAATAAAAAAAGAGAACAATTCTAACAATATATTCCAAGACCCCTAGCAGATGCCTGAAACTGTGGATAGTACCAAACCCGATATATACTATGTTTTTTCCTATCCATCCAGGCCTATGATAAACTTTCATTTATAAATTAGGCCTAATAAGAGATTAACAACAATAACAAATAATAAAAGAGAACAATTCTAACAATATATTCAAAGACCCCCAGCAGATGCCTGAAACTGTGGATAGTACCAAACCCTATATATACTATGTTTTTTCCTATCCATCCAGGCCTATGATAAATTTTCATTTATAAATGAGGCCTAATAAGAGATTAACAACAATAACTAATAATAAAAGAGAACAATTATAACAATATGTTCCAAGACCCCCAGCAGATGCCTGAAACTGTGGATAGTACTAAACCCTATATATACTATGTTTTTTCCTATCCATCCAGGCCTGATAAAGTTTCATTTATAAATTAGGCCTAATAAGAGATTAACAACAATAACTAATAATAAAAGAGAACAATTCTAACAATATGTTCCAAGACCCCCAGCAGATGCCTGAAACTGTGGATAGTACAAAACCCTATATATACTATGTTTTTTCCTATCCATCCAGGCCTATGATAAATTTTCATTTATAAATGAGGCCTAATAAGAGATTAACAACAATAACTAATAATAAAAGAGAACAATTCTAACAATATGTTCCAAGACCCCCAGCAGATGCCTGAAACTGTGGATAGTACCAAACCCTATATATACTATGTTTTTTCCTATCCATCCAGGCCTATGATAAAGTTTCATTTATAAATGAGGCCTAATAAGAGATTAACAACAATAAATAATAATAAAAGAGAACAATTCTAACAATATATTCCAAGACCCCCAGCAGATGCCTGAAACTGTGGATAGTACCAAACCCTATATATAATATGTTCTTTCCTATCCATGCAGACCTATGATAAAGTTTCATTTATAAATGAGGCCTAATAAGAGATTAACAACAATAACTAATAATAAAAGAGAACAATTCTAACAATATGATCCAAGACCCCCAGCAGATGCCTGAAACTGTGGATAGTACCAAACCCTATATATACTATGTTTTTTCCTATTCATCCAGGCCTATGATAAAGTTTCATTTATAAATTAGGCCTAATAAGAGATTAACAACAATAACAAATAATAAAAGAGAACAATTCTAACAATATATTCAAAGACCCCCAGCAGATGCCTGAAACTGTGGATAGTACCAAACCCTATATATACTATGTTTTTTCCTATCCATCCAGGCCTATGATAAATTTTCATTTATAAATGAGGCCTAATAAGAGATTAACAACAATAACTAATAATAAAAGAGAACAATTCTAACAATATGATCCAAGACCCCCAGCAGATGCCTGAAACTGTGGATAGTACCAAACCCTATATATACTATGTTTTTTCCTATCCATCCAGGCCTATGATAAAGTTTCATTTATAAATTAGGCCTAATAAGAGATTAACAACAATAACTAATAATAAAAGAGAACAATTCTAACAATATGTTCCAAGACCCCCAGCAGATGCCTGAAACTGTGGATAGTACTAAACCCTATATATACTATGTTTTTTCCTATTCATCCAGGCCTATGATAAAGTTTCATTTATAAATTAGGCCTAATAAGAGATTAACAACAATAACTAATAATAAAAGAGAACAATTCTAAGAATATGTTCCAAGACCCCCAGCAGATGCCTGAAACTGTGGATAGTACCAAACCCTATATATACTATGTTTCTTTCTATCCATCCAGGCCTATGATAAAGTTTCATTTATAAATTAGGCCTAATAAGAGATTAACAACAATAACTAATAATAAAAGAGAACAATTCTAACAATATGTTCCAAGACCCCCAGCAGATGCCTGAAACTGTGGATAGTACCAAACCCTATATATACTATGTTTTTTTCTATCCATCCAGGCCTATGATAAAGTTTCATTTATAAATTAGGCCTAATAAGAGATTAACAACATTAACTAATAATAAAAGAGAACAATTCTAACAATATGTTCCAAGACCCCCAGCAGATGCCTGAAACTGTGGATAGTACCAAACCCGATATATACAATGTTTTTCCTATCCATCCAGAACTATGATAAAGTTTCATTTATAAATGAGGCCTAATAAGAGATTAACAACAATAACTAATAATAAAAGAGAACAATTCTAACAATATATTCCAAGACCCCCAGCAGATGCCTGAAACTGTGGATAGTACCAAACCCTATATATACTATGTTTTTTCCTATTCATCCAGGCCTATGATAAAGTTTCATTTATAAATTAGGCCTAATAAAAGATTAACAACAATAACTAATAATAAAAGAGAACAGTTCTAACAATATGTTCCAAGACCCCCAGCAGATGCCTGAAACTGTGGATAGTACCAAACCCTATATATACTATGTTTTTTCCTATCCATCCAGGCCTATGATAAAGTTTCATTTATAAATTAGGCCTAATAAGAGATTAACAACATTAACTAATAATAAAAGAGAACAATTCTAACAATATGTTCCAAGACCCCAGCAGATGCCTGAAACTGGGGATAGTACCAAACCCTATATATACTATGTTTTTTCCAATCCATCCAGGCCTATGATAAAGTTTCATTTATAAATGAGGCCTAATAAGAGATTAACAACAATAACTAATAAAAAAAGAGAACAATTCTAACAATATATTCCAAGACCCCTAGCAGATGCCTGAAACTGTGGATAGTACCAAACCCGATATATACTATGTTTTTTCCTATCCATCCAGGCCTATGATAAACTTTCATTTATAAATTAGGCCTAATAAGAGATTAACAACAATAACAAATAATAAAAGAGAACAATTCTAACAATATATTCAAAGACCCCCAGCAGATGCCTGAAACTGTGGATAGTACCAAACCCTATATATACTATGTTTTTTCCTATCCATCCAGGCCTATGATAAATTTTCATTTATAAATGAGGCCTAATAAGAGATTAACAACAATAACTAATAATAAAAGAGAACAATTATAACAATATGTTCCAAGACCCCCAGCAGATGCCTGAAACTGTGGATAGTACTAAACCCTATATATACTATGTTTTTTCCAATCCATCCAGGCCTGATAAAGTTTCATTTATAAATTAGGCCTAATAAGAGATTAACAACAATAACTAATAATAAAAGAGAACAATTCTAACAATATGTTCCAAGACCCCCAGCAGATGCCTGAAACTGTGGATAGTACCAAACCCTATATATACTATGTTTTTTCCTATCCATCCAGGCCTATGATAAATTTTCATTTATAAATGAGGCCTAATAAGAGATTAACAACAATAACTAATAATAAAAGAGAACAATTCTAACAATATGTTCCAAGACCCCCAGCAGATGCCTGAAAATGTGGATAGTACCAAACCCTATATATACTATGTTTTTTCCTATCCATCCAGGCCTATGATAAAGTTTCATTTATAAATTAGGCCTAATAAGAGATTAACAACAATAACTAATAATAAAAGAGAACAATTCTAACAATATATTCCAAGACCCCCAGCAGATGCCTGCAACTGTGGGTTATTACCAAACCCTATATATACTATGTTTTTTCCTATTCATCCAGGCCTATGATAAAGTTTCATTTATAAATTAGGCCTAATAAAGGATTAACAACAATAACTAATAATAAAAGAGAACAGTTCTAACAATATGTTCCAAGACCCCCGGCAGATGCCTGAAACTGTGGATAGTACCAAACCCTATATATACTATGTTTTTTCCTATCCATCCAGGCCTATGATAAAGTTTCATTTATAAATTAGGCCTAATAAGAGATTAACAACAATAACTAATAATAAAAGAGAACAATTCTAACAATATGTTCCAAGACCCCCAGCAGATGCCTGAAACTGTGGATAGTACCAAACCCTATATATACTATGTTTTTTCCTATCCATCCAGGCCTATGATAAAGTTTCATTTATAAATTAGGCCTAATAAGAGATTAACAACAATAACTAATAATAAAAGAGAACAATTCTAACAATATGTTCCAAGACCCCCAGCAGATGCCTGAAACTGTGGATAGTACCAAACCCTATATATACTATGTTTTTTCCTATCCATCCAGGCCTATGATAAAGTTTCATTTATAAATTAGGCCTAATAAGAGATTAACAACAATAACTAATAATAAAAGAGAACAATTCTAACAATATGTTCCAAGACCCCCAGCAGATGCCTGAAACTGTGGATAGTACCAAACCCTATATATAATATGTTCTTTCCTATCCATGCAGACCTATGATAAAGTTTCATTTATAAATGAGGCCTAATAAGAGATTAACAACAATAACTAATAATAAAAGAGAACAATTCTAACAATATGTTCCAAGACCCCAAGCAGATGCCTGAAACTATGGATAGTACCAAACCCTATATATACTATGTTTTTTCCTATCCATCCAGGCCTTTGATAAAGTTTTATTTATAAATGAGGCCTAATAAGAGATTAACAACAATAACTAATAATAAAAGAGAACAATTCTAACAATATGATCCAAGACCCCCAGCAGATGCCTGAAACTGTGGATAGTACCAAACCCTATATATACTATGTTTTTTCCAATCCATCCAGGCCTATGATAAAGTTTCATTTATAAATGAGGCCTAATAAGAGATTAACAACAATGACTAATAATAAAAGAGAACAATTCTAACAATATGTTCCAAGACCCCCAGCAGATGCCTGAAACTGTGTATAGTACCAAACCCTATAAATACTATGTTTTTTCCTATCCATCCAGGCCTATGATAAAGTTTCATTTATAAATTAGGCCTAATAAGAGATTAACAACAATAACTAATAATAAAAGAGAACAATTCTAACAATATGTTCCAAGACCCCCAGCAGATGCCTGAAACTGTGGATAGTACTAAACCCTATATATACTATGTTTTTTCCTATCCATCCAGGCCTGATAAAGTTTCATTTATAAATTAGGCCTAATAAGAGATTAACAACAATAACTAATAATAAAAGAGAACAATTCTAACAATATGTTCCAAGACCCCCAGCAGATGCCTGAAACTGTGGATAGTACCAAACCCTATATATACTATGTTTTTTTCTATCCATCCAGGCCTATGATAAAGTTTCATTTATGAATTAGGCCTAATAAGAGATTAACAACAATAACTAATAATAAAAGAGAACAATTCTAACAATATGTTCCAAGACCCCCAGCAGATGCCTGAAACTGTGGATAGTACCAAACCCTATATATACTATGTTTTTTCCTATCCATCCAGGCCTATGATAAATTTTCATTTATAAATGAGGCCTAATAAGAGATTAACAACAATAACTAATAATAAAAGAGAACAATTCTAACAATATGTTCCAAGACCCCCAGCAGATGCCTGAAAATGTGGATAGTACCAAACCCTATATATACTATGTTTTTTCCTATCCATCCAGGCCTATGATAAAGTTTCATTTATAAATTAGGCCTAATAAGAGATTAACAACAATAACTAATAATAAAAGAGAACAATTCTAACAATATGTTCCAAGACCCCCAGCAGATGCCTGAAACTGTGGATAGTACCAAACCCTATATATACTATGTTTTTTCCTATCCAACCAGGCCTATGATAAAGTTTCATTTATAAATGAGGCCTAATAAGAGATTAACAACAATAAATAATAATAAAAGAGAACAATTCTAACAATATATTCGAAGACCCCCAGCAGATGCCTGAAACTGTGGATAGTACCAAACCCTATATATAATATGTTCTTTCCTATCCATGCAGACCTATGATAAAGTTTCATTTATAATTGAGGCCTAATAAGAGATTAACAACAATAACTAATAATAAAAGAGAACAATTCTAACAATATGTTCCAAGACCCCAAGCAGATGCCTGAAACTATGGATAGTACCAAACCCTATATATACTATGTTTTTTCCCATCCATCCAGGCCTATGATAAAGTTTCATTTATAAATGAGGCCTAATAAGAGATTAACAACAATAACTAATAATAAAAGAGAACAATTCTAACAATATGATCCAAGACCCCCAGCAGATGCCTGAAACTGTGGATAGTACCAAACCCTATATATACTATGTTTTTCCTATCCATCCAGGCCTATGATAAAGTTTCATTTATAAATGAGGCCTAATAAGAGATTAACAACAATGACTAATAATAAAAGAGAACAATTCTAACAATATGTTCCAAGACCCCCAGCAGATGCCTGAAACTGTGTATAGTACCAAACCCTATATATACTATGTTTTTTCCTATCCATCCAGGCCTATGATAAAGTTTCATTTATAAATTAGGCCTAATAAGAGATTAACAACAATAACTAATAATAAAAGAGAACAATTCTAACAATATGTTCCAAGACCCCCAGCAGATGCCTGAAACTGTGGATAGTACCAAACCCTATATATACTATGTTTCTTTCTATCCATCCAGGCCTATGATAAAGTTTCATTTATAAATTAGGCCTAATAAGAGATTAACAACAATAACTAATAATAAAAGAGAACAATTCTAACAATATGTTCCAAGACCCCCAGCAGATGCCTGAAACTGTGGATAGTACCAAACCCTATATATACTATGTTTTTTTCTATCCATCCAGGCCTATGATAAAGTTTCATTTATAAATTAGGCCTAATAAGAGATTAACAACATTAACTAATAATAAAAGAGAACAATTCTAACAATATGTTCCAAGACCCCCAGCAGATGCCTGAAACTGTGGATAGTACCAAACCCGATATATACAATGTTTTTCCTATCCATCCAGAACTATGATAAAGTTTCATTTATAAATGAGGCCTAATAAGAGATTAACAACAATAACTAATAATAAAAGAGAACAATTCTAACAATATATTCCAAGACCCCCAGCAGATGCCTGAAACTGTGGATAGTACCAAACCCTATATATACTATGTTTTTTCCTATTCATCCAGGCCTATGATAAAGTTTCATTTATAAATTAGGCCTAATAAAAGATTAACAACAATAACTAATAATAAAAGAGAACAGTTCTAACAATATGTTCCAAGACCCCCAGCAGATGCCTGAAACTGTGGATAGTACCAAACCCTATATATACTATGTTTTTTCCTATCCATCCAGGCCTATGATAAAGTTTCATTTATAAATTAGGCCTAATAAGAGATTAACAACAATAACTAATAATAAAAGAGAACAATTCTAACAATATGTTCCAAGACCCCCAGCAGATGCCTGAAACTGTGGATAGTACCAAACCCTATATATACTATGTTTTTTCCTATCCATCCAGGCCTATGATAAAGTTTCATTTATAAATGAGGCCTAATAAGAGATTAACAACAATAACTAATAATAAAAGAGAATAATTCTAACAATATGTTCCAAGACCCCCAGCAGATGCCTGAAACTGGGGATAGTACCAAACCCTATATATACTATGTTTTTTCCTATCCATCCAGGCCTATGATAAAGTTTCATTTATAAATGAGGCCTAATAAGAGATTAACAACAATAACTAATAAAAAAAGAGAACAATTCTAACAATATATTCCAAGACCCCTAGCAGATGCCTGAAACTGTGGATAGTACCAAACCCGATATATACAATTTTTTTTCCTATCCATCCAGGCCTGTGATAAACTTTCATTTATAAATTAGGCCTAATAAGAGATTAACAACAATAACAAATAATAAAAGAGAACAATTCTAACAATATATTCAAAGACCCCCAGCAGATGCCTGAAACTGTGGATAGTACCAAACCCTATATATACTATGTTTTTTCCTATCCATCCAGGCCTATGATAAATTTTCATTTATAAATGAGGCCTAATAAGAGATTAACAACAATAACTAATAATAAAAGAGAACAATTATAACAATATGTTCCAAGACCCCAAGTAGATGCCTGAAACTGTGGATAGTACTAAACCCTATATATACTATGTTTTTTCCTATCCATCCAGGCCTGATAAAGTTTCATTTATAAATTAGGCCTAATAAGTGATTAACAACAATAACTAATAATAAAAGAGAACAATTCTAACAATATGTTCCAAGACCCCCAGCAGATGCCTGAAACTGTGGATAGTACCAAACCCTATATATACTATGTTTTTTCCTATCCATCCAGGCCTATGATAAATTTTCATTTATAAATGAGGCCTAATAAGAGATTAACAAAAATAACTAATAATAAAAGAGAACAATTCTAACAATATGTTCCAAGACCCCCAGCAGATGCCTGAAAATGTGGATAGTACCAAACCCTATATATACTATGTTTTTTCCTATCCATCCAGGCCTATGATAAAGTTTCATTTATAAATTAGGCCTAATAAGAGATTAACAACAATAACTAATAATAAAAGAGAACAATTCTAACAATATATTCCAAGACCCCCAGCAGATGCCTGAAACTGTGGATAGTACCAAACCCTATATATACTATGTTTTTTCCTATTCATCCAGGCCTATGATAAAGTTTCATTTATAAATTAGGCCTAATAAAGGATTAACAACAATAACTAATAATAAAAGAGAACAGTTCTAACAATATGTTCCAAGACCCCCAGCAGATGCCTGAAACTGTGGATAGTACCAAACCCTATATATACTATGTTTTTTCCTATCCATCCAGGCCTATGATAAAGTTTCATTTATAAATTAGGCCTAATAAGAGATTAACAACAATAACTAATAATAAAAGAGAACAATTCTAACAATATGTTCCAAGACCCCCAGCAGATGCCTGAAACTGTGGATAGTACCAAACCCTATATATACTATGTTTTTTCCTATCCATCCAGGCCTATGATAAAGTTTCATTTATAAATGAGGCCTAATAAGAGATTAACAACAATAACTAATAATAAAAGAGAACAATTCTAACAATATGTTCCAAGACCCCCAGCAGATGCCTGAAACTGTGGATAGTACCAAACCCTATATATACTATGTTTTTTCCTATCCATCCAGGCCTATGATAAAGTTTCATTTATAAATGAGGCCTAATAAGAGATTAACAACAATAACTAATAATAAAAGAGAACAATTCTAACAATATATTCCAAGACCCCCAGCAGATGCCTGAAACTGTGGATAGTACCAAACCCTATATATAATATGTTCTTTCCTATCCATGCAGACCTATGATAAAGTTTCATTTATAAATGAGGCCTAATAAGAGATTAACAACAATAACTAATAATAAAAGAGAACAATTCTAACAATATGTTCCAAGACCCCAAGCAGATGCCTGAAACTGTGGATAGTACCAAACCCTATATATACTATGTTTTTTCCTATCCATCCAGGCCTATGATAAAGTTTCATTTATAAATTAGGCCTAATAAGAGATTAACAACAATAACTAATAATAAAAGAGAACAATTCTAACAATATGTTCCAAGACCCCCAGCAGATGCCTGAAACTGTGGATAGTACCAAACCCTATATATACTATGTTTTTTCCTATCCATCCAGGCCTATGATAAAGTTTCATTTATAAATTAGGCCTAATAAGAGATTAACAACAATAACTAATAATAAAAGAGAACAATTCTAACAATATGTTCCAAGACCCCCAGCAGATGCCTGAAACTGTGGATAGTACCAAACCCTATATATACTATGTTTTTTCCTATCCATCCAGGCCTATGATAAAGTTTCATTTATAAATTAGGCCTAATAAGAGATTAACAACAATAACTAATAATAAAAGAGAACAATTCTAACAATATGTTCCAAGACCCCCAGCAGATGCCTGAAACTGTGGATAGTACCAAACCCTATATATACTATGTTTTTTCCTATCCATCCAGGCCTATGATAAAGTTTCATTTATAAATTAGGCCTAATAAGAGATTAACAACAATAACTAATAATAAAAGAGAACAATTCTAACAATATGTTCCAAGACCCCCAGCAGATGCCTGAAACTGTGGATAGTACCAAACCCTATATATACTATGTTTTTTCCTATCCATCCAGGCCTATGATAAAGTTTCATTTATAAATGAGGCCTAATAAGAGATTAACAACAATAACTAATAATAAAAGAGAACAATTCTAACAATATGTTCCAAGACCCCCAGCAGATGCCTGAAACTGTGGATAGTACCAAACCCTATATATACTATGTTTTTTCCTATCCATCCAGGCCTATGATAAAGTTTCATTTATAAATGAGGCCTAATAAGAGATTAACAACAATAACTAATAATAAAAGAGAACAATTCTAACAATATGATCCAAGACCCCCAGCAGATGCCTGAAACTGTGGATAGTACCAAACCCTATATATACTATGTTTTTTCCAATCCATCCAGGCCTATGATAAAGTTTCATTTATAAATTAGGCCTAATAAGTGATTAACAACAATAACTAATAATAAAAGAGAACAATTCTAACAATATGTTCCAAGACCCCCAGCAGATGCCTGAAACTGTGGATAGTACTAAACCCTATATATACTATGTTTTTTCCTATCCATCCAGGCCTGATAAAGTTTCATTTATAAATTAGGCCTAATAAGAGATTAACAACAATAACTAATAATAAAAGAGAACAATTCTAACAATATGTTCCAAGACCCCCAGCAGATGCCTGAAACTGTGGATAGTACCAAACCCTATATATACTATGTTTTTTTCTATCCATCCAGGCCTATGATAAAGTTTCATTTATGAATTAGGCCTAATAAGAGATTAACAACAATAACTAATAATAAAAGAGAACAATTCTAACAATATGTTCCAAGACCCCCAGCAGATGCCTGAAACTGTGGATAGTACCAAACCCTATATATACTATGTTTTTTCCTATCCATCCAGGCCTATGATAAATTTTCATTTATAAATGAGGCCTAATAAGAGATTAACAACAATAACTAATAATAAAAGAGAACAATTCTAACAATATGTTCCAAGACCCCCAGCAGATGCCTGAAAATGTGGATAGTACCAAACCCTATATATACTATGTTTTTTCCTATCCATCCAGGCCTATGATAAATTTTCATTTATAAATGAGGCCTAATAAGAGATTAACAACAATAACTAATAATAAAAGAGAACAATTCTAACAATATGTTCCAAGACCCCCAGCAGATGCCTGAAAATGTGGATAGTACCAAACCCTATATATACTATGTTTTTTCCTATCCATCCAGGCCTATGATAAATTTTCATTTATAAATGAGGCCTAATAAGAGATTAACAACAATAACTAATAATAAAAGAGAACAATTCTAACAATATGTTCCAAGACCCCCAGCAGATGCCTGAAACTGTGGATAGTACCAAACCCTATATATACTATGTTTTTTCCTATCCAACCAGGCCTATGATAAAGTTTCATTTATAAATGAGGCCTAATAAGAGATTAACAACAATAACTAATAATAAAAGAGAACAATTCTAACAATATGTTCCAAGACCCCCAGCAGATGCCTGAAACTGTGGATAGTACCAAACCCTGTATATACTATGTTTTTTCCTATCCATCCAGGCCTATGATAAAGTTTCATTTATAAATTAGGCCTAATAAGAGATTAACAACAATAAATAATAATAAAAGAGAACAATTCTAACAATATATTCCAAGACCCCCAGCAGATGCCTGAAACTGTGGATAGTACCAAACCCTATATATAATATGTTCTTTCCTATCCATGCAGACCTATGATAAAGTTTCATTTATAAATGAGGCCTAATAAGAGATTAACAACAATAACTAATAATAAAAGAGAACAATTCTAACAATATGTTCCAAGACCCCCAGCAGATGCCTGAAACTGTGTATAGTACCAAACCCTATAAATACTATGTTCTTTCCTATCCATCCAGGCCTATGATAAAGTTTCATTTATAAATGAGGCCTAATAAGAGATTAACAACAATAACTAATAATAAAAGAGAACAATTCTAACAATATGTTCCAAGACCCCAAGCAGATGCCTGAAACTATGGATAGTACCAAACCCTATATATACTATGTTTTTTCCTATCCATCCAGGCCTATGATAAAGTTTCATTTATAAATGAGGCCTAATAAGAGATTAACAACAATAACTAATAATAAAAGAGAACAATTCTAACAATATGATCCAAGACCCCCAGCAGATGCCTGAAACTGTGGATATTACCAAACCCTATATATACTATGTGTTTTCCTATCCATCCAGGCCTATGATAAAGTTTCATTTATAAATGAGGCCTAATAAGAGATTAACAACAATGACTAATAATAAAAGAGAACAATTCTAACAATATGTTCCAAGACCCCCAGCAGATGCCTGAAACTGTGTATAGTACCAAACCCTATATATACTATGTTTTTTCCTATCCATCCAGGCCTATGATAAAGTTTCATTTATAAATTAGGCCTAATAAGAGATTAACAACAATAACTAATAATAAAAGAGAACAATTCTAACAATATGTTCCAAGACCCCCAGCAGATGCCTGAAACTGTGGATAGTACTAAACCCTATATATACTATGTTTTTTCCTATTCATCCAGGCCTATGATAAAGTTTCATTTATAAATTAGGCCTAATAAGAGATTAACAACAATAACTAATAATAAAAGAGAACAATTCTAACAATATGTTCCAAGACCCCCAGCAGATGCCTGAAACTGTGGATAGTACCAAACCCTATATATACTATGTTTCTTTCTATCCATCCAGGCCTATGATAAAGTTTCATTTATAAATTAGGCCTAATAAGAGATTAACAACAATAACTAATAATAAAAGAGAACAATTCTAACAATATGTTCCAAGACCCCCAGCAGATGCCTGAAACTGTGGATAGTACCAAACCCTATATATACTATGTTTTTTCCTATCCATCCAGGCCTATGATAAATTTTCATTTATAAATGAGGCCTAATAAGAGATTAACAAAAATAACTAATAATAAAAGAGAACAATTCTAACAATATGTTCCAAGACCCCCAGCAGATGCCTGAAAATGTGGATAGTACCAAACCCTATATATACTATGTTTTTTCCTATCCATCCAGGCCTATGATAAAGTTTCATTTATAAATTAGGCCTAATAAGAGATTAACAACAATAACTAATAATAAAAGAGAACAATTCTAACAATATATTCCAAGACCCCCAGCAGATGCCTGAAACTGTGGATAGTACCAAACCCTATATATACTATGTTTTTTCCTATTCATCCAGGCCTATGATAAAGTTTCATTTATAAATTAGGCCTAATAAAGGATTAACAACAATAACTAATAATAAAAGAGAACAGTTCTAACAATATGTTCCAAGACCCCCAGCAGATGCCTGAAACTGTGGATAGTACCAAACCCTATATATACTATGTTTTTTCCTATCCATCCAGGCCTATGATAAAGTTTCATTTATAAATTAGGCCTAATAAGAGATTAACAACAATAACTAATAATAAAAGAGAACAATTCTAACAATATGTTCCAAGACCCCCAGCAGATGCCTGAAACTGTGGATAGTACCAAACCCTATATATACTATGTTTTTTCCTATCCATCCAGGCCTATGATAAATTTTCATTTATAAATGAGGCCTAATAAGAGATTAACAACAATAACTAATAATAAAAGAGAACAATTCTAACAATATGTTCCAAGACCCCCAGCAGATGCCTGAAACTGTGGATAGTACCAAACCCTATATATACTATGTTTTTTCCTATCCATCCAGGCCTATGATAAAGTTTCATTTATAAATGAGGCCTAATAAGAGATTAACAACAATAACTAATAATAAAAGAGAACAATTCTAACAATATATTCCAAGACCCCCAGCAGATGCCTGAAACTGTGGATAGTACCAAACCCTATATATAATATGTTCTTTCCTATCCATGCAGACCTATGATAAAGTTTCATTTATAAATGAGGCCTAATAAGAGATTAACAACAATAACTAATAATAAAAGAGAACAATTCTAACAATATGTTCCAAGACCCCAAGCAGATGCCTGAAACTATGGATAGTACCAAACCCTATATATACTATGTTTTTTCCTATCCATCCAGGCCTATGATAAAGTTTCATTTATAAATGAGGCCTAATAAGAGATTAACAACAATAACTAATAATAAAAGAGAACAATTCTAACAATATGATCCAAGACCCCCAGCAGATGCCTGAAACTGTGGATAGTACCAAACCCTATATATACTATGTTTTTTCCAATCCATCCAGGCCTATGATAAAGTTTCATTTATAAATGAGGCCTAATAAGAGATTAACAACAATGACTAATAATAAAAGAGAACAATTCTAACAATATGTTCCAAGACCCCCAGCAGATGCCTGAAACTGTGTATAGTACCAAACCCTATAAATACTATGTTTTTTCCTATACATCCAGGCCTATGATAAAGTTTCATTTATAAATTAGGCCTAATAAGAGATTAACAACAATAACTAATAATAAAAGAGAACAATTCTAACAATATGTTCCAAGACCCCCAGCAGATGCCTGAAACTGTGGATAGTACTAAACCCTATATATACTATGTTTTTTCCTATCCATCCAGGCCTGATAAAGTTTCATTTATAAATTAGGCCTAATAAGAGATTAACAACAATAACTAATAATAAAAGAGAACAATTCTAACAATATGTTCCAAGACCCCCAGCAGATGCCTGAAACTGTGGATAGTACCAAACCCTATATATACTATGTTTTTTTCTATCCATCCAGGCCTATGATAAAGTTTCATTTATGAATTAGGCCTAATAAGAGATTAACAACAATAACTAATAATAAAAGAGAACAATTCTAACAATATGTTCCAAGACCCCCAGCAGATGCCTGAAACTGTGGATAGTACCAAACCCTATATATACTATGTTTTTTCCTATCCATCCAGGCCTATGATAAATTTTCATTTATAAATGAGGCCTAATAAGAGATTAACAACAATAACTAATAATAAAAGAGAACAATTCTAACAATATGTTCCAAGACCCCCAGCAGATGCCTGAAAATGTGGATAGTACCAAACCCTATATATACTATGTTTTTTCCTATCCATCCAGGCCTATGATAAAGTTTCATTTATAAATGAGGCCTAATAAGAGATTAACAACAATAACTAATAATAAAAGAGAACAATTCTAACAATATGTTCCAAGACCCCCAGCAGATGCCTGAAACTGTGGATAGTACCAAACCCTATATATACTATGGTTTTTCCTATCCAACCAGGCCTATGATAAAGTTTCATTTATAAATGAGGCCTAATAAGAGATTAACAACAATAACTAATAATAAAAGAGAACAATTCTAACAATATGTTCCAAGACCCCCAGCAGATGCCTGAAACTGTGGATAGTACCAAACCCTGTATATACTATGTTTTTTCCTATCCATCCAGGCCTATGATAAAGTTTCATTTATAAATTAGGCCTAATAAGAGATTAACAACAATAAATAATAATAAAAGAGAACAATTCTAACAATATATTCCAAGACCCCCAGCAGATGCCTGAAACTGTGGATAGTACCAAACCCTATATATAATATGTTCTTTCCTATCCATGCAGACCTATGATAAAGTTTCATTTATAAATGAGGCCTAATAAGAGATTAACAACAATAACTAATAATAAAAGAGAACAATTCTAACAATATGTTCCAAGACCCCAAGCAGATGCCTGAAACTATGGATAGTACCAAACCCTATATATACTAGGTTTTTTCCTATCCATCCAGGCCTATGATTAAGTTTCATTTATAAATGAGGCCTAATAAGAGATTAACAACAATAACTAATAATAAAAGAGAACAATTCTAACAATATGATCCAAGATCCCCAGCAGATGCCTGAAACTGTGGATAGTACCAAACCCTATATATACTATGTTTTTTCCTATCCATCCAGGCCTATGATAAAGTTTCATTTATAAATGAGGCCTAATAAGAGATTAACAACAATGACTAATAATAAAAGAGAACAATTCTAACAATATGTTCCAAGACCCCCAGCAGATGCCTG
Source organism: Acanthosepion esculentum (assembly GCA_964036315.1). Lineage (NCBI taxonomy): Eukaryota > Metazoa > Mollusca > Cephalopoda > Sepiida > Sepiidae > Acanthosepion > Acanthosepion esculentum. The sequence continues at coordinate 23,812,754 of OZ038509.1, read as the reverse complement.
AAACTGTGTATAGTACCAAACCCTATATATACTATGTTTTTTCCTATCCATCCAGGCCTATGATAAAGTTTCATTTATAAATTAGGCCTAATAAGAGATTAACAACAATAACTAATAATAAAAGAGAACAATTCTAACAATATGTTCCAAGACCCCCAGCAGATGCCTGAAACTGTGGATAGTACCAAACCCTATATATACTATGTTTCTTTCTATCCATCCAGGCCTATGATAAAGTTTCATTTATAAATTAGGCCTAATAAGAGATTAACAACAATAACTAATAATAAAAGAGAACAATTCTAACAATATGTTCCAAGACCCCCAGCAGATGCCTGAAACTGTGGATAGTACCAAACCCTATATATACTATGTTTTTTCCTATCCATCCAGGCCTATGATAAAGTTTCATTTATAAATTAGGCCTAATAAGAGATTAACAACAATAACTAATAATAAAAGAGAACAATTCTAACAATATGTTCCAAGACCCCCAGCAGATGCCTGAAACTGTGGATAGTACCAAACCCTATATATACTATGTTTTTTCCTATCCATCCAGGCCTATGATAAAGTTTCATTTATAAATGAGGCCTAATAAGAGATTAACAACAATAACTAATAATAAAAGAGAACAATTCTAACAATATGTTCCAAGACCCCCAGCAGATGCCTGAAACTGTGGATAGTACCAAACCCTATATATACTATGTTTTTTCCTATCCATCCAGGCCTATGATAAAGTTTCATTTATAAATGAGGCCTAATAAGAGATTAACAACAATAACTAATAATAAAAGAGAACAATTCTAACAATATATTCCAAGACCCCCAGCAGATGCCTGAAACTGTGGATAGTACCAAACCCTATATATAATATGTTCTTTCCTATCCATGCAGACCTATGATAAAGTTTCATTTATAAATGAGGCCTAATAAGAGATTAACAACAATAACTAATAATAAAAGAGAACAATTCTAACAATATGTTCCAAGACCCCAAGCAGATGCCTGAAACTATGGATAGTACCAAACCCTATATATACTATGTTTTTTCCTATCCATCCAGGCCTATGATAAAGTTTCATTTATAAATGAGGCCTAATAAGAGATTAACAACAATAACTAATAATAAAAGAGAACAATTCTAACAATATGATCCAAGACCCCCAGCAGATGCCTGAAACTGTGGATAGTACCAAACCCTATATATACTATGTTTTTTCCAATCCATCCAGGCCTATGATAAAGTTTCATTTATAAATGAGGCCTAATAAGAGATTAACAACAATGACTAATAATAAAAGAGAACAATTCTAACAATATGTTCCAAGACCCCCAGCAGATGCCTGAAACTGTGTATAGTACCAAACCCTATAAATACTATGTTTTTTCCTATCCATCCAGGCCTATGATAAAGTTTCATTTATAAATTAGGCCTAATAAGAGATTAACAACAATAACTAATAATAAAAGAGAACAATTCTAACAATATGTTCCAAGACCCCCAGCAGATGCCTGAAACTGTGGATAGTACTAAACCCTATATATACTATGTTTTTTCCTATCCATCCAGGCCTGATAAAGTTTCATTTATAAATTAGGCCTAATAAGAGATTAACAACAATAACTAATAATAAAAGAGAACAATTCTAACAATATGTTCCAAGACCCCCAGCAGATGCCTGAAACTGTGGATAGTACCAAACCCTATATATACTATGTTTTTTTCTATCCATCCAGGCCTATGATAAAGTTTCATTTATGAATTAGGCCTAATAAGAGATTAACAACAATAACTAATAATAAAAGAGAACAATTCTAACAATATGTTCCAAGACCCCCAGCAGATGCCTGAAACTGTGGATAGTACCAAACCCTATATATACTATGTTTTTTCCTATCCATCCAGGCCTATGATAAATTTTCATTTATAAATGAGGCCTAATAAGAGATTAACAACAATAACTAATAATAAAAGAGAACAATTCTAACAATATGTTCCAAGACCCCCAGCAGATGCCTGAAAATGTGGATAGTACCAAACCCTATATATACTATGTTTTTTCCTATCCATCCAGGCCTATGATAAAGTTTCATTTATAAATTAGGCCTAATAAGAGATTAACAACAATAACTAATAATAAAAGAGAACAATTCTAACAATATGTTCCAAGACCCCCAGCAGATGCCTGAAACTGTGGATAGTACCAAACCCTATATATACTATGTTTTTTCCTATCCAACCAGGCCTATGATAAAGTTTCATTTATAAATGAGGCCTAATAAGAGATTAACAACAATAACTAATAATAAAAGAGAACAATTCTAACAATATGTTCCAAGACCCCCAGCAGATGCCTGAAACTGTGGATAGTACCAAACCCTGTATATACTATGTTTTTTCCTATCCAACCAGGCCTATGATAAAGTTTCATTTATAAATGAGGCCTAATAAGAGATTAACAACAATAACTAATAATAAAAGAGAACAATTCTAACAATATGTTCCAAGACCCCCAGCAGATGACTGAAACTGTGGATAGTACCAAACCCTGTATATACTATGTTTTTTCCTATCCATCCAGGCCTATGATAAAGTTTCATTTATAAATTAGGCCTAATAAGAGATTAACAACAATAAATAATAATAAAAGAGAACAATTCTAACAATATGTTCCAAGACCCCCAGCAGATGCCTGAAACTGTGGATAGTACCAAACCCTATATATACTATGTTTTTTCCTATCCAACCAGGCCTATGATAAAGTTTCATTTATAAATTAGGCCTAATAAGAGATTAACAACAATAACTAATAATAAAAGAGAACAATTCTAACAATATGTTCCAAGACCCCCAGCAGATGCCTGAAACTGTGGATAGTACCAAACCCTATATATACTATGTTTTTTCCTATCCAACCAGGCCTATGATAAAGTTTCATTTATAAATGAGGCCTAATAAGAGATTAACAACAATAACTAATAATAAAAGAGAACAATTCTAACAATATGTTCCAAGACCCCCAGCAGATGCCTGAAACTGTGGATAGTACCAAACCCTGTATATACTATGTTTTTTCCTATCCATCCAGGCCTATGATAAAGTTTCATTTATAAATTAGGCCTAATAAGAGATTAACAACAATAAATAATAATAAAAGAGAACAATTCTAACAATATATTCCAAGACCCCCAGCAGATGCCTGAAACTGTGGATAGTACCAAACCCTATATATAATATGTTCTTTCCTATCCATGCAGACCTATGATAAAGTTTCATTTATGAATGAGGCCTAATAAGAGATTAACAACAATAACTAATAATAAAAGAGAACAATTCTAACAATATGTTCCAAGACCCCAAGCAGATGCCTGAAACTATGGATAGTACCAAACCCTATATATACTATGTTTTTTCCTATCCATCCAGGCCTATGATAAAGTTTCATTTATAAATGAGGCCTAATAAGAGATTAACAACAATAACTAATAATAAAAGAGAACAATTCTAACAATATGATCCAAGACCCCCAGCAGATGCCTGAAACTGTGGATAGTACCAAACCCTATATATACTATGTTTTTTCCTATCCATCCAGGCCTATGATAAAGTTTCATTTATAAATGAGGCCTAATAAGAGATTAACAACAATGACTAATAATAAAAGAGAACAATTCTAACAATATGTTCCAAGACCCCCAGCAGATGCCTGAAACTGTGTATAGTACCAAACCCTATATATACTATGTTTTTTCCTATCCATCCAGGCCTATGATAAAGTTTCATTTATAAATTAGGCCTAATAAGAGATTAACAACAATAACTAATAATAAAAGAGAACAATTCTAACAATATGTTCCAAGACCCCCAGCAGATGCCTGAAACTGTGGATAGTACTAAACCCTATATATACTATGTTTTTTCCTATTCATCCAGGCCTATGATAAAGTTTCATTTATAAATTAGGCCTAATAAGAGATTAACAACAATAACTAATAATAAAAGAGAACAATTCTAACAATATGTTCCAAGACCCCCAGCAGATGCCTGAAACTGTGGATAGTACCAAACCCTATATATACTATGTTTCTTTCTATCCATCCAGGCCTATGATAAAGTTTCATTTATAAATTAGGCCTAATAAGAGATTAACAACAATAACTAATAATAAAAGAGAACAATTCTAACAATATGTTCCAAGACCCCCAGCAGATGCCTGAAACTGTGGATAGTACCAAACCCTATATATACTATGTTTTTTTCTATCCATCCAGGCCTATGATAAAGTTTCATTTATAAATTAGGCCTAATAAGAGATTAACAACATTAACTAATAATAAAAGAGAACAATTCTAACAATATGTTCCAAGAACCCCAGCAGATGCCTGAAACTGTGGATAGTACCAAACCCGATATATACAATGTTTTTCCTATCCATCCAGAACTATGATAAAGTTTCATTTATAAATGAGGCCTAATAAGAGATTAACAACAATAACTAATAATAAAAGAGAACAATTCTAACAATATATTCCAAGACCCCCAGCAGATGCCTGAAACTGTGGATAGTACCAAACCCTATATATACTATGTTTTTTCCTATTCATCCAGCCTATGATAAAGTTTCATTTATAAATTAGGCCTAATAAGAGATTAACAACAATAACTAATAATAAAAGAGAACAATTCTAACAATATGTTCCAAGACCCCCAGCAGATGCCTGAAAATGTGGATAGTACCAAACCCTATATATACTATGTTTTTTCCTATCCATCCAGGCCTATGATAAAGTTTCATTTATAAATTAGGCCTAATAAGAGATTAACAACAATAACTAATAATAAAAGAGAACAATTCTAACAATATGTTCCAAGACCCCCAGCAGATGCCTGAAACTGTGGATAGTACCAAACCCTATATATACTATGTTTTTTCCTATCCAACCAGGCCTATGATAAAGTTTCATTTATAAATGAGGCCTAATAAGAGATTAACAACAATAACTAATAATAAAAGAGAACAATTCTAACAATATGTTCCAAGACCCCAAGCAGATGCCTGAAACTATGGATAGTACCAAACCCTATATATACTATGTTTTTTCCTATCCATCCAGGCCTATGATAAAGTTTCATTTATAAATGAGGCCTAATAAGAGATTAACAACAATAACTAATAATAAAAGAGAACAATTCTAACAATATGATCCAAGACCCCCAGCAGATGCCTGAAACTGTGGATAGTACCAAACCCTATATATACTATGTTTTTTCCTATCCATCCAGGCCTATGATAAAGTTTCATTTATAAATGAGGCCTAATAAGAGATTAACAACAATGACTAATAATAAAAGAGAACAATTCTAACAATATGTTCCAAGACCCCCAGCAGATGCCTGAAACTGTGTATAGTACCAAACCCTATATATACTATGTTTTTTCCTATCCATCCAGGCCTATGATAAAGTTTCATTTATAAATTAGGCCTAATAAGAGATTAACAACAATAACTAATAATAAAAGAGAACAATTCTAACAATATGTTCCAAGACCCCCAGCAGATGCCTGAAACTGTGGATAGTACTAAACCCTATATATACTATGTTTTTTCCTATTCATCCAGGCCTATGATAAAGTTTCATTTATAAATTAGGCCTAATAAGAGATTAACAACAATAACTAATAATAAAAGAGAACAATTCTAACAATATGTTCCAAGACCCCCAGCAGATGCCTGAAACTGTGGATAGTACCAAACCCTATATATACTATGTTTCTTTCTATCCATCCAGGCCTATGATAAAGTTTCATTTATAAATTAGGCCTAATAAGACATTAACAACAATAACTAATAATAAAAGAGAACAATTCTAACAATATGTTCCAAGACCCCCAGCAGATGCCTGAAACTGTGGATAGTACCAAACCCTATATATACTATGTTTTTTTCTATCCATCCAGGCCTATGATAAAGTTTCATTTATAAATTAGGCCTAATAAGAGATTAACAACATTAACTAATAATAAAAGAGAACAATTCTAACAATATGTTCCAAGAACCCCAGCAGATGCCTGAAACTGTGGATAGTACCAAACCCGATATATACAATGTTTTTCCTATCCATCCAGAACTATGATAAAGTTTCATTTATAAATCAGGCCTAATAAGAGATTAACAACAATAACTAATAATAAAAGAGAACAATTCTAACAATATATTCCAAGACCCCCAGCAGATGCCTGAAACTGTGGATAGTACCAAACCCTATATATACTATGTTTTTTCCTATTCATCCAGGCCTATGATAAAGTTTCATTTATAAATTAGGCCTAATAAAAGATTAACAACAATAACTAATAATAAAAGAGAACAGTTCTAACAATATGTTCCAAGACCCCCAGCAGATGCCTGAAACTGTGGATAGTACCAAACCCTATATATACTATGTTTTTTCCTATCCATCCAGGCCTATGATAAAGTTTCATTTATAAATTAGGCCTAATAAGAGATTAACAACAATAACTAATAATAAAAGAGAACAATTCTAACAATATGTTCCAAGACCCCAGAAGATGCCTGAAACTGGGGATAGTACCAAACCCTATATATACTATGTTTTTTCCTATCCATCCAGGCCTATGATAAAGTTTCATTTATAAATGAGGCCTAATAAGAGATTAACAACAATAACTAATAAAAAAAGAGAACAATTCTAACAATATATTCCAAGACCCCTAGCAGATGCCTGAAACTGTGGATAGTACCAAACCCGATATATACTATTTTTTTTTCCTATCCATCCAGGCCTATGATAAACTTTCATTTATAAATTAGGCCTAATAAGAGATTAACAACAATAACAAATAATAAAAGAGAACAATTCTAACAATATGTTCCAAGATCCCAGCAGATGCCTGAAACTGTGGATAGTACCAAACCCTATATATACTATGTTTTTTCCTATCCATCCAGGCCTATGATAAATTTTCATTTATAAATGAGGCCTAATAAGAGATTAACAACAATAACTAATAATAAAAGAGAACAATTATAACAATATGTTCCAAGACCCCCAGCAGATGCCTGAAACTGTGGATAGTACTAAACCCTATATATACTATGTTTTTTCCTATCCATCCAGGCCTGATAAAGTTTCATTTATAAATTAGGCCTAATAAGAGATTAACAACAATAACTAATAATAAAAGCGAACAATTCTAACAATATGTTCCAAGACCCCCAGCAGATGCCTGAAACTGTGGATAGTACCAAACCCTATATATACTATGTTTTTTCCTATTCATCCAGGCCTATGATAAAGTTTCATTTATAAATTAGGCCTAATAAAGGATTAACAACAATAACTAATAATAAAAGAGAACACTTCTAACAATATGTTCCAAGACCCCCAGCAGGTGCCTGAAACTGTGGATAGTACCAAACCCTATATATACTATGTTTTTTCCTATCCATCCAGGCCTATGATAAAGTTTCATTTATAAATGAGGCCTAATAAGAGATTAACAACAATAACTAATAATAAAAGAGAACAATTCTAACAATATGTTCCAAGACCCCCAGCAGATGCCTGAAACTGTGGATAGTACCAAACCCTATATATACTATGTTTTTTACTATCCATCCAGGCCTATGATAAAGTTTCATTTATAAATGAGGCCTAATAAGAGATTAACAACAATAACTAATAATAAAAGAGAACAATTCTAACAATATGTTCCAAGACCCCCAGCAGATGCCTGAAACTGTGGATAGTACCAAACCCTATAAATACTATGTTCTTTCCTATCCATGCAGACCTATGATAAAGTTTCATTTATAAATGAGGCCTAATAAGAGATTAACAACAATAACTAATAATAAAAGACAACAATTCTAACAATATGATCCAAGACCCCCAGCAGATGCCTGAAACTGTGGATAGTACCAAACCCTATATATACTATGTTTTTTCCAATCCATCCAGGCCTATGATAAAGTTTCATTTATAAATGAGGCCTAATAAGAGATTAACAACAATGACTAATAATAAAAGAGAACAATTCTAACAATATGTTCCAAGACCCCCAGCAGATGCCTGAAACTGTGTATAGTACCAAACCCTATAAATACTATGTTTTTTCCTATCCATCCAGGCCTATGATAAAGTTTCATTTATAAATTAGGCCTAATAAGAGATTAACAACAATAACTAATAATAAAAGAGAACAATTCTAACAATATGTTCCAAGACCCCCAGCAGATGCCTGAAACTGTGGATAGTACTAAACCCTATATATACTATGTTTTTTCCTATCCATCCAGGCCTGATAAAGTTTCATTTATAAATTAGGCCTAATAAGAGATTAACAACAATAACTAATAATAAAAGAGAACAATTCTAACAATATGTTCCAAGACCCCCAGCAGATGCCTGAAACTGTGGATAGTACCAAACCCTATATATACTATGTTTTTTTCTATCCATCCAGGCCTATGATAAAGTTTCATTTATGAATTAGGCCTAATAAGAGATTAACAACAATAACTAATAATAAAAGAGAACAATTCTAACAATATGTTCCAAGACCCCCAGCAGATGCCTGAAACTGTGGATAGTACCAAACCCTATATATACTATGTTTTTTCCTATCCATCCAGGCCTATGATAAATTTTCATTTATAAATGAGGCCTAATAAGAGATTAACAACAATAACTAATAATAAAAGAGAACAATTCTAACAATATGTTCCAAGACCCCAAGCAGATGCCTGAAACTGTGGATAGTACCAAACCCTATATATACTATGTTTTTTCCTATCCATCCAGGCCTATGATAAAGTTTCATTTATAAATTAGGCCTAATAAGAGATTAACAACAATAACTAATAATAAAAGAGAACAATTCTCACAATATGTTCCAAGACCCCCAGCAGATGCCTGAAACTGTGGATAGTACCAAACCCTATATATACTATGTTTTTTCCTATCCATCCAGGCCTATGATAAAGTTTCATTTATAAATGAGGCCTAATAAGAGATTAACAACAATAACTAATAATAAAAGAGAACAATTCTAACAATATATTCCAAGACCCCCAGCAGATGCCTGAAACTGTGGATAGTACCAAACCCTATATATAATATGTTCTTTCCTATCCATGCAGACCTATGATAAAGTTTCATTTATAAATGAGGCCTAATAAGAGATTAACAACAATAACTAATAATAAAAGAGAACAATTCTAACAATATGTTCCAAGACCCCAAGCAGATGCCTGAAACTATGGATAGTACCAAACCCTATATATACTATGTTTTTTCCTATCCATCCAGGCCTATGATAAAGTTTCATTTATAAATGAGGCCTAATAAGAGATTAACAACAATAACTAATAATAAAAGAGAACAATTCTAACAATATGATCCAAGACCCCCAGCAGATGCCTGAAACTGTGGATAGTACCAAACCCTATATATACTATGTTTTTTCCTATCCATCCAGGCCTATGATAAAGTTTCATTTATAAATGAGGCCTAATAAGAGATTAACAACAATGACTAATAATAAAAGAGAACAATTCTAACAATATGTTCCAAGACCCCCAGCAGATGCCTGAAACTGTGTATAGTACCAAACCCTATATATACTATGTTTTTTCCTATCCATCCAGGCCTATGATAAAGTTTCATTTATAAATTAGGCCTAATAAGAGATTAACAACAATAACTAATAATAAAAGAGAACAATTCTAACAATATGTTCCAAGACCCCCAGCAGATGCCTGAAACTGTGGATAGTACTAAACCCTATATATACTATGTTTTTTTCTATCCATCCAGGCCTATGATAAAGTTTCATTTATAAATTAGGCCTAATAAGAGATTAACAACAATAACTAATAATAAAAGAGAACAATTCTAACAATATGTTCCAAGACCCCCAGCAGATGCCTGAAACTGTGGATAGTACCAAACCCTATATATACTATGTTTTTTTCTATCCATCCAGGCCTATGATAAAGTATCATTTATAAATTAGGCCTAATAAGAGATTAACAGCAATAACTAATAATAAAAGAGAACAATTCTAACAATATGTTCCAAGACCCCCAGCAGATGCCTGAAACTGTGGATAGTACCAAACCCTATATATACTATGTTTTTTTCTATCCATCCAGGCCTATGATAAAGTTTCATTTATAAATTAGGCCTAATAAGAGATTAACAACAATAACTAATAATAAAAGAGAACAATTCTAACAATATGTTCCAAGACCCCCAGCAGATGCCTGAAACTGTGGATAGTACCAAACCCTATATATACTATGTTTTTTTCTATCCATCCAGGCCTATGATAAAGTTTCATTTATAAATTAGGCCTAATAAGAGATTAACAACAATAACTAATAATAAAAGAGAACAATTCTAACAATATGTTCCAAGACCCCCAGCAGATGCCTGAAACTGTGGATAGTACCAAACCCGATATATACTATGTTTTTCCTATCCATCCAGAACTATGATAAAGTTTCATTTATAAATGAGGCCTAATAAGAGATTAACAACAATAACTAATAATAAAAGAGAACAATTCTAACAATATGTTCCAAGACCCCCAGCAGATGCCAGAAACTCTGGATAGTACCAAACCCTATATATACTATGTTTTTTCCTATCCATCCAGGCCTATGATAAAGTTTCATTTATAAATTAGGCCTAATAAGAGATTAACAACAATAACTAATAATAAAAGAGAACAATTCTAACAATATGTTCCAAGACCCCAGCAGATGCCTGAAACTGGGGATAGTACCAAACCCTATATATACTATGTTTTTTCCTATCCATCCAGGCCTATGATAAAGTTTCATTTATAAATGAGGCCTAATAAGAGATTAACAACACTAACTAATAAAAAAAGAGAACAATTCTAACAATATATTCCAAGACCCCTAGCAGATGCCTGAAACTGTGGATAGTACCAAACCCGATATATACTATGTTTTTTCCTATCCATCCAGGCCTATGATAAAGTTTCATTTATAAATTAGGCCTAATAAGAGATTAACAGCAATAACTAATAATAAAAGAGAACAATTCTAACAATATGTTCCAAGACCCCCAGCAGATGCCTGAAACTGTGGATAGTACCAAACCCTATATATACTATGTTTTTTTCTATCCATCCAGGCCTATGATAAAGTTTCATTTATAAATTAGGCCTAATAAGAGATTAACAACAATAACTAATAATAAAAGAGAACAATTCTAACAATATGTTCCAAGACCCCCAGCAGATGCCTGAAACTGTGGATAGTACCAAACCCTATATATACTATGTTTTTTTCTATCCATCCAGGCCTATGATAAAGTTTCATTTATAAATTAGGCCTAATAAGAGATTAACAACAATAACTAATAATAAAAGAGAACAATTCTAACAATATGTTCCAAGACCCCCAGCAGATGCCTGAAACTGTGGATAGTACCAAACCCGATATATACTATGTTTTTCCTATCCATCCAGAACTATGATAAAGTTTCATTTATAAATGAGGCCTAATAAGAGATTAACAACAATAACTAATAATAAAAGAGAACAATTCTAACAATATGTTCCAAGACCCCCAGCAGATGCCAGAAACTCTGGATAGTACCAAACCCTATATATACTATGTTTTTTCCTATCCATCCAGGCCTATGATAAAGTTTCATTTATAAATGAGGCCTAATAAGAGATGAACAACAATAACTAATAATAAAAGAGAACAATTCTAACAATATGTTCCAAGTCCCCAGCAGATGCCTGAAACTGGGGATAGTACCAAACCCTATATATACTATGTTTTTTCCTATCCATCCAGGCCTATGATAAAGTTTCATTTATAAATGAGGCCTAATAAGAGATTAACAACAATAACTAATAAAAAAAGAGAACAATTCTAACAATATATTCCAAGACCCCTAGCAGATGCCTGAAACTGTGGATAGTACCAAACCCGATATATACTATGTTTTTTCCTATCCATCCAGGCCTATGATAAAGTATCATTTATAAATTAGGCCTAATAAGAGATTAACAGCAATAACTAATAATAAAAGAGAACAATTCTAACAATATGTTCCAAGACCCCCAGCAGATGCCTGAAACTGTGGATAGTACCAAACCCTATATATACTATGTTTTTTTCTATCCATCCAGGCCTATGATAAAGTTTCATTTATAAATTAGGCCTAATAAGAGATTAACAACAATAACTAATAATAAAAGAGAACAATTCTAACAATATGTTCCAAGACCCCCAGCAGATGCCTGAAACTGTGGATAGTACCAAACCCTATATATACTATGTTTTTTTCTATCCATCCAGGCCTATGATAAAGTTTCATTTATAAATTAGGCCTAATAAGAGATTAACAACAATAACTAATAATAAAAGAGAACAATTCTAACAATATGTTCCAAGACCCCCAGCAGATGCCTGAAACTGTGGATAGTACCAAACCCGATATATACTATGTTTTTCCTATCCATCCAGAACTATGATAAAGTTTCATTTATAAATGAGGCCTAATAAGAGATTAACAACAATAACTAATAATAAAAGAGAACAATTCTAACAATATGTTCCAAGACCCCCAGCAGATGCCAGAAACTCTGGATAGTACCAAACCCTATATATACTATGTTTTTTCCTATCCATCCAGGCCTATGATAAAGTTTCATTTATAAATGAGGCCTAATAAGAGATTAACAACAATAACTAATAATAAAAGAGAACAATTCTAACAATATATTCCAAGACCCCCAGCAGATGCCTGAAATTGTGGATAGTACCAAACCCTATATATACTAAGTTTTTTCCTATCCATCCAGGCCTATGATAAATTTTCATTTATAAATGAGGCCTAATAAGAGATTAACAACAATAACTAATAATAAAAGAGAACAATTCTAACAATATGTTCCAAGACCCCCAGCAGATGCCTGAAACTGTGGATAGTACCAAACCCTATATATACTATGTTTTTTCCTATTCATCCAGGCCTATGATAAAGTTTCATTTATAAATTAGGCCTAATAAAAGATTAACAACAATAACTAATAATAAAAGAGAACAGTTCTAACAATATGTTCCAAGACCCCCAGCAGATGCCTGAAACTGTGGATAGTACCAAACCCTATATATACTATGTTTTTTCCTATCCATCCAGGCCTATGATAAAGTTTCATTTATAAATTAGGCCTAATAAGAGATTAACAACAATAACTAATAATAAAAGAGAACAATTTTAACAATATGTTCCAAGACCCCAGCAGATGCCTGAAACTGGGGATAGTACCAAACCCTATATATACTATGTTTTTTCCTATCCATCCAGAACTATGATAAAGTTTCATTTATAAATGAAGCCTAATAAGAGATTAACAACAATAACTAATAATAAAAGAGAACAATTCTAACAATATGTTCCAAGACCCCCAGCAGCTGCCAGAAACTCTGGATAGTACCAAACCCTATATATACTATGTTTTTTCCTATCCATCCAGGCCTATGATAAAGTTTCATTTATAAATGAGGCCTAATAAGAGATTAACAACAATAACTAATAATAAAAGAGAACAATTCTAACAATATATTCCAAGACCCCCAGCAGATGCCTGAAATTGTGGATAGTACCAAACCCTATATATACTAAGTTTTTTCCTATCCATCCAGGCCTATGATAAATTTTCATTTATAAATGAAGCCTAATAAGAGATTAACAACAATAACTAATAATAAAAGAGAACAATTCTAACAATATGTTCCAAGACCCCCAGCAGATGCCTGAAAATGTGGATAGTACCAAACCCTATATATACTATGTTTTTTCCTATCCATCCAGGCCTATGATAAAGTTTCATTTATAAATTAGGCCTAATAAGAGATTAACAACAATAACTAATAATAAAAGAGAACAGTTCTAACAATATGTTCCAAGACCCCCAGCAGATGCCTGAAACTGTGGATAGTACCAAACCCTATATATACTATGTTTTTTCCTATCCATCCAGGCCTATGATAAAGTTTCATTTATAAATTAGGCCTAATAAGAGATTAACAACAATAACTAATAATAAAAGAGAACAATTTTAACAATATGTTCCAAGACCCCAGCAGATGCCTGAAACTGGGGATAGTACCAAACCCTATATATACTATGTTTTTTCCTATCCATCCAGGCCTATGATAAAGTTTCATTTATAAATGAGGCCTAATAAGAGATTAACAACAATAACTAATAAAAAAAGAGAACAATTCTAACAATATATTCCAAGACCCCTAGCAGATGCCTGAAACTGTGGATAGTACCAAACCCGATATATACTATGTTTTTTCCTATCCATCCAGGCCTATGATAAACTTTCATTTATAAATTAGGCCTAATAAGAGATTAACAACAATAACAAATAATAAAAGAGAACAATTCTAACAATATATTCAAAGACACCCAGCAGATGCCTGAAACTGTGGATAGTACCAAACCCTATATATACTATGTTTTTTCCTATCCATCCAGGCCTATGATAAAGTTTCATTTATAAATTAGGCCTAATAAGAGATTAACAGCAATAACTAATAATAAAAGAGAACAATTCTAACAATATGTTCCAAGACCCCCAGCAGATGCCTGAAACTGTGGATAGTACCAAACCCTATATATACTATGTTTTTTTCTATCCATCCAGGCCTATGATAAAGTTTCATTTATAAATTAGGCCTAATAAGAGATTAACAACAATAACTAATAATAAAAGAGAACAATTCTAACAATATGTTCCATGACCCCGGCAGATGCCTGAAACTGTGGATAGTACCAAACCCTATATATACTATGTTTTTTCCTATCCATCCAGGCCTATGATAAACTTTCATTTATAAATGAGGCCTAATAAGAGATTAACAACAATAACTAATAATAAAAGAGAACAATTCTAACAATATGTTCCAAACCCCCAGCAGATGCCTGAAACTGTGGATAGTACCAAACCCTATATATACTATGTTTTTTCCTATCCATCCAGGCCTATGATAAAGTTTCATTTATAAATTTGGCCCAATAAGAGATTAAAAACAATAATTAATAATGAAACTAAACAATTATGGACTTATATTCCAAGACCCTCAGGTGTTATCTGAAACTGTCTTCTCTATATAGAGGTTTTTTTCCTTATGGTTAAACTTTAATTAATCTATATTAGACACAGCAAAAGATTGATAACAAAAAGTAACATTGAACAATATACTGTAATCTAAGTTATGTGATGGATAGATTGATTTGCTTTTTATGGGTTATCAACCCTTTTGCGGCTTGCTTAAAACGGAAATATATTTTGGATTTTTTTTGGCTCGTAAATATTTACATTAACAATTGAGAATAAGGATATATTTTTCAGATACAAATCCTACTATTTAGCCCATAACTAAGGGGAGAGGATTCATTCCATGTGTATTTGCTCATAAGTGAATGTAACGAAATATATATTCACGCACACGCGCGCGCACGCGCGCACACACACACACACACACACACACAAAAAAAAAACTTCCTTTTGGACAATTCGTCCTGTTTCAATGTCTAGAAAGCTTGTCTCACAAGGTAAATTATGAGCACTGAGTTCAATCTTCACTGGGTGCTCCAGACTTTCGGTTTTGTTCCATTTTTGGTCTAGTGCTAAAAAAATGAATTTAAAACAAAATCCTAATTTCAAAGGAAAACGAAAAAATGTGGTTTTGTTGAATTTGTTTAATATAGCGTTTCATTGTGTTGATTAATTGCATGATTTAAAGGAGCAATAATAATAGCCTGCCGAACAAGGCCATTTCATTGTAATAATCGTTTTTCTTTATTTCATAGAAATTGAAAAGAATGTAAATCAGAATTTCCCTGTCACTGACTAGCTATTTAATAACTGATATTTTTTACAGTTTATCAACCCTCTGTGAGTTATTTCCAGATACAAGTCCTACTATTTAGCCCATATCACTAACCGAAAGGAAGACTGACAAATTGAAGATATGTGTTTTAGAATTTTACTTTTCATCACAGTAAATCAATTTCGGCTTACGGTCATATCAAGTCGTAACACCCAAGTTAATCAACATCGAGCCTGGTTAGTACCAGGAAGGGTGACCAGTTGGAAATACCAAGTACTGTAAGCTTGGATGTGCGGGTGGTGTAATGGATAATTGCTTGGAAGTTATAATTACAGTGGTGAGTTCCAATTCCAGTCGCGATTGTTATATTCACTTACGAATGTTATTTATCCACCGCTTCTCCCCCTACTATGGATTAATTAGTAGGACATGCATCTTAAAAAAAGCTTCTTACAATCTAAAAAGTATTTCCCGGCTTTAAATAACCCGCAAAAGGTTGATAAGCCCTAAAAATAAATCAATCCAATGAAATCAAAATCTAGTTAGGACTATAAAATGCCAAAATTGTTGATAAATATTAATTATTAGTTTGATTATTATATAATTTGCTGTTTTGACTAGTATGCTTATTTTGGTTGCTATAGTAACATTTCAGCCGTTGCAAACTTCGGCCTTCTTTGGCTGGTTTTCTTCTCTCTCGGTAACTGTATTATCATTTCAAACCGATTTTTTTTTATTCAATCTGCGATTCTCATTTTACTTTCTATGCTTAAGGAATATTCCATACCCCAAAACTGGTAAAATCATAACATCATAGAGATCACGTCGACCTACAGGAGAGCACCATCTGTATTGCCCCATCTTGGATTTTTTTTCTCCTGACATAATGTAGAATTATTAAATCAATTGCTATGAAAGTTGGATCACAGTGTCCTGCCATACAATTCTCTTCAGAATCTATCTTGAATATTTGTAAATCTATCATTCATCTGTGCATTGAATACTGTTGTCATATCAGATCTCGTGTTCCTACGAGATATCTCGAGACTCCAAAGAAGAATGTTATCGGCCTTCTTCAGTCACTTTCCCACCGCCATGTTGTGACTTCTATCTGTGTTTTTCTATAAATCTTTTCATGGTAGCTGTTTTAATTAGGGCCTCGACTGCATGGATATAAGCACGCTACTGAACTGTAAAATGATGTGACCTTGCCAGCAATCTAGTACTGTATTTAAATTCATAAAGTTTACGTACCAAAAAGGAAAGTTTATCAGAACAATTACAATGAAAATCTTTATAGAAAAAGGCAAAAGAAAAGCTACATTGTGTTAGCAAAGTATAGAAAAAAATATATATTCCAAAATTCGCTTGAAACATGGTAATTCCTGTGTAACGATGGAAATATATATCCAAGTATAGGTGTATACAGAATAAATTCCAATAACCAAAAAATACTATTCTTAAAAAAGTGCTTAATACAAATTAGAGCAAATATAATTTATTTGAAAATTATAACATAAACATGTTATAAAATCACTACAAACAGTGATTTTATAACATATTTATGTTAAATGTTTACATTAAGATAAATGTGTTTCCTGTTAGGGTAAATGTGTTTCTTGCTAGGATAAATGTGTTTCCTTTAAGATAAATGTGTTTCTTGTTAGGATAAACGTGTTTCCTTTAAGATAAATGTGTTTATTGTTATGATAAATGTGTTTCCTTTAAGATAAATGTATTTCCTGTTAGGATAAACGTGTTTCCTGTAAGGTGAGGAGTCTGAAGAATACGTTTCTTGTTGTATAATATCCCATCGCAGTTTCATTTTTTTGCTGCATCACATCTGCAACATGAGTAATTCGTTACATTCCACCTTTAATTTATTCAAACGTCCATATGCTGCATTTTCATACACAGGTTCATCCAATTAATCAGTTTTAAGATTTGCATATCTGTGTTATTTATTTTTAACTCAAAATCTCCTTTTGAAATGTGGCGGGCCTTTCTCGAAACTGCATTTTACCAGCAGTTTCTCTGATCCATTTCCTCTCACATACATCAAAAAGAGAACACACTGTCAAATGTACAGTTTAAATTCAGCCATTTTTTTTTACCAAATGAGAGAGACTATTGAAAAGTTATCAGCCTAACCGGCGTTCAAAAATGTAACGAAATATGAGATTGTTTTTAGAACGGCTTATTGGTGATGCTGAGAATTTTTCACCGACTTCTTGTAAAGAGGAATTTATACGTAAAGAACAAAGAACCGATTAAATTTTAAAGACACTTCTAAGATTTCGATAATATTGATGGTGTTGGGATGCTCCGTGCCATTTAATAAATTATAAATGCTGAAGTCTATTTTTATGTCGAGTTTTTCTGGGTGGAGAGGAAATCATTTTCTGGACGAGTGGAGGGGGAGTAAAACGACTTCGTTGAAATGACCTGAAAAATTCAAATAATTTAAAAAAAAATATATATTTTGTTCTTGATGTGGATCCGAAGTAGGGGCTACGGAAGGAAAACACGGAACACGGGTTAGAGGTAAGAAAGATATATTAAACAGAAAAGTTACAAAGAATAGTGTAAGAGTAAGCAGAGCTTACTATCCAGTGGTGTCCGATATTGGTATAGTACGCGGCTGCGCATTACTGTATTCACTGCCCCCCCCCCCCCAGGGAGGCTAGATGTGGCACAAGGCCGGGTTTAAAGTCGGATATTCCCGAGCCCGTAGGCTCGCCCCCCCCCAAATGCCCGTAGAAACTGTAAAAACAGAATCGGGTTGGTCAACCACCCCGAACGAGACTCTGCCCTTCGGCGGAGCCTCGTCCGGGTTCCTCTTAGCTCAGAGACAGAGAATTCGACCGTTAACTCGTCAACACGCGGCTGCGCATTACTGGTGCTACTCCCATGATTCACATAATAATATAGTACTAGGAGAGTCCATGATGTTTGGAAGTATCGGTCTCACCCCCCCCCCACTTCCAAGAGTTTTCCTCTTTTTTTCTCTCTCTTTTTTTTCTTGAAGGAAAAAAAAAAGTAAAACTGTTAATACCTCTTCCTCTTGGGATTCACGTCAAGTGGTTGAGTAAATTTTCTCTTTCTCCCCGATCGTCGTATTTCCGAAGAGACTTGGGGCGTGTCAAGATCGAAATGTTCGAATATTACGTCGATCGGCTCTTCGCAGATATTTTGTGGTGATTCCACAGATTCCTTCAAACGGCATTTCCTGAGCTGTTTCTTATGGTGTTTGTGGGTATTTTTCGGTCCCTGGTCAATATAGACCAGTTTGCCAATTCTCTGTTTGATGTTATCTACTTCCCAGAATGTTATGTTGTTTTTGTAAGCCTTAAAAAGGACTTTGACCCCAGGATTAAAATATTTTTTAGGGAGCGAGACGGTTTTCTTCAACTTCGCTTGCCGTGAAATGAGTTTATCAAAGACGGACTTGATTTTTCTTGCGAACATTGTTTCTCTGATGGTAGTAAAGATCTAGATGCGTGTGCTATGGCTTTTCGCGAACCATCTGGCAGTTTGTGGAGAATGCAAGCACCGATGCCGTATGGGCTTGCATGACTTGCGACTATGATGTCGACATTAGGGTCGTAGTGGGTGAGAGAAAGATCCGAAGTAAGTGTTTTCTTGATCTTCTCGAATGCGTCTTGGCATTCAGGGGTCCATACCCATGCTTTATCCTTTTTTAAAAGTTCGTTGAGAGGTCCTCTCAAATTCTGCATGTTCTTAATGAAACCTTGGTAGAAGTTAACAAGGCCGAGGAAGCTTTGTAACGATTGAACGTTAACTGGGGCCGGCATGTTTCTGATTGCATTGGCTCTTTCTGGATCCGGCCGACGACCGTCTTTATTTATAATGTGACCTAGGTATTTGATCTCTGGTAAGAAAAAATCACACTTTGCTTCCTTAACCATAAGCCCATATTCTTGTAACTTCTAGAATACGTTTATTATATGGTTCCGGTGCTCTGCCGACGTTTTACTGGTCACCAGTATATCATCCAAATAGGCTGTTGCGTAGTCAAGGTCGCCCAGCATGGCGTCCATGACCTGCTGAAAGATTGCAGGCGCAACCATGACCCCAAAAGCCAGTCTGTTATATTTGTACAGACCTTCATGGGTGTTTATGCAGAGTAATTTAGAACTCTCTTCATCCACCTCTATCTGAAGGTATGCGTCTGAAAGGTCTATTTTGGAAATGATTTTTCCGCCATTCAATTTGTTGAAGATTTCTTCAGGGCTTGGGAGGGGATAATGATGATCCTGCAAAGCATCGTTTAGCCCTGTGGAAAAATCTGCGCATACTCGTATTTGGTTGGACTTTTTTTTTTACATAGACGGTAGGTGCTGCCCATTCGCTAAAATCTGTTTTTGATAGAATACCCGCCTGTTCGAGTCTATCTAATTCTTTGTTGATCTGCTCTAGAGCAGCGAAAGGGACATTCCGTTTCTTTTTGAAAACTGGTCTTGCACTGTCCTTCACCCTGAAGTTAGCTTTAAATTTAGAACATTTCCCAAGGCCGCCAGAAAAACACCTGGGGAAATTGTTGTTTGAGTTCCTTTTTGAGATTTTCCGAATTGGACGTTGTACTTTTTATTTTTCGGCAAAAAGTGCTCATTGGGCAATCCTATAGATTGAATTTTTCTATCCAATCTGTTCCGAATAGGTTATCTGAAGTTTCTAGTACGTAGGCTCTCAGCTTTTTGGTAACTCCATTTAGTGTTTCTGTAAGGATCACCTGGCCTAAGATGTTAATATTCTCGCCAGTTACGGATTTTGCTGTTTTATCCGTCTTTAATAGGGTCGGCTTGTTTAACTTTCGCCAAGTATGCCAGTTGATAATCGAGAGGTCAGAACCGGAATCAAGCTGGAATTTTATAGAATTATTGAAAATATCAACAGTCACGTATTTTCTTAAATTCCTATCGATTATGTTGTCTGATTGGGCTTGCCTAATTTTACTTTTGTGTTTCCTCGTCTTGTTGGCGTACCAGCACTGAGTTAAGTTATGACCATTTTTATTGCAATTTTTGCAATATGTTTTCTTCTTGAATGGACAGAATTTCATCCAATGCCATTTTCCACAATGAAACATGGTCCGGGAGGTTTCTTTAGCCTATTCGTATTTTGTTTATTGCGGGATTTAGAACATGAGATTTGCCTTTTGTCTTTTTGCGGGGAATAAGAGGTTGGGTTGCTTCTGATTCTTCTAATCTGAGCCACACCTGATTCCTCGATCGTTTTTGAATCACACTTGACAGAAATTACTCTTTGACCACCCTCTGCTAATTTTTGAAGAGTCAGTCCCTGTTCGTTTTCGAGTTTGGTAAGTACCCGACGTCTGACCTCGGCGTCTTCTACTGATACTAGACCTTGTGCGAATATTAAGCACTTAAAATCGTCGAGTCAGCTCGGCTAGTTTGAATCATTACAGAGCTTGTTTACCGATGCTGCAAACGTTAGGAAATCTTGCTGGTTGTCCTTGACTGTGTTCAGGCATTTCCAACGTTTGTGGAACAAGGTTATGTTAGGCCCGAATAGTTCCGTTAGGAGCTTAATAGTCTCTGAGAAATTTAGGTCCGTAATTTTCTTAGGTAATATATAGTCTATGAACCTAACATGTTCGATAGTTCCCAGTTTCCTTAATAACAGGCCATTGTTCACAGTCTACATTGAAAATATCTTCATAACGCCTGTAAAAAGCCATGATTTGTCTTCCTCTGGTACGTATTCGAATATTTCAATCGAGTTGTAGATTGTACTCTGGGAAAATGTCGTATCTTTTTCAGAGTTTTTAGAGCCGTTACATGAATTTACAAGTAATTCGTCAAGATGTTTTTGCTGTAGTTCTGTTTTCTGAAGTGTAAATTGTTGGAATTTTATTTGTTGTTTATGTAACTCCATAAACAATTGTTGTTGTCTTTCGTCTGATTTCTGTTGGTGGAGTTTCTGTCTTTCTTCGCTTTTTTGTTGTTGAAGATTCTGTTCTGTTTGTTGGTCCGACTGTAATTTGAGGAATCTTTCTTCCAATTTCTGCTGTCTTTCATCTGATTTTTGTTGTTGATCCATCTGGACCTTTAACATTTGGACAATTATTTTTTTGGAATTCTTCCATATTTAGATAATATGTAGAAGAGTAATGAAAGAACACACAAAACAGAAATAAATAAATAAATAACAGCAATTACTGTTGCTTTGAAAACCCGTGTACCAAATCTAGTAGTCAATAAAATTAATAAGAACTACTTACTGGTTTAGATCTTTCGAGATACCGTTGTTCGGTTAATTTCAATGTGACCATTTAAATTTTCTCCACACTTATATTTTTTTTAGAAGTGTGGGAGAAAAATATCACTTAGACAGCAAAAAAAAAACAAAATAAATACACTGGATTTTTTTTTCTTTCTTTTGGGAGAAATTGCTTTGCTTTTTTTTAGAAAAAAAAAATTCACCTCAATCAATTTGAGGGGAGGGTAATTTTATGCAC
Organism: Acanthosepion esculentum; assembly: GCA_964036315.1. NCBI lineage: Eukaryota > Metazoa > Mollusca > Cephalopoda > Sepiida > Sepiidae > Acanthosepion > Acanthosepion esculentum. The sequence continues at coordinate 23,790,322 of OZ038509.1, read as the reverse complement.
GAGACTTGTAGGAATTCAAATCAATTTCATAAAATTTTTTAACACTTTGCTAAATGCGCGACTTGGTGAATAGTTTTTTCGAATAGTTTTTCTAAGTCAACCGTAGAACTTCGAGCTCTTGAGTTTGTCAGTTTGTTTTGTGCACAAGCTGGGTTTTTTTTGTCAGCAGTCGTTCTCGATACTTGGTTGCTCGTTTATTGCGTTTCGTTCGCTGATGTAGTAATGCCAGCTCAAATTCTAGTTCAACACTGATGTGGGAACCAGTGGGGTTAAACGAGTCCTCTGTCGCCACTGATGTGGGACTGGGGCTTTGGGGTTTCGGTGTGGATGCGTGTCTCGAATCCTCTGTCGCCATTGATATGGACCCGAAGTAGGGGCCACGGAAGGAAAACACGGAACATGGGTTAGAGGTAAGAAAGATATATTAAACAGAAAAGTTACAAAGAATAGTGTAAGCAGAGCTGACTATCCAGTGGTGTCCGATATTGGTATCGTACGCGGATGCGCATTACTGTATTTACTGCCCCCCCCCCAGGAAGGATAGATTTGGCACAAGGCCGGGTTTAAAGTGGGGTATTCCCGAGCCCGTAGGCTCGCCCCCCCCCCCAAATGCCCGTAGAAACTGTAAAAACAGAATCGGGTTGGTCAACCACCCCGAACGAGACTCTGCCCTTCGGCGGAGCCTCGTCCGGGTTCCTCTCCGCCCAGAGGTAGAGAGTTCGACCGTTAAATCGTCAACACGCGGCTGCGCATTACTAGATTTCTATATTTAACACCCCCCCACACACGCACACACGGGTCGAATATGGCACAAGGCCGGTTTAACGTGGGCTTACCGAGCCCGTACGCTCGGTCAAAAATATGCCCATTGACAACCCGTATACACGAGTTTAGGGACTGTCTACCTCCCCGGACGAAACTTTGCCCTGCGACAAAGCCTCGTCCGAGTTCCTCTCTGCCAAACAGAGAGTTCGACAGCAGAACACGCGGCTGCGCATTTCTGGTGCTACTCCCATGATTCACCTAATAATATAGTACTGGGAGAGTCCATGATATAGGGAAGTATCGGTCTCACAACAGTTCTCCTATATTTTTATACCACTTCTAATTTTGAAGTGCCATTCTCACCAATCCAAAGACGCCAACCAAAAATTCTTAACTCTTTTGAAAACATAAGGAACCTGTCAGATATTTGTTCCGTTTCTGCTTCCATAGATATAAATCCATTACAATTGAAAATTGTCCTAACGTTCCGTTCTGACCAACGAGCTTATTTCAAGCGAAACTTTGATTCATAACCCTCGCCCTATTTAGGCCGCTCATCGTCATCGTGTGCCAGTCTAGTTAAAAACAGTCATACTTACCTGGCCCAGCCGAGGAGTTTCAAATTACTACCAGCTCAAATCCCACCAAGTGCAATACCCCTTTTTCGGGAGGAGTGCTGGGAACATTATTTTGAGACTGAAGCGTTTCCAATACGGGGGTGCTTGACCAAATTTTGAACGGCTTCTGAAATCCTTAACTATACATCTGACTGACAATAATAATTTCTCCCCGTGTAAGGCAGTAAAGCCACTAAGACACAATGGGTTACTGAGTGTGAAAGAATAAGCTCAAAGAGAAACTTTACTAAAGAGCGAGAACAATAGAAGAGTAATCAGGAAGACAGTAGATAATGATTGACATTGCATTTAAATTTTTGAAGATCAAATTTGACTGGAAAGCATGGAGCCGGAAGAGAGTTCCACAAGCGGGAAGTGCGAGAAAAGAAACTGTTAGCATAGAATGTATAGTTATATCTAGCCAAGTCAACTATAAATTGATGAGACCTTGCCGCCAATCTAGGAACCCTCGCGAAGAGTTCATCCGAACAGGTAACATGAAAATATTTATAGAAAAGACACAAGGAAGCTGCATTATGGTGGCGGGAAATTCACGGAAGCCGAGATGCCAGGTAAGGACCAATAAGATAGTTTCTGGAGAGAAAATTGTCTGGCACGAAACAGTGAACCGATTTTCTTAGAAACAGATTGATTTAATATATTTCCACTTCATGTCAGCCGAGAACATTAACCCGAATGAAGGCGCAACGAGTCGCTCTCCTGGAGGTTAGCATCATCCAGGCTGGTGGGAAGCAGATAGTCTTTCAAATAATAATAATAGTAATCCCAATTATTGGCCGAGGATCTCTTGGAATGATGAAGAGTCATAATTTCTATTAATTTTACTTAAGCGGCAATTGACGCTAAGTGAAATGATTTTACTCTAATTCATAGCAGCGATGATTTTAAACATTCAAAAACTGAGCAGAGTTTTGTCAAAGCTACTTTGTTCTTTATATCGAGCAAAAGAAAAAAAAAGAAGAATGAATTCCTTTATAGGATTCTATCAAAAGAAATGCTGATTGGTTATTTTTTTTTTATATACTTGCATTTGTCGGCCAGAAAACTTTTTGGAATTAACTGTTAATGACTTTCGCTTCTTTTTTTTTTTTTTTTCAAATAGATTTTCTGTGCGTTAAATTTTCGCCATGTTTCGGTTGTGTTTTTTTAGCACCAAACACCTAACGAAAGAGAAACGCTTCAGTCTGTGAATCTGTGTCAGTTTCAATGGAGCAACAAACACTTGAAGTTCTAATCAATTCTGTTTGGTCAAGTGGCGCCTAAATTTGCAAAGGATGTTAATCCTTAGACTAAAGAGACGGGCGCATGTGTGTGTGTGTGTGTGTGTGTGTGTGTATGTGTGTGTGTATGTGTATGTGTGTGTGTGGGGGGGCACGCGTGTATGTGTGTGTGTATGTGTGTGTGTATGTGTGTGTATGTGTGTGTGTATGTGTATGTGTGTGTGTGTGTGTTTGTGTGTGTGTGGGCACGCGTGTATGTGATGTGGGTGCGTGTGTTTGTGTGTGTCCGTGCATGCGTGCGCGTGTTTGCGTGTATGTGTTTTTGTGTATGTGTGTATACGTGTGTGCGAGCGTGTTCATGCCTGTGCTTGTATGCGTGTGTGTGAGCGTGTATGTGTGCGTTTTTGCGTGTGTGTGTGTGCATGTGTGTGCGTGCGTGTTTTTGTATGTGTGTGTATGTGTTTGCGCGTGCGTGTGTTTGTGTACGTGTGCGTGTACGTACATGCGTGTACTTGTGTGTGTGAGTACGTGTGTTTGTATGCGTGTATACTCGTGTGTGCACGCACGTGTGTATGTGTGTTCGTGTGCGTGCGTGCCTATATGTCCATGTGTGTATGTTTGTCGGCACTTATCAAATTCTGCATGACTGAAATTGTTAGCCTGGCACCCGGAGGCAATATTTTAACTCGGAACTTTGAATGTTAGTTTTCAAGGGAGGCTAGTCTTGTCCTTTTAGAACTTGGCGCAATACATTCTTAACGTGCGATATGCAAAATGGCACTAAAATAATAACTACAAGAGGGCAGCGGTTCTCCATTGATGATGAAGGGAGAGCGACTATCTGTCTATATTTCTGAGATGAGGTATTATGTACACTATTTACATTATTCGGACTATTGTCCTCATCTTTGTCGCCATATTTATTACAACGTTCCGGCCCTTCAGTATCTGTCTATATTTCTGAGATGAGGTATTATGTACACTATTTACATTATTCGGACTATTGTCCTCATCTTTGTCGCCATATTTATTACAACGTTTCGGCCCTTCAGTATCTGTCTATATTTCTGAGATGAGGTATTATGTACACTATTTACATTATTCGGACTATTGTCCTCATCTTTGTCGCCATATTTATTACAACGTTCCGGCCCTTCAGTATCTGTCTATATTTCTGAGATGAGGTATTATGTACACTATTTACATTATTCGGACTATTGTCCTCATCTTTGTCGCCATATTTATTACAACGTTCCGGCCCTTCAGTATCTGTCTATATTTCTGAGATGAGGTATTATGTACACTATTTACATTATTCGGACTATTGTCCTCATCTTTGTCGCCATATTTATTACAACGTTCCGGCCCTTCAGTATCTGTCTATATTTCTGAGATGAGGTATTATGTACACTATTTACATTATTCGGACTATTGTCCTCATCTTTGTCGCCATATTTATTACAACGTTTCGGCCCTTCAGTATATGTCTATATTTCTGAGATGAGGTATTATGTACACTATTTACATTATTCGAACTATTGTCCTCATCTTTGTTGCCATATTTATTACAACGTTTCGGCCCTTCAGTATCTGTCTATATTTCTGAGATGAGGTATTATGTACACTATTTACATTATTCCGACTATTGTCCTTATCTTTCTCGCCATATTTATTAGAAGGACACATGGTACAGTGGATAAAGGCGTTGGTTAAATCCAGATCTGTCTGGGTATGGGGATACGCAAAGATCACCATGTGTCTGATATATATATATATATATATATATATATATATATATATATATATATATATTGTTAAGATTATTACCTGTAGAACAACATTTCCGCCTATAAAAACACGATTTTAAAACCCATGTCAACTTCACTATAGTTGAGAGAATAGAAAAGTTCAGAGCAGATAGCATTAGAAAGATTTTAGAGTGCCATGAAAATAAGTGGATCCAACGTTTAAAAACGCACTATCCAGACGGGCTTAATCACAAATTTAACAATATAGATAGTATTCATATATAACCCCACAAATCAGGTCCTACCCACATTTCTCACCCACACAAGACAGACATGCTTGCGGAGGTGTTGAGGCCTCACACTTATACACACACCCACACGAATATACACACTTACACGCATCATACTCACTCACTCCCTAATTTGCCAAATGATAACACACACCCATAGTAATATACACGCTTACACACATCACACTCATTCACTCCCTAAGAACCAAATAACACACACACACTTAACAGAGACACATCCCCTTTACAGGAACCAATAAAACTGTCAAAATGACCAAGGGAATTCAGAGCAGCATGAATCCACCCAGCTCTTATCTCAAATAACAACTTAAAAGAGACTGTTTGACCAACACAAAGACTGACCAAAATTCATGTTAAAAAAATAAAAAAACAAATGAAAACTACAGACAAAAGTTCATTTTCTCCATCAAGACATTCATTTCTGTAGTTCACTGCTACCAGCAAGCAGAATTTTTTTTATCTCCTGATGATGGCCATGTTGGCCGAAACTAGTCAAGGAATCTAAATGAAATAATAATAAAAACGAATGAATATTAATATACAACGCAGTGTGCCTGAAGTTTTTTATTTTTTAATGTTTTTATTGTTCTCTCTCTCTCTCTCTCTCTCTCTCTCTCTCTCTCTCTCTCTCTCTGGCTTTAGTTGGAGCCATAAAATTGTTCCAAATGTTTAGATTAAATGAGCCATAGAGGTTGATATGGCCCTAAACGAAACCAACGAACCAATATTTATTAATCTCTTTATCAGTAATATTTCTTAATTTTGCGAACTGACAGTGCAGTCTTCGAGACCCACCTGTGGTAATAAAATAATCTGATGATTATCATGCTATCGCCCTCGCCTCAACTTTGTTCCGGAAGTTAGTGAATTAGTCAACAAAAGTTTGGCAACTTAACATCTGATGAACATTGACATTATATATATATATATATATATATATATATATATATATATATATATATAAGATAATCCTAAGGAGCCAGGTCAACCTACCTAGGTTTCACCGAAACGGATCGTCAGGGCGATGCCGGCACGTTTTCGTTTTAGACTTTTTTTTTTCTTTGGACTTTGAGCTTGAAATCTGGACAATTGTTTTCGCCTTAGTTTTATGTTCTTGGTTCTTTCTTTTTTTAGTCCTCATTTTTCCTTGGGTAGCGATTTGTTCTACTAGAAGTCGAACTATGCAAGGTTTTTCCAAGCGAGTACCAACATTTATATATATATATATATATATATATATATATATATATATATATATATATATATATATATAATTATTTATTTGAATATATTCTACATCGTCACTTGAAAAGACACAAGAAGTGTTGAAACAAAATGGCTACTTTTGTCGTGATTTTATAACATATTTATGTTGTAATATTCAAATAAATAATTATATCTGCTCTACTCTGTATTGAGCACTCTTTAAAGAATATTAATTGTTGGTTATTGGATCTCACTCCGTATATACCAATCCTAAACTTGGGTATATATATATATATATATATATATATATATATATATATATATATATATATATATATATATATATATGATAAAGTGCTCAATATCAGAGATAGAGCGTGTGTAAATATAAAAGTGAACATAGAGGTCAACACTTAGAGCGGTTAGAAGATGTGTGTATATAGAGTGGTTTATCATTGGGTTTTCTGTATGGTTTGTATGTGCCTTTTCTTAGGTTGAAGGTAACATCTAGAAAATCTACTTCGTTTAGGTTAGTTTTTATATCTATGTCGAATCCGTTATTTTTGACAATCTTTATTATTGCTTTTCTAGTTTTGTCTGTGTTTTGTTTGTTACAGTTTCTTAAGATTATGTGACCGTCGTCCCTGTAGAGTCCTGTGTCATTTCTATCTATTATTTTGCTTAGTTCGTGTAGTAAGTAAATACCTACGATTTCGCATGTCTCTGCACCGTCTACTCACAATGCACCACTGACCCGTATATATAAATAGCCGAGAAAAATAACAGCTCTCCTGGCCTGATGATTGTATCTAGCATGAAACAGACCGTCGCCTCTAAGTGTTGACTGCTATGTTCACTTATATATATATATATATATATATATATATATATATATATATGAAGAAATATAGTCTTAAAGTGTGCTATATTTATGGGATAAAGTGCTCAATATCAGAGATAGAGCGTGTATATATATATATATATATATATATATATATATATATATATATATATATATATATATACAAATGTAGAAGAACGAAGAGTAAGCTTTCAGCGTTCAAAACATTAATTAAAAACAGGACTCAATACAAAATTAGAGCCGTAAATATTTTATACCTTTTATGGGAAATATATATTATATATTTATTTATATTCTTTTATGGGAAAATTTCCAATGATGGAAGTGAAAAGTATATTACGATAACTGCCTTTCTGATTTAGTTTGTTATACAATTTCTCATGCAATCTAATAATTTTTTTTCTTTTCAGATGATAAATTATATAAAAACTGTCTGAATGTTCTTTTTATCTGAGCGCTTTCGGCTATAGATTTAGCCATTTTCAAAGATTAAATATTTTAACTGTTAAATATGAAATAGTTTGTTGTATGTATGTTTTATAAAATGTTTTCATTTTTCAAAACACGGTCAAAATAATATGTCCATGTTCAAAGTTAATATTATTAAGTGTTGTTTTTTTTTTGTTTTTATTAAGCTTCCATTATTTTTAGCCTTTTTTTTTTTTGCATGTAGATGATGCTATTATATTAGTGTTGTCGACAAGTATGTTACGAATAGTGTCCGGTAGGTCACCATGAATATTTAAATGAGATCTAATTGAGCTGTGGTCAGAAAGGTGTAGAGTGACATACATATATACATAGATACATATGGCTGTCAGAAATCTTAGCACTCTACTCGTCCGTCTAATAGTCTCGTCCTGTTGACATTCTCGTCTCACGTATGTCGAACTGACGCGACCCACTATATCCCCTGGCGGAACTAGAAGGCCGTTCATCTCTTGAATCTTTCCGGCTTCGTTCAGAGGAAGTTGCTCAACAGGAAGGAAGGAAATCACGTGATCATTTCAGTTTGTTTACACTGGATTTTGAAAGATCGACGCCATTTTGGCTTCTCTCTTATTTGTTTCCCCTGTATTAAAATTTTAAAAAATTAAAAAAATACAAATTCTCAGACGAGTTTTGAAAATATTTTAACATTTCAAAACATATCTGTACATTTTTATCTATCAAATGTCTACCGGTCATTTTACGAAGTTTAACTAAATCTGGCACGAGGCCACAATTGTGAGACACTCAGTGCCGAGCTATCTTACTAAACAGTCGTAATGATTTGCTAAGCTAAATCGCTATCCGGAGGTTCTTTTTTTTATCAAATATATGTCTGAATTATATTTCTATCACTGTTCTTCCGCTTGAGGATACAAGGTGCTGTAAGCTTGGGTGTGCGGGTGGTGTAATAAATAATAGCTCAGAATTGGAAATCAGAGAAACGAGTTCCAATTCTAGTCAGGTGCGTTATATTCATTTACGCGCTAATACCCTTGGGAAAGGCATAAATTTACTTCTTCCCTCTAGCTATGGGTTAAATAGTAGGCTTTGCATCAGTAACATTAGAAATATTGCTTGAAAACATTACTCTGGATTAATTACGAATATCTTTGGGTTTTTTTAATCGGTACCACCCCCATACAAGGCAATAAAGTCACTAAGGTACAAGGAGTTAGAGAGTGTGGAAGAATTAGGAACAGAAACATTAATAATGAGCGGGAGGAGGAAAGAGTAATCAGGAAGACAGTAGATAGCGATTGACATTGCATTTAAATATTTGAAGATTAAAGTTGGATGGAAATCATGGAATTGGAAGGGAGTTACACAAGCAAGACAGTAAAGCCACTAAGACACAAGGGGTTACTGGGTGTGGAAGTATTAGGAACAGAAACATTAGGAAAGAGTAATCAGGAGGATAGTAGATAGCCATTGACATGGCATTAAGATATTTGAAGATTAAAGTTGGCTGGAAAGCATGGGACCAGAAGGGAGAGAAGTGTAAGAAAAGAACCTGTTAATATAGAACTTACGGCTGCATCTAACCAGCTGAACTGTAAATTGATGAGATCTCTATGACAGTTTAGTATTGCACTTAAATTCAACAAGTCCAGGTAGTATAGTGAAAAGCTCATCCGAACAATTACCATGAAAGTATTTATAGTAAAGGTACAGAGAGACAACCTTATGGCGGTGGGAAAGTGACTGAAGCCGAGCTGCCAGATCAGGACCAATAATATTGCTGATTCTTCTTTGGATTTTATCAAGGAGCTCATGGTAAATAGCAGGAGCATCGGACCATATGTGTCAATAATGTTCTAAGCAAAGACGAATGGTAGATTTATAGATATGTAAGATAGATTCTGGAGAGAAATAATGTCTCGAATGACACAGGAAGCCAACTTTCTTAGCAGCTCACCTTGCAATGAATTCGATATAGTCTTTCCACTTCATGTCAGCTGAGAACGTTAGCCCGAGAAGGCGCAACGAGTTGCTTTCCTGGATGAGTTAAATCGGTGGGATTATTATTATTATTCATCTCCGTCCAGCTCGCTAGACTAAAATGGCTGCTAAAGAGACACAAGATTAAACATACACGTTTTATATGTCGGAAGATAAAACAAACAGTACATTATTTGATTGAAAGTTTCAGAGATGAGATCACAATAGAACAATTATTGTTTTTTTAGGGAATCTTAGCTTACCTCCTTTCAACACAAACACTTATACTTCGTTTACAATGTTTAACAATGTAAGCTTTATTTAAACAGGAAGCGGCACAAATCTTCGATGTTTGTTGCCAATAACAAAATAAAAATCCTTAAACTATTCTTTTAAAGAGTTTTAACACCTTCCACGTGTGTAGACGTTTTAACCGAAAGTGTCTTTTTCAGGCACGGACAAATAAACACGTTCAAAACATAATTTCACAGTTAACTCCTCCTCAGTTCCTTAATCCTTCAACAGGGGTCTCTCTCTCCCCTGGATATAAATACTGGCTGACCCTTCTCCCTCGCTCTCTTTTTCGACTCAGGCCTTGGGCCGCTACCTCGCGCGGACATGAGGTAAAATTTTCTTTTTCCAGTTACACCAATATGTGACCTCTCACGGATACAGCGTTTCCCAAATTTTGGGAACGCGCTAAGAACAATACACGTACGTACGAACACTTACAACACACACGCATAATTTCTCTATACAAACTCTATGTAACAGTCCATGTCTTTGTTTAACTTGTTTTGTTATTAATATATATTTGTTTACCTATGTATATCGGTCTTCTTTGTTTTCTTTGTCTTCTTTGGACTTAATTAAAGTCCGACATTCTCGTGTAGCTGGACCCGCCAGCAGGAAAGTTTAACCTTCTGATACTACTTCACATCTTCACCCCCCCCCCCACACACACACGGTCCGCTACAATAACGTTCAAAAACCAGCTACAGACGTGTTTATACGTCGATCTTCATTCTTTTCTGAGCCTTTCTGAACTTGAAACGAGTCCAGTTGTCAACTCATACGCCGGGTAGAGGTGTTAGCCACCGGCCGGGTACTGCAAGGTGCCTCAGCGTCTTAGTTATTATATTAAAAACAAATAAAACAATACGTTTGAAAATGAAACGTTTTCCCAAAATAATTGGCATCCAGAAACACTCGTTTAAATCTTGTACATATGAGCCTATGTTGGTAAGAAAGGCGATCACTCCAAGCAAGGCAATAAAGCCACTAAGAGGCAGGGGGTTACTGAGTGCGAAAGAATATGAGAAAAAACAAATACTATTAGGGAGTGAGAACAATAAAGAAGAAGAATTAAGGAGGAGGGAATGATTGACATTACATTTAAATTCTTGAAGCAATAAGCTGGAAAAAGTTCTACAAGCAAGAAAAGAAACATACGGTTATATCTAGCCATTTCAACTCTAAAATGATGAGACCTAACAGCCAATCTAGTACTGTGCTTATATTCATAAAGTCTAGGTACCATAGAGAAAAGTTCATCAGAACAGTTACCATGAAAGTATTTATAAAAAAAAGGTACGGTAAAGCTATGCTACGTCGCTGGGAAAGTGACTGAAACCGAGGTGCCAGGTCAGGACCAATAACGTTACAGATTCTTCTTTGGATTTTATCAAGAATGTAAATATATAACAGGGTTACCAGAGCAGATGTGACAGCAATATTCAAAGTAAGGACGAATGGTAGACTTATAAATATGTAATCTAGATTATGGCAAGAAAAATCTTCTAGCACGGCACAGTGAACCAATTTTCCTAGCAGTAGATACAGCAAGTGATTCAATATAATCTTTCCACTTCATCTCATTGGAAAATGTTAGCCAAAGAAGGCACAATACGTCACTGTCCTTGATGTTAGCATAAGCCATACTGATGGCAAATAAAAATGATTCTCTCAGACAATTAAAAGAGAGCAGTTTCTTTATGGAGGCGTTAAAATTAACAAGCCATTCCTTGCCCCAATAAACAACAGATTATAGATCATTTTTTAGATCAGCTGCCAGTTTGACCTTATCGAACCGATCAGCCTTATTATTAAGACAGGAGTAAATAGTTGTGTCATCTTCATAGATACCGACTTGATAGCTGATGACCCCAGAAAAGTTATTGGTGATAATTAAGAACAACGTGGGTTCAAGGATAAAGCCATGGGAGACACTTGCATTAATGCAGAAAAATATGTACCTTTTCACATTCAATTTGAGAATAGTAACTCTCAAAATGGAATAGTCACATTCAATTTTGTTGACCGTGTTCACCATAGTCTATGAATATAGAATACAGCGCAGTACGTAATCAGTACGTAATCTGTTCAATGAAACAACGTTAAAGATTAACACCCACGAGTCAGACACTCTACTGAATCTGACTATATCGCCAATACCACAATCAACTGTTCCGTAATTCTTCAGTCTTCGATATCAAAGCCTGGCAGTGAATATTCCGGAAAAAACATGGCCGTATTTATACACGTCGAATTGAATATTTTGAGCCTTCTGATTGGTTAATTCTCCTATTGGTGAACTATAAAATGAGTCAGCTCATTTTGGCGGGCTCACTAGTACACCAAGATATCCAAAAACTCCAAAGAATTTGAGAATATTAACTTTCAAAATGGAACACTAACTTTAAATTTTAAAATAGTAACGTTTAAATCAAACGAATATAAAATATAAAAATATGTTCTGTATAGAAAAGTGGCTGTTCAAGATAACTTTCATTTTATGATTTCATAAGAAAGTCTGAATCAGTTAAAAAATTTGTCCAGAAATATCATCACCTATCAGCATGTGAATAAAACCAGTAGAAGAAATTCTGTCAATTATCTTCGAGATATCCAAAGCAACAGCCCAAGCTTCACCATTCTTATCTAAAGCTTGATAGACTCTTTCAAAATGATCATTAATAGATCAGCAGTTGACCTAGAGAGGCGAAAGCCACAATTCGTATCTGAAATAAGACCATGTGTGATGCTTAACCAATTCAGAGTTGACTAGAGTCTTTAGTATTTTGTCAAAAAAAGGCAGAAAACTAATCGGCTAAAAGTTAGACTGAAACTCCTGAATTTCAAACATGCAGGAATGCAAGAAGCAGTAAGGCATTTGTTATAGTGTTTAGAGAGAACAGGAGCCAGTTCGGGAGCACATTTCTTAAGGACTATTGCAGGGATACACCAAACAGTCCACATGCTTTGTGGAGATCTAGTTTGGAGAGATTATAACAGAAACCATGGGTAAATTGCAGTTTAAGCCCCGCGTCCAGTTTTTATCAAAAATTTCTCGAATAGTTACATTTAGGTGTAAATTTACATGTTTAATTTGAAAATAACAATGACATTTTGCTAAAATCTACCGTTTTGGAGTTATCGACAATGAAACTTCAGACGGAAGTCTCGAAACGAATCCCAATCAGCACGCTGGTAAAAGAAAGAAGCCTTGTAAATAGGAGATTCTTTTCTAATAGACGACACAAAAGAAATATCAACAGATACTACAGCATGATCCAAATTGCTGAGAGTTCAGAGTTATGATGCTCGACAAGAGCCAGGAGGAGGAGGTCAGGAACAAATCAAGTAAAGAATGTTGATCAGAATTCTTAGGGAACCAAGTTGGGAAATCTATTACTTGACTGAGAGACTAGAGCATTGGAAAAATTGAAAGTCTGAATCCTGGCAATATCAGTAACATTAGACGGCTTAAGCCACTTGAGATGATGAGCATTAAAATCACCAAGCACAAAAATGTTTGCAGATGAATAATTAACTTCAAATGATCATAATTTGATAAACACTTGGAGTTAAGACGAAGTTAGAAGAGTTCTGAAATGTCTACTTTCAGACTAGATATAGCACAAGTTTCTTGGGAAATGCTCCAAAAATGCCAAATGTCTGTTTGTGAGCCCACGGTGGCTCAGAAATAAAGTATATCATTTCTTTTTAAAAAAATGTTTGCAGATGAATGTCAGAAATATTTGTCTAATATATTACAGTCCTGCGAAGAAGGAGAGCGATAAAAATGAGATAGCCAGAGAGAGTGTAATAACAAAAGTCGAAAGCACATGAAAGGATCATTTGGGGACTCAAGAGACAATTCCGTTGTCATTGGAGGATTTTTCCAGATATAAACACCCGGGCCATGCATATTTATACTAGAATCTTTTAAACAAAGAGGAAGATAGACTGGAACAGAGAATTCCTTGGTAGCGATAGAAGAATTTAAATTAGTTTCGTAAAGTGCGAAAATATGGGGAGACAGTTTCAAGAGAAAAGATTCTACATTACAGAAATTGAAATGAATACCACGAATGTTGAAGAAAGAAAGGCTGATCTTTTGTTTACTGGTTTATTCATGTGTCTTTTCATTGTCTATGTCATAAAAAGAATTGTTTTACAAACAAAAAGGCCGTAATAATTATGACTACCTGTCAATACAATACAAACCGAACAGAAGGGAGCAAAGACTAAAGCATAAGGTAATCTCACGGTTGCCCACCAGAAATACACTTATCCATCCGCGACATAGAACTACAAATACCCCGATATTATGCCACTGCCTGGTGCACCTCCAGGCGGTGTAATGGTTAGAAAGCTTATTTCGCTAGAACAATTACGACTGAGTAGTGAGTTCGATCCTCACTAGGTGCCCAATACTATCGGCCCTGTGCCACATCTAATCTAACCTTAGAAAATCATTTGGGACACCTCGAGGCGGTGTAATGGTTAGAAAGCTTATTTCGCTAGAACAATTACGACTGAGTAGTGAGTTCGATCCTCACTAGGTGCCCCATACTATCGGCCTTGTGCCACATCTAATCTAACCTTAGAAAATCATTTGGGACACCTCGAGGTGGTGTAGTGGTTAGTAATCTTGTCCCGCTAAAACAATTACGACTGAGTAGTGAGTTCGATCATCACTAGGTGCCCCATACTATTGGCCTTGTGCCACATCTAATCTACTTCCCCTTTCGCACCGATATCTGTTACATTATCAGCATAAGTTACAAAACTAAAATAATAGGTGATCCCTTCGCAAGGGTCAATCGTAATACGCTAGAAATAGTCTGTGGCGGGATCTTGTTACCAAGACTTCTACGGCAGACGCCTCATATGAGATTTTGTATGAGATTAAACTGACACGTACCCGGAAATACCTCTGTGGGTGTTCATGTCGACATATATCTATTAGTAATGGCTAGAATGTTCGCTTTCTGACCATGAGAATCCCGATTTGTCAGAGCGGAGACACCATTGGAAAATGTCTGAAGACAAGCCTTGTCATGTAAATTGGTCAAATGGAATTGTCGATGGTTTGGCTAACACGAAGTCGCAAGTCATCGTGACTTTTGGTTAGAGCCTGCAGATCTTGTTCGAAAAATTGATCACAGCAGATGAGCTCTCTTCCAGAAATTGTAACCTATTTGCCGTATAAACCACAGGTGGTTTTCGTGGGTTGAGCGGGTGTCTGTAATAGATTTTGGCTAGCCGCCCTGGTAGACGGGTGATCTCGGAAACGAGAGTAATGACCTGACATTATTACATCCGAAGTGTCGGAATATTGAGCTGGTTTTAGCGAGAAGAGCGTAGCTTCGACACCAGCGATAATTAACCGTTTTCGGGCCAAACTCAAGATTTTTTCTCAGTTCAAGGGATAAAAACACGAACTGAGAAAAAAAGGTACTTAATCCCTACTGCTCTTTACACGATCAAAAATAGATTATTGCTATCATGTCTGAATAGAATATGTATTCTTTGGTTTAGATTGATTTGGTTTATTTTGTTTTACGGCATATCAACCTCAATGGGTTATTTAATGCAGACTACATTTTTTATTGCTGGTCATATTTTATTTTATCAAAAATCTGTTTCTGGTAATATTTTTCTTTCCAAATTGTATTGCTGGTAATAAATGTTTTCAAAAATGTATTGCTGGTAATAGTTAAGTATTTACCCATAGCTGGGACCCTAACAGGTGCTACCACCCTGTCTCAAGGTGGACCTGGGAAGAGGTGGTCCCGGGTTCCTCAAAACCTCCTGATCAGAGGCCTTGCTGCTGGACGTAGTTTATCGTCTTACCCAGGACGGGGATGTAGTTTAACGTCTTATACAGGACAATATACAATTTTGAGGAAAACAAAATTACCAGACATAGATTTTTGACAAAACAAAAATATTACCAGAAAAAAAATAACAAAGTTGTTGGCATTAAATAACCCATTGAGGTTGATATGCCGTAAAACAAAACAACCAAACCAAAACCTATATCAGCGGAACAAGAACAGTCTACTCCTGTAGTTTCAGACAAACACATGATGAAGGCGGAAGAGGGTAGGACAACTGCCGAAACGTTGCATTAATACAAGCTGAGACGAGGATGTCTGCATGTAAATGAAACTTTCTCATCCTAGAAATTCACAAAATAATACTAGTTTTGTACACGGAGGTAACGATGGCACAAGTATTAAAGACGCAGAAATTGAAATCAGCATGCCGAGTTCAAATTCAACCTGAGAATTTCTTTGGGAAAGGCATGAACCTATTACTTCTTACCCCCGGTTATTTATAAAATAATCAGGAAAACTGTTAACCAAGCCTAGAATCACAACTTGGAAATTAAAAACAAGCACAATCGTGGATATACTCGGTTTACAGATAATAAAGAAGAGGAAGATGTGAAGGGCTATGATTATTTACATTCTGAATGGAGATGCCATTTAAGGAGAAGCTATGCTGCCCACAATCTTTTTAATAATGTTTTGAGTGCAAATGGAAAATGTTAATCGTTTACGAATGAGTTGGAATGAATTGGGTTTATTATGTTAAGAAACATATCGATCCGCACAAATGAAACTGATTAGGGTTTCATTGATCAATCTGGACCGACTCTTTTCGTTTCGGTCCGATAATCGCCATCATAACGGAATATTATGTTTCCAGGCAACGCTCCTAGCAACCAGACATCAATAAAAAATCTCGACTCGTAAAGCCAGAGGCCAAGCCAGAAATTGAACCCGTTTCGATTTCCTCCTATTTTCTTATTCTATTCATTTCCTTCTGTTTTCTAACGAAGTCCCTCATTTTTTTTTACAGCTTACCAGGCGTTTTGTCACGTAAAATCTACCGAGAATAAATTATTGATTAACACGCAGGAAATAAGCTGAAAATAGACGGATCTGTTTAGAATATTTATTTGCAATTTATTTTTCAGCACCCGTTGTATATGCGACCTTTTAGCTCTTCTGTCGCCAGACATTAAAATGCGGGAAAGTTTTGTAACAGAGAATCAGGTCAGCCCAATAAAAGACTCCAAGTTGGTTGTATGTGGTGCTATAAGCACCAGGAGTTGCTTTCCCTTCCACAATGGGCTGTTGACAGAAGACCTTCTACTTAGAGTAGGTGGTGCTGCTTATTTGCATATGAACAATACTGGCAGGTATTAGCCAATAGTCAGAGTGGGTCTGGGTTTGGGACTGGGAGAGCTATATAACACCAGTGTTTTTCTCAGTTGGAGGAGGAGCGCTCTTAATGTTCTGACGTGCAAATACAATACAATACAATGCAATATAATACAATGCAAGACAATACAAGGCAATGCAATGCAATGCAATACAATACAATGCAAAGCTATACAATAAGATGCAATACAATGCAATACAATAGAATACAATACAATGCAATACAATACAATGCAAAACTATACAATAAGATGCAATACAATACAATACAATGCAATACAATACAATGCAATACAATACAATGCAAAACTATACAATAAGATGCAATACAATACAATGCAATACAATACAATGCAATACAATACAATGCAATACAATGCAATGCAATACAATACAATGAAAAGCTATACAATAAGATGCAATACAATACAATACAATACAATACAATGCAATACAATACAATGCAATGCAATACAATACAATACAATGCAATACAATACAATACAATACCAAACCAGACAAACGCAATTTTCTAGTGAGCTTTATCTCGGCATTGACTGAACACCATTTCTGATAGTAAACATAATTTTTTGTTCAACAGATAATGGATGATGAATATTTTAGTTGCTTGAACCGTAATTCCAGTCTCCCACATACGACAATACAGATCCGCTACTAGATTAGATCCAGACAGTCACACAGAAGTGGATGGTAAATGGTTTTGTTTTGTTTCTTGTGTTTTGTTATGACCAGCAGTAAAGTCTATGAAGTAGGATCTTCAAAGCGACCACTCACTTGACCAAAAGGAAAACAGATAAATGCAAACTTCCAGGAACAAGTGCCACTTGATCATTAGTTGGAAAATTCCATTTGCAGAAAATATTTTTGCGGAGGAAAGTACAAGACAGAATATTTTAATACTAAATAAAAGAGAAAAATAGGTGAAAGTGTGGAAAATAATTTTCATAACAAAAGTTCTAAAAATGTATGAAATATGATCATGACGATAATGATGATGGTAAAGAAGATGGTATGTATACACGATGATGATGATAACAAAGAAGACTGTACACACACACACACACACACATATATATATATATATGATGGCAAAGAAGAGTGTATGTATATACATGATGATGATGATAATGGCAAAGAAGACAGTATAATAAATACATCATGATGATAACAATAATGATGGTAAAGAAAACTGTATATATATATATATATATATATATATATATATATATATATATATATATATATAGCATAATGAGAAGCCACGTATACTTTCTTAATATGTATATAATATAGAAAAAACAACTGAAAAGTTGCAAATTAAAAAAATTGAATGTTTTTAGTGAAAGTAATTATTTATATATATATTTGATATTTCAGATCGACCCCGATCTTTCATCAGAAATGACTGTTTTCAGAAGTTTGTTTACATTAAGTAGCGTCCGTCGCGAGACGCGGACGTCACGTGATATGGAATGCAACTGTGTTTGAATATTTATAACGTAAATCTAACTGTGGTAATATTTTAGATGTTGTTTAAAAATTTTTTTAACTATATCTAAAAAAATGTTTTTGTTTAACTATTGAAATATTTATAAAGATTTAAATATATATATATATATATATATATATATATATATATATATATATATATACGATGAGGATGATGATAACAAATAAGACTGTATATATATAGATGATTGCAAAGAAGATGTTATATCTCCATGAGGATGATGAGGATGACAGTATATAGAGTTATTTTATCCCATAAATAAATACACAGGGATGCTGCCTTATTTATCGTTCCCATGATTAGCCACATTCAACCCCAGAAATAAAAAATTCATTAGTTTTAATTAATGACCCCCAAAAAGAACAAGAAAACTGGTGCTGGTAATTTGGATTTGGCTTTGAAGAAAGAAAGAAAAGATTTCGACTTAATAAAGAAAGAAAAAAAGCAATAGGTGAAAAATAAGGTTCGTGACGTTGCTAAAATCTACAATAACAATGGATCGTTTGTTTGTCACGCTTGTTGGATTGAAAGATTGAAGAGCCGTCTTCAAATTCCAGTCAGATTTTGTTACAATCACTTATGAGCAAATACACGTGGACTGAATCCTCTCCCCTTAGTTAAGGGTTAAATAGTAGGATTTGTATCTGAAAAATATATACTTATTCTCAATTGTTAATATAAATATTTATGATAAAAAAAAAGAAGTGGAATTTTATTTTAAATCCAAAATATATTTCCGTTTTAAGCAAAGCGCAAAAGGGTTGATAACCCATAAAATGAAATCAATCTATCCATCACATAACTTAGATTACAGTATATTGTTCAATGTTATTTTTTGTTATCAATCTTTTGCTGTGTCTAATATAGATTAATTAAACATTAACCATAAGGAAAAAAACCTGTATATAGAGAACACAGTTTCAGATAAGTACTGAGGGTCTCGGAATATAAGTTCACAATTATTTAGTTGCATTATTAGTTATTGTTGTTAATCGCTTATTAGGCCTCATTTACAAATGAAACTTTATCATAGGCCTGGATGGATAGGAAAAAACATAGTATATATAGGGTTTGGTACTATCCACAGTTTCAGGCATCTTCTGGGGGTCTTGGAACATATTGTTAGAATTGTTCTCTTTTATTATTAGTTATTGTTGTTAATCTCTTATTAGGCCTCATTTATAAATGAAACTTTATCATAGGCCTGGATGGATAGGATAAAACATAGTATATATAGGGTTTGGTACTATCCACAGTTTCAGATATCTGCTGGGGGTCTTGGAACATATTGTTAGAATTGTTCTCTTTTATTATTAGTTATTGTTGTTAATCTCTTATTAGGCCTAATTTATAAATGAAACTTTATCATAGGCCTGGATGGATAGGAAAAAACATAGTATATATAGGGTTTGGTACTATCCACAGTTTCAGGCATCTGCTGGGGGTCTTGGAACATATTGTTAGAATTGTTCTCTTTTATTATTAGTTATTGTTCTTAATCTCTTATTAGGCCTAATTTATAAATGAAACTTTATCATAGGCCTGGATGGATAGGAAAAAACATAGTATATATAGGGTTTGGTACTATCCACAGTTTCAGGCATCTGCTGGGGGTCTTGGAACATATTGTTAGAATTGTTCTCTTTTATTATTAGTTATTGTTGTTAATCTCTTATTAGGCCTAATTTATAAATGAAACTTTATCATAGGTCTGGATGGATAGGAAAAAACATAGTAAATATAGAGTTTGGTACTATCCACAGTTTCAGGCATCTTCTGGGGGTCTTGGAACATATTGTTAGAATTGTTCTCTTTTATTATTAGTTATTATTGTTAATCTCTTATTAGGCCTAATTTATAAATGAAACTTTATCATAGGTCTGGATGGATAGGAAAAAACATAGTATATATAGAGTTTGGTACTATCCACAGTTTCAGGCATCTTCTGGGGGTCTTGGAACATATTGTTAGAATTGTTCTCTTTTATTATTAGTTATTATTGTTAATCTCTTATTAGGCCTAATTTATAAATGAAACTTTATCATAGGTCTGAATGGATAGGAAAAAACATAGTATATATAGAGTTTGGTACTATCCACAGTTTCAGGCATCTGCTGGGGGTCTTGGAACATATTGTTAGAATTGTTCTCTTTTATCATTAGTTATTGTTGTTAATCACTTATTAGGCCTCATTTATAAATGAAACTTTATCATAGGCCTGGATGGATAGGAAAAAACATAGTATATATAGGGTTTGGTACTATCCACAGTTTCAGGCATCTGCTGGGGGTCTTGGAACATATTGTTAGAATTGTTCTCTTTTATTATTAGTTATTATTGTTAATCTCTTATTAGGCCTAATTTATAAATGAAACTTTATCATAGGTCTGGATGGATAGGAAAAAACATAGTATATATAGAGTTTGGTACTATCCACAGTTTCAGGCATCTGCTGGGGGTCTTGGAACATATTGTTAGAATTGTTCTCTTTTATTATTAGTTATTGTTGTGAATCTCTTATTAGGCCTAATTTATAAATGAAACTTTATCATAGGCCTGGATGGATAGGAAAAAATATAGTATATATAGGGTTTGGTACTATCCACAGTTTCAGGCATCTGCTGGGGGTCTTGGAACATATTGTTAGAATTGTTCTCTTTTATTATTAGTTATTGTTCTTAATCTCTTATTAGGCCTAATTTATAAATGAAACTTTATCATAGGTCTGAATGGATAGGAAAAAACATAGTATATATAGAGTTTGGTACTATCCACAGTTTCAGGCATCTGCTGGGGGTCTTGGAACATATTGTTAGAATTGTTCTCTTTTATCATTAGTTATTGTTGTTAATCACTTATTAGGCCTCATTTATAAATGAAACTTTATCATAGGCCTGGATGGATAGGAAAAAACATAGTATATATAGGGTTTGGTACTATCCACAGTTTCAGGCATCTGCTGGGGGTCTTGGAACATATTGTTAGAATTGTTCTCTTTTATTATTAGTTATTATTGTTAATCTCTTATTAGGCCTAATTTATAAATGAAACTTTATCATAGGTCTGGATGGATAGGAAAAAACATAGTATATATAGAGTTTGGTACTATCCACAGTTTCAGGCATCTGCTGGGGGTCTTGGAACATATTGTTAGAATTGTTCTCTTTTATTATTAGTTATTGTTGTGAATCTCTTATTAGGCCTAATTTATAAATGAAACTTTATCATAGGCCTGGATGGATAGGAAAAAATATAGTATATATAGGGTTTGGTACTATCCACAGTTTCAGGCATCTGCTGGGGGTCTTGGAACATATTGTTAGAATTGTTCTCTTTTATTATTAGTTATTGTTGTTAATCTCTTATTAGGCCTAATTTATAAATGAAACTTTATCATAGGCCTGGATGAATAGGAAAAAACATAGTATATATAGGGTTTGGTACTATCCACAGTTTCAGGCATCTGCTGGGGGTCTTGGAACATATTGTTAGAATTGTTCTCTTTTATTATTAGTTATTGTTGTTAATCTCTTATTAGGCCTAATTTATAAATGAAACTTTATCATAGGTCTGGATGGATAGGAAAAAACATAGTATATATAGAGTTTGGTACTAACCACAGTTTCAGGCATCTGCTGGGGGTCTTGGAACATATTGTTAGAATTGTTCTCTTTTATTATTAGTTATTATTTTTAATCTCTTATTAGGCCTAATTTATAAATGAAACTTTATCATAGGCCTGGATGGATAGGAAAAAACATAGTATATATAGAGTTTGGTACTATCCACAGTTTCAGGCATCTTCTGGGGGTCTTGGAACATATTGTTAGAATTGTTCTCTTTTATTATTAGTTATTATTGTTAATCTCTTATTAGGCCTAATTTATAAATGAAACTTTATCATAGGTCTGAATGGATAGGAAAAAACATAGTATATATAGAGTTTGGTACTATCCACAGTTTCAGGCATCTGCTGGGGGTCTTGGAACATATTGTTAGAATTGTTCTCTTTTATCATTAGTTATTGTTGTTAATCACTTATTAGGCCTCATTTATAAATGAAACTTTATCATAGGCCTGGATGGATAGGAAAAAACATAGTATATATAGAGTTTGGTACTATCCACAGTTTCAGGCATCTGCTGGGGGTCTTGGAACATATTGTTAGAATTGTTCTCTTTTATTATTAATTATTGTTGTGAATCTCTTATTAGGCCTAATTTATAAATGAAACTTTATCATAGGCCTGGACGGATAGGAAAAAACAGTATATATAGGGTTTGGTACTATCCACAGTTTCAGGCATCTGCTGGGGGTCTTGGAACATATTGTTAGAATTGTTCTCTTTTATTATTAGTTATTGTTGTTAATCTCTTATTCGGCCTCATTTATAAATGAAACTTTATCATAGGCCTGGATGGATAGGAAAAAATATAGTATATATAGGGTTTGGTACTATCCACAGTTTCAGGTATCTGCTGGGGGTCTTGGAACATATTGTTAGAATTGTTCTCTTTTATTATTAGTTATTGTTCTTAATCTCTTATTAGGCCTAATTTATAAATGAAACTTTATCATAGGCCTGGATGAATAGGAAAAAACATAGTATATATAGGGTTTGGTACTATCCACAGTTTCAGGCATCTGCTGGGGGTCTTGGAACATATTGTTAGAATTGTTCTCTTTTATTATTAGTTATTGTTGTTAATCTCTTATTAGGCCTAATTTATAAATGAAACTTTATCATAGGCCTGGATGGATAGGAAAAAACATAGTATATATAGGGTTTGGTACTATCCACAGTTTCAGGCATCTGCTGGGGGTCTTGGAACATATTGTTAGAATTGTTCTCTTTTATTATTAGTTATTATTGTTAATCTCTTATTAGGCCTAATTTATAAATGAAACTTTATCATAGGTCTGGATGGATAGGAAAAAACATAGTATATATAGAGTTTGGTACTATCCACAGTTTCAGGCATCTGCTGGGGGTCTTGGAACATATTGTTAGAATTGTTCTCTTTTATTATTAGTTATTGTTGTGAATCTCTTATTAGGCCTAATTTATAAATGAAACTTTATCATAGGCCTGGATGGATAGGAAAAAATATAGTATATATAGGGTTTGGTACTATCCACAGTTTCAGGCATCTGCTGGGGGTCTTGGAACATATTGTTAGAATTGTTCTCTTTTATTATTAGTTATTGTTGTTAATCTCTTATTAGGCCTAATTTATAAATGAAACTTTATCATAGGCCTGGATGAATAGGAAAAAACATAGTATATATAGGGTTTGGTACTATCCACAGTTTCAGGCATCTGCTGGGGGTCTTGGAACATATTGTTAGAATTGTTCTCTTTTATTATTAGTTATTGTTGTTAATCTCTTATTAGGCCTAATTTATAAATGAAACTTTATCATAGGTCTGGATGGATAGGAAAAAACATAGTATATATAGAGTTTGGTACTAACCACAGTTTCAGGCATCTGCTGGGGGTCTTGGAACATATTGTTAGAATTGTTCTCTTTTATTATTAGTTATTATTTTTAATCTCTTATTAGGCCTAATTTATAAATGAAACTTTATCATAGGCCTGGATGGATAGGAAAAAACATAGTATATATAGAGTTTGGTACTATCCACAGTTTCAGGCATCTTCTGGGGGTCTTGGAACATATTGTTAGAATTGTTCTCTTTTATTATTAGTTATTATTGTTAATCTCTTATTAGGCCTAATTTATAAATGAAACTTTATCATAGGTCTGAATGGATAGGAAAAAACATAGTATATATAGAGTTTGGTACTATCCACAGTTTCAGGCATCTGCTGGGGGTCTTGGAACATATTGTTAGAATTGTTCTCTTTTATCATTAGTTATTGTTGTTAATCACTTATTAGGCCTCATTTATAAATGAAACTTTATCATAGGCCTGGATGGATAGGAAAAAACATAGTATATATAGAGTTTGGTACTATCCACAGTTTCAGGCATCTGCTGGGGGTCTTGGAACATATTGTTAGAATTGTTCTCTTTTATTATTAATTATTGTTGTGAATCTCTTATTAGGCCTAATTTATAAATGAAACTTTATCATAGGCCTGGACGGATAGGAAAAAACAGTATATATAGGGTTTGGTACTATCCACAGTTTCAGGCATCTGCTGGGGGTCTTGGAACATATTGTTAGAATTGTTCTCTTTTATTATTAGTTATTGTTGTTAATCTCTTATTCGGCCTCATTTATAAATGAAACTTTATCATAGGCCTGGATGGATAGGAAAAAATATAGTATATATAGGGTTTGGTACTATCCACAGTTTCAGGTATCTGCTGGGGGTCTTGGAACATATTGTTAGAATTGTTCTCTTTTATTATTAGTTATTGTTCTTAATCTCTTATTAGGCCTAATTTATAAATGAAACTTTATCATAGGCCTGGATGAATAGGAAAAAACATAGTATATATAGGGTTTGGTACTATCCACAGTTTCAGGCATCTGCTGGGGGTCTTGGAACATATTGTTAGAATTGTTCTCTTTTATTATTAGTTATTGTTGTTAATCTCTTATTAGGCCTAATTTATAAATGAAACTTTATCATAGGCCTGGATGGATAGGAAAAAACATAGTATATATAGGGTTTGGTACTATCCACAGTTTCAGGCATCTGCTGGGGGTCTTGGAACATATTGTTAGAATTGTTCTCTTTTATTATTAGTTATTGTTGTTAATCTCTTATTAGGCCTAATTTATAAATGAAACTTTATCATAGGTCTGGATGGATAGGAAAAAACATAGTAAATATAGAGTTTGGTACTATCCACAGTTTCAGGCATCTTCTGGGTGTCTTGGAACATATTGTTAGAATTGTTCTCTTTTATTATTAGTTATTATTGTTAATCTCTTATTAGGCCTAATTTATAAATGAAACTTTATCATAGGTCTGGATGGATAGGAAAAAACATAGTATATATAGAGTTTGGTACTATCCACAGTTTCAGGCATCTTCTGGGGGTCTTGGAACATATTGTTAGAATTGTTCTCTTTTATTATTAGTTATTATTGTTAATCTCTTATTAGGCCTAATTTATAAATGAAACTTTATCATAGGTCTGAATGGATAGGAAAAAACATAGTATATATAGAGTTTGGTACTATCCACAGTTTCAGGCATCTGCTGGGGGTCTTGGAACATATTGTTAGAATTGTTCTCTTTTATCATTAGTTATTGTTGTTAATCACTTATTAGGCCTCATTTATAAATGAAACTTTATCATAGGCCTGGATGGATAGGAAAAAACATAGTATATATAGGGTTTGGTACTATCCACAGTTTCAGGCATCTGCTGGGGGTCTTGGAACATATTGTTAGAATTGTTCTCTTTTATTATTAGTTATTATTGTTAATCTCTTATTAGGCCTAATTTATAAATGAAACTTTATCATAGGTCTGGATGGATAGGAAAAAACATAGTATATATAGAGTTTGGTACTATCCACAGTTTCAGGCATCTGCTGGGGGTCTTGGAACATATTGTTAGAATTGTTCTCTTTTATTATTAGTTATTGTTGTGAATCTCTTATTAGGCCTAATTTATAAATGAAACTTTATCATAGGCCTGGATGGATAGGAAAAAATATAGTATATATAGGGTTTG
The DNA here is from genome assembly GCA_964036315.1 of Acanthosepion esculentum. NCBI lineage: Eukaryota > Metazoa > Mollusca > Cephalopoda > Sepiida > Sepiidae > Acanthosepion > Acanthosepion esculentum. The sequence goes on along the minus strand of OZ038509.1, from coordinate 23,764,430 downwards.
GTACTATCCACACTTTCAGGCATCTGCTGGGGGTCTTGGAACATATTGTTAGAATTGTTCTCTTTTATTATTAGTTATTGTTCTTAATCTCTTATTAGGCCTAATTTATAAATGAAACTTTATCATAGGCCTGGATGAATAGGAAAAAACATAGTATATATAGGGTTTGGTACTATCCACAGTTTCAGGCATCTGCTGGGGGTCTTGGAACATATTGTTAGAATTGTTCTCTTTTATTATTAGTTATTGTTGTTAATCTCTTATTAGGCCTAATTTATAAATGAAACTTTATCATAGGTCTGGATGGATAGGAAAAAACATAGTATATATAGAGTTTGGTACTATCCACAGTTTCAGGCATCTGCTGGGGGTCTTGGAACATATTGTTAGAATTGTTCTCTTTTATTATTAGTTATTATTTTTAATCTCTTATTAGGCCTAATTTATAAATGAAACTTTATCATAGGCCTGGATGGATAGGAAAAAACATAGTATATATAGAGTTTGGTACTATCCACAGTTTCAGGCATCTTCTGGGGGTCTTGGAACATATTGTTAGAATTGTTCTCTTTTATTATTAGTTATTATTGTTAATCTCTTATTAGGCCTAATTTATAAATGAAACTTTATCATAGGTCTGAATGGATAGGAAAAAACATAGTATATATAGAGTTTGGTACTATCCACAGTTTCAGGCATCTGCTGGGGGTCTTGGAACATATTGTTAGAATTGTTCTCTTTTATCATTAGTTATTGTTGTTAATCTCTTATTAGGCCTAATTTATAAATGAAACTTTATCATAGGCCTGGATGGATAGGAAAAAACATAGTATATATAGAGTTTGGTACTATCCACAGTTTCAGGCATCTTCTGGGGGTCTTGGAACATATTGTTAGAATTGTTCTCTTTTATTATTAGTTATTATTGTTAATCTCTTATTAGGCCTAATTTATAAATGAAACTTTATCATAGGTCTGAATGGATAGGAAAAAACATAGTATATATAGAGTTTGGTACTATCCACAGTTTCAGGCATCTGCTGGGGGTCTTGGAACATATTGTTAGAATTGTTCTCTTTTATCATTAGTTATTGTTGTTAATCACTTATTAGGCCTCATTTATAAATGAAACTTTATCATAGGCCTGGATGGATAGGAAAAAACATAGTATATATAGAGTTTGGTACTATCCACAGTTTCAGGCATCTGCTGGGGGTCTTGGAACATATTGTTAGAATTGTTCTCTTTTATTATTAGTTATTGTTGTGAATCTCTTATTAGGCCTAATTTATAAATGAAACTTTATCATAGGCCTGGACGGATAGGAAAAAACAGTATATATTGGGTTTGGTACTATCCACAGTTTCAGGCATCTGCTGGGGGTCTTGGAACATATTGTTAGAATTGTTCTCTTTTATTATTAGTTATTGTTGTTAATCTCTTATTCGGCCTCATTTATAAATGAAACTTTACCATAGGCCTGGATGGATAGGAAAAAACATAGTATATATAGGGTTTGGTACTATCCACAGTTTCAGGCATCTGCTGGGGGTCTTGGAACATATTGTTAGAATTGTTCTCTTTTATTATTAGTTATTATTGTTAATCTCTTATTAGGCCTCATTTATAAATGAAACTTTATCATAGGTCTGGATGGATAGGAAAAAACATAGTATATATAGAGTTTGGTACTATCCACAGTTTCAGGCATCTGCTGGGGGTCTTGGAACATATTGTTAGAATTGTTCTCTTTTATTATTAGTTATTGTTGTGAATATCTTATTAGGCCTAATTTATAAATGAAACTTTATCATAGGCCTGGATGGATAGGAAAAAATATAGTATATATAGGGTTTGGTACTATCCACAGTTTCAGGCATCTGCTGGGGGTCTTGGAACATATTGTTAGAATTGTTCTCTTTTATTATTAGTTATTGTTCTTAATCTCTTATTAGGCCTAATTTATAAATGAAACTTTATCATAGGCCTGGATGAATAGGAAAAAACATAGTATATATAGGGTTTGGTACTATCCACAGTTTCAGGCATCTGCTGGGGGTCTTGGAACATATTGTTAGAATTGTTCTCTTTTATTATTAGTTATTATTGTCAATCTCTTATTAGGACTAATTTATAAATGAAACTTTATCATAGGTCTGGATGGATAGGAAAAAACATAGTATATATAGAGTTTGGTACTATCCACAGTTTCAGGCATCTGCTGGGGGTCTTGGAACATATTGTTAGAATTGTTCTCTTTTATTATTAGTTATTATTTTTAATCTCTTATTAGGCCTAATTTATAAATGAAACTTTATCATAGGCCTGGATGGATAGGAAAAAACATAGTATATATAGAGTTTGGTACTATCCACAGTTGCAGGCATCTGCTGGGGGTCTTGGAACATATTGTTAGAATTGTTCTCTTTTATTATTAGCTATTGTTGTTAATCTCTTATTAGGCCTCATTTATAAATGAAACTTTATCATAGGCCTGGATGGATAGGAAAAAACATAGTATATATAGAGTTTGGTACTATCCACAGTTTAGGCATCTGCTGGGGGTCTTGGAAGATATTGTTAGAATTGTTCTCTTTTATTATTAGTTATTATTGTTAATCTCTTATTAGGCCTAATTTATAAATGAAACTTTATCATAGGTCTGGATGGATAGGAAAAAACATAGTATATATAGAGTTTGGTACTATCCACAGTTTCAGGCATCTGCTGGGGGTCTTGGAAGATATTGTTAGAATTGTTCTCTTTTATTATTAGTTATTATTGTTAATCTCTTATTAGGCCTAATTTATAAATGAAACTTTATCATAGGTCTGGATGGATAGGAAAAAACATAGTATATATAGAGTTTGGTACTATCCACAGTTTCAGGCATCTGCTGGGGGTCTTGGAACATATTGTTAGAATTGTTCTCTTTTATTATTAGTTATTGTTGTGAATCTCTTATTAGGCCTAATTTATAAATGAAACTTTATCATAGGCCTGGATGGATAGGAAAAAATATAGTATATATAGGGTTTGGTACTATCCACAGTTTCAGGCATCTGCTGGGGGTCTTGGAACATATTGTTAGAATTGTTCTCTTTTATTATTAGTTATTATTGTTAATCTCTTATTAGGACTAATTTATAAATGAAACTTTATCATAGGCCTGGATGAATAGGAAAAAACATAGTATATATAGGGTTTGGTACTATCCACAGTTTCAGGCATCTGCTGGGGGTCTTGGAACATATTGTTAGAATTGTTCTCTTTTATTATTAGCTATTGTTGTTAATCTCTTATTAGGCCTCATTTATAAATGAAACTTTATCATAGGCCTGGATGGATAGGAAAAAACATAGTATATATAGGGTTTGGTACTATCCACAGTTTCAGGCATCTGCTGGGGGGCTTGGAACATATTGTTAGAATTGTTCTCTTTTATTATTAGCTATTGTTGTTAATCTCTTATTAGGCCTCATTTATAAATGAAATTTTATCATAGGCCTAGATGGATAGGAAAAAACATAGTATATATAGGGTTTGGTACTATCCACAGTTTCAGGCATCTGCTGGGGTCTTGGAATATATTGTTAGAATTGTTCTCTTTTATTATTAGTTATTGTTGTGAATCTCTTATTAGGCCTCATTTATAAATGAAATTTTATCATAGGCCTGGACGGATAGGAAAAAACATAGTATATATAGGGTTTGGTACTATCCACAGTTTCAGGCATCTGCTGGGGGTCTTGGAACATATTGTTAGAATTGTTCTCTTTTATTATTAGTTATTATTGTTAATCTCTTATTAGGCCTCATTTATAAATGAAACTTTATCATAGGTCTGGATGGATAGGAAAAAACAGTATATATAGAGTTTGGTACTATCCACAGTTTCAGGCATCTGCTAGGGGTCTTGGAACATATTGTTAGAATTGTTCTCTTTTATTATTAGTTATTGTTGTTAATCTCTTATTCGGCCTCATTTATAAATGAAACTTTACCATAGGCCTGGATGGATAGGAAAAAACATAGTATATATAGGGTTTGGTACTATCCACAGTTTCAGGCATCTGCTGGGGGTCTTGGAACATATTGTTAGAATTGTTCTCTTTTATTATTAGTTATTATTGTTAATCTCTTATTAGGCCTAATTTATAAATGAAACTTTATCATAGGTCTGGATGGATAGGAAAAAACATAGTATATATAGAGTTTGGTACTATCCACAGTTTCAGGCATCTGCTGGGGGTCTTGGAACATATTGTTAGAATTGTTCTCTTTTATTATTAGTTATTGTTGTTAATCTCTTATTAGGCCTAATTTATAAATGAAACTTTATCATAGGCCTGGATGGATAGGAAAAAATATAGTATATATAGGGTTTGGTACTATCCACAGTTTCAGGCATCTGCTGGGGGTCTTGGAACATATTGTTAGAATTGTTCTCTTTTATTATTAGTTATTGTTGTTAATCTCTTATTAGGCCTAATTTATAAATGAAACTTTATCATAGGCCTGGATGAATAGGAAAAAACATAGTATATATAGGGTTTGGTACTATCCACAGTTTCAGGCATCTGCTGGGGGTCTTGGAACATATTGTTAGAATTGTTTTCTTTTATTATTAGTTATTATTGTTAATCTCTTATTAGGACTAATTTATAAATGAAACTTTATCATAGGTCTGGATGGATAGGAAAAAACATAGTATATATAGGGTTTGGTACTATCCACAGTTTCAGGCATCTGCTGGGGGTCTTGGAACATATTGTTAGAATTGTTCTCTTTTATTATTAGCTATTGTTGTTAATCTCTTATTAGGCCTCATTTATAAATGAAACTTTATCATAGGCCTGGATGGATAGGAAAAAACATAGTATATATAGGGTTTGGTACTATCCACAGTTTCAGGCATCTGCTGGGGGTCTTGGAACATATTGTTAGATTTGTTCTCTTTTATTATTAGCTATTGTTGTTAATCTTTTATTAGCCCTCATTTATAAATGAAATTTTATCATAGGCCTAGATGGATAGGAAAAAACATAGTATATATAGGGTTTGGTACTATCCACAGTTTCAGGCATCTGCTGGGGTCTTGGAATATATTGTTAGAATTGTTCTCTTTTATTATTAGTTATTGTTGTGAATCTCTTATTAGGCCTCATTTATAAATGAAACTTTATCATAGGCCTGGACGGATAGGAAAAAACATAGTATATATAGGGTTTGGTACTATCCACAGTTTCAGGCATCTGCTGGGGGTCTTGGAACATATTGTTAGAATTGTTCTCTTTTATTATTAGTTATTATTGTTAATCTCTTATTAGGCCTCATTTATAAATGAAACTTTATCATAGGTCTGGATGGATAGGAAAAAACAGTATATATAGAGTTTGGTACTATCCACAGTTTCAGGCATCTGCTAGGGGTCTTGGAACATATTGTTAGAATTGTTCTCTTTTATTATTAGTTATTGTTGTTAATCTCTTATTCGGCCTCATTTATAAATGAAACTTTACCATAGGCCTGGATGGATAGGAAAAAACATAGTATATATAGGGTTTGGTACTATCCACAGTTTCAGGCATCTGCTGGGGGTCTTGGAACATATTGTTAGAATTGTTCTCTTTTATTATTAGTTATTATTGTTAATCTCTTATTAGGCCTAATTTATAAATGAAACTTTATCATAGGTCTGGATGGATAGGAAAAAACATAGTATATATAGAGTTTGGTACTATCCACAGTTTCAGGCATCTGCTGGGGGTCTTGGAACATATTGTTAGAATTGTTCTCTTTTATTATTAGTTATTGTTGTGAATCTCTTATTAGGCCTAATTTATAAATGAAACTTTATCATAGGCCTGGATGGATAGGAAAAAATATAGTATATATAGAGTTTGGTACTATCCACAGTTTCAGGCATCTGCTGGGGGTCTTGGAACATATTGTTAGAATTGTTCTCTTTTATTATTAGTTATTGTTGTTAATCTCTTATTAGGCCTAATTTATAAATGAAACTTTATCATAGGCCTGGATGAATAGGAAAAAACATAGTATATATAGGGTTTGGTACTATCCACAGTTTCAGGCATCTGCTGGGGGTCTTGGAACATATTGTTAGAATTGTTTTCTTTTATTATTAGTTATTATTGTTAATCTCTTATTAGGACTAATTTATAAATGAAACTTTATCATAGGTCTGGATGGATAGGAAAAAACATAGTATATATAGGGTTTGGTACTATCCACAGTTTCAGGCATCTGCTGGGGGTCTTGGAACATATTGTTAGAATTGTTCTCTTTTATTATTAGCTATTGTTGTTAATCTCTTATTAGGCCTCATTTATAAATGAAACTTTATCATAGGCCTGGATGGATAGGAAAAAACATAGTATATATAGGGTTTGGTACTATCCACAGTTTCAGGCATCTGCTGGGGGTCTTGGAACATATTGTTAGATTTGTTCTCTTTTATTATTAGCTATTGTTGTTAATCTTTTATTAGCCCTCATTTATAAATGAAATTTTATCATAGGCCTAGATGGATAGGAAAAAACATAGTATATATAGGGTTTGGTACTATCCACAGTTTCAGGCATCTGCTGGGGTCTTGGAATATATTGTTAGAATTGTTCTCTTTTATTATTAGTTATTGTTGTGAATCTCTTATTAGGCCTCATTTATAAATGAAACTTTATCATAGGCCTGGACGGATAGGAAAAAACATAGTATATATAGGGTTTGGTACTATCCACAGTTTCAGGCATCTGCTGGGGGTCTTGGAACATATTGTTAGAATTGTTCTCTTTTATTATTAGTTATTATTGTTAATCTCTTATTAGGCCTCATTTATAAATGAAACTTTATCATAGGTCTGGATGGATAGGAAAAAACAGTATATATAGAGTTTGGTACTATCCACAGTTTCAGGCATCTGCTAGGGGTCTTGGAACATATTGTTAGAATTGTTCTCTTTTATTATTAGTTATTGTTGTTAATCTCTTATTCGGCCTCATTTATAAATGAAACTTTACCATAGGCCTGGATGGATAGGAAAAAACATAGTATATATAGGGTTTGGTACTATCCACAGTTTCAGGCATCTGCTGGGGGTCTTGGAACATATTGTTAGAATTGTTCTCTTTTATTATTAGTTATTATTGTTAATCTCTTATTAGGCCTAATTTATAAATGAAACTTTATCATAGGTCTGGATGGATAGGAAAAAACATAGTATATATAGAGTTTGGTACTATCCACAGTTTCAGGCATCTGCTGGGGGTCTTGGAACATATTGTTAGAATTGTTCTCTTTTATTATTAGTTATTGTTGTGAATCTCTTATTAGGCCTAATTTATAAATGAAACTTTATCATAGGCCTGGATGGATAGGAAAAAATATAGTATATATAGAGTTTGGTACTATCCACAGTTTCAGGCATCTGCTGGGGGTCTTGGAACATATTGTTAGAATTGTTCTCTTTTATTATTAGTTATTGTTGTTAATCTCTTATTAGGCCTAATTTATAAATGAAACTTTATCATAGGCCTGGATGAATAGGAAAAAACATAGTATATATAGGGTTTGGTACTATCCACAGTTTCAGGCATCTGCTGGGGGTCTTGGAACATATTGTTAGAATTGTTCTCTTTTATTATTAGTTATTATTGTTAATCTCTTATTAGGACTAATTTATAAATGAAACTTTATCATAGGTCTGGATGGATAGGAAAAAACATAGTATATATAGGGTTTGGTACTATCCACAGTTTCAGGCATCTGCTGGGGGTCTTGGAACATATTGTTAGAATTGTTCTCTTTTATTATTAGCTATTGTTGTGAATCTCTTATTAGGCCTCATTTATAAATGAAATTTTATCATAGGCCTGGATGGATAGGAAAAAACATAGTATATATAGGGTTTGGTACTATCGACAGTTTCAGGCATCTGCTGGGGTCTTGGAATGTATTGTTAGAATTGTTCTCTTTTATTATTAGTTATTGTTGTGAATCTCTTATTAGGCCTCATTTATAAATGAAACTTTATCATAGGTCTGGATGGATAGGAAAAAACATAGTATATATAGGGTTTGGTACTATCCACAGTTTCAGGCATCTGCTGGGGGTCTTGGAACATATTGTTAGAATTGTTCTCTTTTATTATTAGCTATTGTTGTGAATCTCTTATTAGGCCTCATTTATAAATGAAATTTTATCATAGGCCTAGATGGATAGGAAAAAACATAGTATATATAGGGTTTGGTACTATCCACAGTTTCAGGCATCTGCTGGGGTCTTGGAATGTATTGTTAGAATTGTTCTCTTTTATTATTAGTTATTGTTGTGAATCTCTTATTAGGCCTCATTTATAAATGAAACTTTATCATAGGCCTGGACGGATAGGAAAAAACATAGTATATATAGGGTTTGGTACTATCCACAGTTTCAGGCATCTGCTGGGGGTCTTGGAACATATTGTTAGAATTGTTCTCTTTTATTATTAGTTATTATTGTTAATCTCTTATTAGGCCTCATTTATAAATGAAACTTTATCATAGGTCTGGATGGATAGGAAAAAACAGTATATATAGAGTTTGGTACTATCCACAGTTTCAGGCATCTGCTAGGGGTCTTGGAACATATTGTTAGAATTGTTCTCTTTTATTATTAGTTATTGTTGTTAATCTCTTATTCGGCCTCATTTATAAATGAAACTTTACCATAGGCCTGGATGGATAGGAAAAAACATAGTATATATAGGGTTTGGTACTATCCACAGTTTCAGGCATCTGCTGGGGGTCTTGGAACATATTGTTAGAATTGTTCTCTTTTATTATTAGTTATTATTGTTAATCTCTTATTAGGCCTAATTTATAAATGAAACTTTATCATAGGTCTGGATGGATAGGAAAAAACATAGTATATATAGAGTTTGGTACTATCCACAGTTTCAGGCATCTGCTGGGGGTCTTGGAACATATTGTTAGAATTGTTCTCTTTTATTATTAGTTATTGTTGTGAATCTCTTATTAGGCCTAATTTATAAATGAAACTTTATCATAGGCCTGGATGGATAGGAAAAAATATAGTATATATAGGGTTTGGTACTATCCACAGTTTCAGGCATCTGCTGGGGGTCTTGGAACATATTGTTAGAATTGTTCTCTTTTATTATTAGTTATTGTTGTTAATCTCTTATTAGGCCTAATTTATAAATGAAACTTTATCATAGGCCTGGATGAATAGGAAAAACATAGTATATATAGGGTTTGGTACTATCCACAGTTTCAGGCATCTGCTGGGGGTCTTGGAACATATTGTTAGAATTGTTCTCTTTTATTATTAGTTATTATTGTTAATCTCTTATTAGGACTAATTTATAAATGAAACTTTATCATAGGTCTGGATGGATAGGAAAAAACATAGTATATATAGAGTTTGGTACTATCCACAGTTTCAGGCATCTGCTGGGGTCTTGGAATATATTGTTAGAATTGTTCTCTTTTATTATTAGTTATTGTTGTGAATCTCTTATTAGGCCTCATTTATAAATGAAACTTTATCATAGGCCTGGACGGATAGGAAAAAACATAGTATATATAGGGTTTGGTACTATCCACAGTTTCAGGCATCTGCTGGGGGTCTTGGAACATATTGTTAGAATTGTTCTCTTTTATTATTAGTTATTGTTGTTAATCTCTTATTAGGCCTAATTTATAAATGAAACTTTATCATAGGCCTGGATGGATAGGAAAAAACAGTATATATAGGGTTTGGTACTATCCACAGTTTCAGGCATCTTCTGGGGGTCTTAGAACATAATGGTAGAATTGTTCTCTTTTATTATTAGTTATTGTTGTTAATCTCTTATTAGGCCTCATTTATAAATGAAACTTTATCATAGGTCTGGATGGATAGGAAAAAACATAGTATATATAGGGTTTGGTACTATCCACAGTTTCAGGCATCTGCTGGGGGTCTAGGAACATATTGTTAGAATTGTTCTCTTTTATTATTAGTTATTGTTGTGAATCTCTTATTAGGCCTAATTTATAAATGAAACTTTATCATAGGCCTGGATGGATAGGAAAAAATATAGTATATATAGGGTTTGGTACTATCCACAGTTTCAGGCATCTGCTGGGGGTCTTGGAACATATTGTTAGAATTGTTCTCTTTTATTATTAGCTATTGTTGTTAATCTCTTATTAGGCCTCATTTATAAATGAAACTTTATCATAGGCCTGGATGGATAGGAAAAAACATAGTATATATAGGGTTTGGTACTATCCACAGTTTCAGGCATCTGCTGGGGGTCTTGGAACATATTGTTAGAATTGTTCTCTTTTATTATTAGCTATTGTTGTTAATCTCTTATTAGGCCTCATTTATAAATGAAATTTTATCATAGGCCTAGATGGATAGGAAAAAACATAGTATATATAGGGTTTGGTACTATCCACAGTTTCAGGCATCTGCTGGGGTCTTGGAATATATTGTTAGAATTGTTCTCTTTTATTATTCGTTATTGTTGTGAATCTCTTATTAGGCCTCATTTATAAATGAAACTTTATCATAGGCCTGGACGGATAGGAAAAACATAGTATATAGGGTTTGGTACTATCTACAGTTTCAGGCATCTGCTGGGGGTCTTGGAACATATTGTTAGAATTGTTCTCTTTTATTATTAGTTATTGTTGTTAATCTCTTATTAGGCCTCATTTATAAATGAAACTTTATCATAGGTCTGGATGGATAGGAAAAAACAGTATATATAGAGTTTGGTACTATCCACAGTTTCAGGCATCTGCTAGGGGTCTTGGAACATATTGTTAGAATTGTTCTCTTTTATTATTAGTTATTATTGTTAATCTCTTATTAGGACTAATTTATAAATGAAACTTTATCATAGGTCTGGATGGATAGGAAAAAACATAGTATATATAGAGTTTGGTACTATCCACAGTTTCAGGCATCTCCTGGGGGTCTTGGAACATATTGTTAGAATTGTTCTCTTTTATTATTAGCTATTGTTGTTAATCTCTTATTAGGCCTCATTTATAAATGAAACTTTATCATAGGCCTGGATGGATAGGAAAAAACATAGTATATATAGAGTTTGGTACTATCCACAGTTTCAGGCATCTGCTGGGGGTCTTGGAACATATTGTTAGAATTGTTCTCTTTTATTATTAGTTATTATTGTTAATCTCTTATTAGGCCACATTTATAAATGAAACTTTATCATAGGTCTGGATGGATAGGAAAAAACATAGTATATATAGAGTTTGGTACTATCCACAGTTTCTGGCATCTGCTGGGGGTCTTGGAACATAATGTTAGAATTGTTCTCTTTTATTATTAGCTATTGTTGTTAATCTCTTATTAGGCCTCATTTATAAATGAAACTTTATCATAGGCCTGGATGGATAGGAAAAAACATAGTATATATAGGGTTTGGTACTATCCACAGTTTCAGGCATCTGCTGGGGGTCTTGGAACATATTGTTAGAATTGTTCTCTTTTATTATTAGCTATTGTTGTTAATCTCTTATTAGGCCTCATTTATAAATGAAATTTTATCATAGGCCTAGATGGATAGGAAAAAACATAGTATATATAGGGTTTGGTACTATCCACAGTTTCAGGCATCTGCTGGGGTCTTGGAATATATTGTTAGAATTGTTCTCTTTTATTATTAGTTATTGTTGTGAATCTCTTATTAGGCCTCATTTATAAATGAAACTTTATCATAGGCCTGGACGGATAGGAAAAAACATAGTATATATAGGGTTTGGTACTATCCACAGTTTCAGGCATCTGCTGGGGGTCTTGGAACATATTGTTAGAATTGTTCTCTTTTATTATTAGCTATTGTTGTTAATCTCTTATTAGGCCTGATTTATAAATGAAATTTTATCATAGGCCTGGATGGATAGGAAAAAACAGTATATATAGGGTTTGGTACTATCCACAGTTTCAGGCATCTGCTGGGGTGTTGGAACATATTGTTAGAATTGTTCTCTTTTATTATTAGTTATTGTTGTTAATCTCTTATTAGGCCTCATTTATAAATGAAACTTTATCATAGGTCTGGATGGATAGGAAAAAACATAGTATATATACAGTTTGGTACTATCCACAGTTTCAGGCATCTTCTGGGGGTCTTAGAACATAATGGTAGAATTGTTCTCTTTTATTATTAGTTATTGTTGTTAATCTCTTATTAAACCTCATTTATAAATGAAACTTTATCATAGGTCTGGATGGATAGGAAAAAACATAGTATATATAGGGTTTGGTACTATCCACAGTTTCAGGCATCTGCTGGGGGTCTAGGAACATATTGTTAGAATTGTTCTCTTTTATTATTAGTTATTGTTGTGAATCTCTTATTAGGCCTAATTTATAAATGAAACTTTATCATAGGCCTGGATGGATAGGAAAAAATATAGTATATATAGGGTTTGGTACTATCCACAGTTTCAGGCATCTGCTGGGGGTCTTGGAACATATTGTTAGAATTGTTCTCTTTTATTATTAGTTATTGTTGTTAATCACTTATTAGGCCTAATTTATAAATGAAACTTTATCATAGGCATGGATGAATAGGAAAAAACATAGTATATATAGGGTTTGGTACTATCCACAGTTTCAGGCATCTGCTGGGGGTCTTGGAACATATTGTTAGAATTGTTCTCTTTTATTATTAGCTATTGTTGTTAATCTCTTATTAGGCCTCATTTATAAATGAAATTTTATCATAGGCCTGGATGGATAGGAAAAAACATAGTATATATAGGGTTTGGTACTATCCACAGTTTCAGGCATCTGCTGGGGTCTTGGAATATATTGTTAGAATTGTTCTCTTTTATTATTAGTTATTGTTGTGAATCTCTTATTAGGCCTCATTTATAAATGAAACTTTATCATAGGCCTGGACGGATAGGAAAAAACATAGTATATATAGGGTTTGGTACTATCCCCAGTTTCAGGCATCTGCTGGGGGTCTTGGAACATATTGTTAGAATTGTTCTCTTTTATTATTAGTTATTATTGTTAATCTCTTATTAGGCCTCATTTATAAATTAAACTTTATCATAGGTCTGGATGGATAGGAAAAAACTGTATATATAGAGTTTGGTACTATCCACAGTTTCAGGCATCTGCTAGGGGTCTTGGAACATATTGTTAGAATTGTTCTCTTTTATTATTAGTTATTGTTGTTAATCTCTTATTCGGCCTCATTTATAAATGAAACTTTACCATAGGCCTGGATGGATAGGAAAAAAAATAGTATATATAGGGTTTGGTACTATCCACAGTTTCAGGCATCTGCTGGGGGTCTTGGAACATATTGTTAGAATTGTTCTCTTTTATTATTAGTTATTGTTGTGAATCTCTTATTAGGCCTAATTTATAAATGAAACTTTATCATAGGCCTGGATGGATAGGAAAAAATATAGTATATATAGGGTTTGGTACTATCCACAGTTTCAGGCATCTGCTGGGGGTCTTGGAACATATTGTTACAATTGTTCTCTTTTATTATTAGTTATTGTTGTTAATCTCTTATTAGGCCTAATTTATAAATGAAACTTTATCATAGGCCTGGATGAATAGGAAAAAACATAGTATATATAGGGTTTGGTACTATCCACAGTTTCAGGCATCTGCTGGGGGTCTTGGAACATATTGTTAGAATTGTTCTCTTTTATTATTAGCTATTGTTGTTAATCTCTTATTAGGCCTCATTTATAAATGAAATTTTATCATAGGCCTAGATGGATAGGAAAAAACATAGTATATATAGGGTTTGGTACTATCCACAGTTTCAGGCATCTGCTGGGGTCTTGGAATATATTGTTAGAATTGTTCTCTTTTATTATTAGTTATTGTTGTGAATCTCTTATTAGGCCTCATTTATAAATGAAACTTTATCATAGGCCTGGACGGATAGGAAAAAACATAGTATATATAGGGTTTGGTACTATCCACAGTTTCAGGCATCTGCTGGGGGTCTTGGAACATATTGTTAGAATTGTTCTCTTTTATTATTAGTTATTATTGTTAATCTCTTATTAGGCCTCATTTATAAATGAAACTTTATCATAGGTCTGGATGGATAGGAAAAAACAGTATATATAGAGTTTGGTACTATCCACAGTTTCAGGCATCTGCTGGGGGTCTTGGAACATATTGTTAGAATTGTTCTCTTTTATTATTAGTTATTGTTGTGAATCTCTTATTAGGCCTAATTTATAAATGAAACTTTATCATAGGCCTGGATGAATAGGAAAAAATATAGTATATATAGGGTTTGGTACTATCCACAGTTTCAGGCATCTGCTGGGGGTCTTGGAACATATTGTTAGAATTGTTCTCTTTTATTATTAGTTATTATTGTTAATCTCTTATTAGGACTAATTTATGAATGAAACTTTATCATAGGTCTGGATGGATAGGAAAAAACATAGTATATATAGAGTTTGGTACTATCCACAGTTTCAGGCATCTCGTGGGGGTCTTGGAACATATTGTTAGAATTGTTCTCTTTTATTATTAGCTATTGTTGTTAATCTCTTATTAGGCCTCATTTATAAATGAAACTTTATCATAGGCCTGGATGGATAGGAAAAAACATAGTATATATAGAGTTTGGTACTATCCACAGTTTCAGGCATCTGCTGGGGGTCTTGGAACATATTGTTAGAATTGTTCTCTTTTATTATTAGTTATTATTGTTAATCTCTTATTAGGCCACATTTATAAATGAAACTTTATCATAGGTCTGGATGGATAGGAAAAAACATAGTATATATAGAGTTTGGTACTATCCACAGTTTCAGGCATCTGCTGGGGGTCTTGGAACATAATGTTAGAATTGTTCTCTTTTATTATTAGTTATTGTTGTTAATCTCTTATTAGGCCTCATTTATAAATGAAACTTTATCATAGGCCTGGATGGATAGGAAAAAACATAGTATATATAGGGTTTGGTACTATCCACAGTTTCAGGCATCTGCTGGGGGTCTTGGAACATATTGTTAGAATTGTTCTCTTTTATTATTAGCTATTGTTGTTAATCTATTATTAGGCCTCATTTATAAATGAAACTTTATCATAGGCCTGGATGGATAGGAAAAAACATAGTATATATAGGGTTTGGTACTATCCACAGTTTCAGGCATCTGCTGGGGGTCTTGGAACATATTGTTAGAATTGTTCTCTTTTATTATTAGCTATTGTTGTTAATCTCTTATTAGGCCTCATTTATAAATGAAATTTTATCATAGGCCTAGATGGATAGGAAAAAACATAGTATATATAGGGTTTGGTACTATCCACAGTTTCAGGCATCTGCTGGGGGTCTTGGAACATATTGTTAGAATTGTTCTCTTTTATTATTAGTTATTGTTGTTAATCTCTTATTAGGCCTAATTTATAAATGAAACTTTATCATAGGCCTGGATGGATAGGAAAAAACAGTATATATAGGGTTTGGTACTATCCACAGTATCAGGCATCTGCTGGGGTCTTGGAACATATTGTTAGAATTGTTCTCTTTTATTATTAGTTATTGTTGTTAATCTCTTATTAGGCCTCATTTATAAATGAAACTTTATCATAGGTCTGGATGGATAGGAAAAAACATAGTATATATACAGTTTGGTACTATCCACAGTTTCAGGCATCTTCTGGGGGTCTTAGAACATAATGGTAGAATTGTTCTCTTTTATTATTAGTTATTGTTGTTAATCTCTTATTAAACCTCATTTATAAATGAAACTTTATCATAGGTCTGGATGGATAGGAAAAAACATAGTATATATAGGGTTTGGTACTATCCACAGTTTCAGGCATCTGCTGGGGGTCTAGGAACATATTGTTGGAATTGTTCTCGTTCATTAACGTTACTGTTATTAATCTCTTGTGCTAAATTTATAAATTGAACTTTATCATAAGTCTTATGAATATAAGAAAAAAAGTAAGTTATGGGTTACGTATTATCTGCGGTTTTAGAAGCTATGACAAAGTGTGTGGCTAGGCTCGAATTCTGATTGATATGGAGGAATTACAGAGTATCAGGGTAACACTGAATAAAATGTTAGATAAACTCTATTAACTTTCATAAAATTGACTAAAGTTTGCCACCAGTTTATAAACGAAATTACTTTTTGTGTGCAACGGGAAAAAATGCCTAGAGAGGCTGACACAATTTTCAGGAATGTGTCGGTAATCCAATCATTGATAACGGAAATATGTGTATATTTAATACAAGCTAAATAAAACGACATTGCTACAATATGGTAGAATGACAAACGGTTTTAATGAAAAAACTGAAGACCAATTCTCTCTGACAATTACAAAACATAAAAGATAAATGCACTTCTGAAAAACTTCATGTTATGTTATCAATATCAAATTAATATAAATAGACTTGTGTCCGTTGATGTTAATATTTCGATGTTTATTCTCCTCATCAGAAATATTAGAAAATGATATTTTCGTTCTGTAAACATGAAAAATGTTAACTAAATAAATGAAAATAAACAAAACTATGAACGAAGCGAAATATATAGTGAATAGATGTGAATTAAAAATCATATTTGTGAAGGATTAAGTAAAATAGTGAAGGGGTTAAAAGTTAAGTGTTGATAAAGGGCGCCAAAGTCTGGTGGGTTTTACAGAAAAGGAGGCTGGCTCTCATGAGAGACTACGTGTGATACAGTAAATGAAGATTCGCATTAACATTGATAATGCTTGCCCTCAGAATTGCCATAATGAACTTTTGGGCTGCCAGTCAATTTCCAAGAATTAGGTTTTGGTCGTAAATATTTGATATTTCCCACATAAACGGCTGTTATAAAGGCCTTTCGAAAAAAGAAGATGGCGACGTGGTTTGCGGTGAAATATGGATTCCTTTAAGAGTTCGGTAATTCATTGGCATGTTACGATAAAAAATTCAATCGTTTCTCGTTAATTACGATCGATTTCTCACTTTTTTTGAAAATTGAGACTAATTCGATACGACAAAGCAATTATGAGACGTGACACTAGCAAATGGTATTAACGGATAAAAGTTAATTTTGGAAGTTCCATCAATTTTTGCATTTCTCTAATGACAAGAAATACGGACAAAAGAAATATTCACAAATAACACGCAATGATATATGCAATTATATCTTTGTCTCCAGTAACTCTCTCTCTCTCTCACTCTCTCTTTATATATATATATATATATATATATATATATATATATATATATATATATATACTGAAGAGCTGTGATACAGCGAAACAGTCTGTCTGTGAATGACAATAATATTGGCCCCTGAAAATTAATTTCGGTTGAGCTCTGTGTGAAGGAAGCTCGCGTTTGTAAACAGTGTCTATTAAAGCTAATATAGCAAGACTCTTCGGCAGAATTGAGTCACTGTCAGTCACTGTGTGTTTATCTAAATCTAAAAATAAATGCGCTAAAATTGACCTTCATCCCTGCCGACAGCTTAGTGATAGAATTTCCGACTGACGCCAATTCAGTCGGGTTTCGATCCTAGCTAGAAGCAACCGAACGTCTAGCCACACTGAAGAGCTGTGATACAGCGAAACAGTCTTTCTGTGGATGACAATAATATATATATATATATATATATATATATATATATATATATATATATATATATGCATACAGTTCAAAATTTTGAGTTGATACATGATAATTTTTGTTTTAAATTGGACCCAGAAGTAGTTATTTTGTAGTTTAAAAAGGAGAAAAATATTATACATGGTTAAAAAAAAGTGAGGCATAAATCATTTTTTTATTGGAAATTTTATCATGACAAAAAGAAAAAAATCATTTTATGATTAAAGTTTGCACTCGTCAAAATATCCTCCTTTAGTCTTGATTACCGCAGCACAAATTTATGGCATTCGTTGCAAAGTTTTCTCAAAATGTAAATTTGATATTTGATTCCATTCTTTTTTCGATGACACTAAGAGCATTTTTACATTATTTTCTTTTCACTCTTCTGTCAAGTTTATCCCATGCTAATTCTGTGGTTACTTCACACCTATAAACAATAATATATATATATATATATATATATATATATATATATATATATATATATGTATGTATTACAATGAATCATTCATACAAAAAGTAGATTAGTAAAGTTAATGATATAAATTGGCGAAATCCTTTCTCAAACAAAATTTTAAAGTTTCATTAACTTATAAATCACTCGATGAATGTTATGATCCTTGATTTTAATAATTATGAGCTGTATAAGGTCTTTTTTAATATGCAAGTACTTTCAACTGTACATTCAGTCATCCTCGGGCATTCGAACCTTAGCTTTGCGAGTGCACGCTCCAAAAGTTTGTATTCGTTAACAATAACACATGTAAAAAAAACATATTTCGATTCGCATTTAATTTTTCTTCTCGGATGCTACCTAGATTTTACTAAAACAATATAATTCCCATGCTTCTGCGGTGTCGTCTGCGTAGATGCCTACTTGGGAACTGATGACATCAGGAAGATTGTTTATGAAGACCAGAAACAATGTAGGACCCAGGATAGAGCCTTGGGGAACACCAGCGTTCGTATGAAAGGAACTGGAGGAGAACCGTTTAAAACGACCTTCATTTCACGGTTTGATAGGGATTATTGCATTAATCAAATAATCGTCCTATAATACCGTATCCATGAAGCTTACTAAGAAGGCCGGCATGCCAAACCCTATCAAACGGTTTAGAGATATCTAGAGCCACAGTTCGAGCTTCGCCGTTATTGTCGAGGGCTTGGTATACAAATTTAATTATGGCCGTGTGTATGTCAGTGGTAGACCGAGCAAAATGGAAGCCATATTGCTTGTCAGAGAGTAGATCATGGGATGTAAGGTGCTTAACCATTTGGTGTTGATTAAAGCCTCAAATATTTTATCTAAGAGTGGTAGGAGACTGATAGGACGGTAGTTAGATGGGCCATAAGGATCTCGATTGTTCTTAAAGACAGGGACAATATATGATGACTTTCAATAGGCTGGAAAGCAAGAGTCAATGAGACAATAGTAATATAGTTTGGAGAGGACTGGGGCCACTTCAAGAGCACATGTCTGATATCCCGTCCCCACCACTAGACTTATAGGAGTCTAATTTAGAAACTCCAATACCATCAATGATATGCCCATCTCCCTCAATAGAGCCTCAGTTATTTGGATCAGGTGTGGCTACTCCGGATGAGTCGAGCGTTGAATTCGATGAGAATTTCCAAGAAAAGCATTCAGTCTTATCCGATGAGATCAGGGCCTCAAATTGATTGAATAAAGGAGGTATTGTGGATTTGCTGTTGTTCAGCACACTCTTGCAGAGCCGCCAATAATCTTTAGAAACAAACTTGCGAGATGCAATACGCTGTTTCATTCTTTCAGCAAAAAACAACTTTGCTTCATTGAGGACACGCTTGCACTCATTACGGGCAGTGACAAAGAGGCGTTTGTTGCAATCAAACACGTCGCTTCGAGTGAAGAAGTGATTCCTGTGGGCAATAGCAGCTGAGCATGCAGCAGGGAAGCATGAAAATGACGAACATTTTTGAACGGGGAGATTAAAAACCACATTCCAGGGGACATCACGAAGGTGTTATTCATGATGACGGTACTCTTTGAGTATAGAATCCAGAGGTTGGCAGTGAATATTTCGAAGACAGTAGGGAAGCGTAGTTCAGGTTAGCAGTGGATATCTCGTGTCAGTAGCAGAGCGTAGTTCTTCCTTCTGTCCTGGTCATCTTTGGTTCTGACAGGTTCGCATTGGACATTCGTAGAGAGTAACCAAAATGGCTGCCGTTATATAAGACAGATTGAATATTTTACGCCTTCTGATTGGTTAACCTTCATTTGGGCGAACTATAAAGTGAGTGTATAAGGTGTCCCAGTCTGCTCGTTGATAACAGAAAGATATTTTGTTAGTAGGAGGTTCTTTGCTGGGGGAGTAGTAGAAGGAGATGTTAACAGACTCTACAGCATGATCAGAGTTGCCAAGAGGGCAGAGCTGCGTGACACAAAAGACGAGGGTGGAGGTAAAACAGAGATCTGGAAAGGAAGCCTTACCGTCAGGGTTACTGAGGAAACGCGTAGGAAAGTCAACCATTTGTGTGAGGGAGTGAGTGATTGAAAAGTTAAGGGTTTGGATGCCAGCGAGGTCAGTTACAGAGTGTTTAAGTCACGTGGTATGGTGGGCGTTAAAATCACTGAACACGAATATGTGTGCAAACATTCAGTCTTATCAGATGAGAAAGTCAGGGCCTCAAACTGATTGAATAAAAGAGGTATTGTGGATTTTCTGTTGTTCAGCACACTCTTGCAGAGCCATCAATAATGTTTAGAACCAAACTTGCAAGATGTAATACATTGTTTCATTCTATCATCAAATAGTAACTTTGCTTCATTACAAGCAGAGACAAAGAGACATCTGTTACAATCAGACGTGTTGCTCCGGTACAGATGGAAGAAGTAATTCCTATGGGCTATAGCAGCTGAGTGCCAAGGAGATGAGACGCACATTTTGGAATGGGATGATTAAAAACCATATTCCAAGAGACGTGAAGGAAATCACAGAACAAGTCCCAGTCTGTGCATTGATAACAGAAAGATGTTCTTGGCTGGAGGGGGGCAGTGGAAGAAGGTGTTAATAAGCACTATGGCATGATCAGAGTTGCCAAGAGGGCAAAGCTGCATAGATTCTTTTTTTCTGTTTCTGTATGTTTCCAACACTTTTGCTATTAAATATTCCACATTGTGGTATAACGGGTGGGGGGGATACAGAAGAAAGATTTATTCTCCCATTTTCATTTCCCTCTTTATACCGTGATATAATAACACGGACAGAACAGAATGGCTGAAAAGGAATCACAAACAAGCTTTGTTTTGCTAGAAACTTTTATACTACTAAGACATACACAAAACTATATATATATATATATATATATATATATATATATATATATATATATATGTATATATATATGTGTGTGTGTGTGTCATCCACAGACAGACTGTTTCGCAGCTCATCAGTGTGGCTAGACGTCCGGTTGTCTCTAGCTAGGATCGAAACCCGACTGAATTTGCGTCACTCTGAACTTCTCCCACTAAGCCGTCAGTGTACGGTACGGAATGAAGATGAATTTTAAGCGTGTTTATTTTTAGATTCAGATAAACACACAGTGACTGACAGTGACCCAATTCTGTCGAAGAGTCGTATATATGTTCATTGAAAACGATAGACAAGGTGCTTTTATTTAGTTTTTTATACAATTTCACATGCGATCTAATAATTTTTCTTTTCGGATGATAAATTATATAAAAACTGTCCGAATGTTCTTTTTATCCGAGCTCTTTCGGCTATACATTTAGCCATTTTCAAGGATTATATTTTAACTGTTAAAATAAGAAATAGTTTGTTGTATGTATGTTTTATAAAATGTTTTCATTTTTTGTTTCAAAACACGGTCAAGATATTATGTCCATGATCAAAGATAATATTATTAAGTGCTTGTTTTTATTAATAAGGCTTCCATTATTTTTAGCCTTTTTTTTACATGTAGATGATGCTATTATATTTGTGTTGTCAACAATTATAAACTTGAATGTAGAATAAAGGGTTTTAAAAGGTTCAAATCAATCAAACACCCCTCGCTAGGGGAAACGCTCTTTCATAAGCTGGAATGACCAATCAAAATACAAGTATACGAGAATTAAAAAAACTTGACAACAAACTAAGGTTATAATAATTATTTAATGCTTTAATATTGGGGTAAGACTAAAATAGAATTTATTCTAATAAATATTAAATTATACGATAAAATTTGAAATTACAAATTTAAAATTTCCCATTTTAAAATTTAAACTTAATCTATATTAAGTTTAAAAATATAAAATTACTGAGGGAAAAAGAAAAAAATATATGTTATTCTATTTATTTTGTTTTTAATGAAATTAAGTTGGAATAAACGTTAAGATCAAATGTTGCTCTGAACTTCATGACAATATAGATACATTTGAAGCATAAACAGAGGCAGGGGAAGATGACATCATGCAAACGACAATAATTATATATATATATATATATATATATATATATATGATATGAATGGTATTAATGCTTAAATGGTGTTCGTGTGTGTGTGAACGCATAAAACTTAAGGTATAATGGTACATTGAGTGTCTGTGTGTCTCTGTCTATAAAAAAGATATCAGCATATATTCGCCTTACCACACCACCGTTCTGAAGAAAACTGACCTGTCATCTCGCTGAACAAAGCAGCATTTATAAACATATAACATGAGTACGGCGCCTCTTCTAATTTCCACTAGATTTTGGTCGATATATATATATATATATATATATATATATATATATAAAAATTGTCCAGCCCACAAAATGTTTAATATCTAAAAAACACTAAACTAATTGAATTTCTTTTTTCCTGGTTTTCAGATAACAAGTTTAGCCATCTTGACACCATTTGTCGTAAGAATTACTGAAAAGCCCTTTGAGGTATTCAGCTAAAAAGTGAACTGGTTAAAATCATTTTGCGTCAGCCCCACTATCTTTCCAAATGGGCAATGGTGAGAGGAAAAAGATTATTCAGGCTTTTCAGGAGTGGTAGCAAAATTCATACTCTGGTTTCCATCTTCAAAGTCCATTCAAGAATCATCAAAAAACGGTGAATAAGTTTAAAAAAAGATGGAACAGTAGAGAGGAAAACAGGATCAGGAGGTCACAACAGGAAGAGGGGTCATCATTTCAACTTAGAACTAAAAGATTAATTTAAACAAAAGATCCAACTCAATCTATAAGACGTTTGGCAAGTTAGAAAGTAGTGTCAGCTATGACAGCCCAAAGAGCAGTGAAAAAAACTTGAAAATGAAATTGTATGTGAAACCTGTGAAGCACTGTGTTACTCCAGGACAGAAATTTAGAAAGTTAAAGAAGGCGAAGATCATCTTCAATAAGTTGTAAAATGATCCCGGAATAATATATATATATATATATATATGAACTTTATTTCAATCCTTCATGAGCTTCCGATCCTTACGTAGGATTAATTAAGGATGAACATGTCATTTTCGTTGATGATCGATATCATCACGATTCTTCTGTTAAGATTGCAGAGTAATTATACATTCTTATTGTTCAAAGTAGGGTTCAATAGTGTCATAAAAACCTCAGGAAATTCCAGTAAGATATCTTTAATCATTTCTAAGATACAACGTTTCAAGACCTAATCTAAAAATTTTACTGTTACACGATTTGGACAATATTACTGTTACACCCGGTATATACACGCACATATATAACGGCTGGCCACTCGTATTCAAGGACACCTACCTAGTAAATCTCTATCTCAGGCGCATTTTTTTGTTTATTCAACCCCCACAGAGACCACCTTAGTTACAGTTTCTGGGAGAGAGCGTGTTATCTAGCATGATCTGAACAAGGCCAGCAAACTCAAAACCTCGGCACTGTCATCAGTGGCCCCAAGGGTTCCCTCGACGCAATTTCACTCACAATTCTTATGTCATGGTTTTCAGACACTTTCCAAATGTGCCACACGCCATGATCGCCTTTCCAATGATAACATCAAGATGTCACCTTCCTGACAAAGCGACCATGGTGAGATTCGAACCACTTGACCACACAGACATATATATATATATATATATATATATATATATATATATATATATATATATATATATATATATATATATATCATCGACTCTCCCGTCGAATTCGACGTATGAGGGTCAAGCATATCAGTTCCTAGAAACTGAGAGCCCGACGCAGACACATGAGATTTGATTATAGTGGTGAAGGTTTCGTGCAGGACCATCCACACTTTTTGGAGGGACGAATACAGAGACCTGGTGCACTGAGTGCAACAAGGTCCCCAAACGACCCTCCGCAGGTTTTTTTTCTCCTATACCAGTTGCCATCCAAGGCTATAGAACCCAGTCTGTCCTGCTATTTACCCATAGTTGGAGGGAGAAGAAGAGGATTCACACCTTTCCCAAGGGTATTAGCACGTAAGTGAATGTAATAGATTCGACTGGAATTCGAACTCGGCTCTCCGACTCCTCAATCCAAGCCGTTATCCATTACTCCACCGTGCCTCCTCTCTCTCTCTCTCTCTCTCTCTCTCTCTCTCTCTCTCTCTCTCTCTCCCTTTCTCTCTCTCTATGTGTATATATATATATATATTTTTATTTTTATTTTTTTTTTGAACGATAAAAATTATTAAAAAATTAAAATCTTCAGACACACTGGGTTGTAGATTAATATTCTTTCATTTTTATTATTATTATTTCATTTAGATTCCTCGACTAGTTTCGACCAACATGGCCATCATCAGGAGAAAAAAATATTTCTGCTTGCTGGTAGCAGTAAGCTACAGAAATGAATGTCTTGATGGAGAAAATGAACTTTTGTCTGTAGTTTTCATTTGTTTTTTCATTTGTTTTTTATCTTTTTAACATGAGTATATTAACATTCCTTGTGTTGGTCAAACAGTCTCTTTTAAGTTGTTATTTGAGATAAGAGCTAGTTAGAACCCTTGATATATATATATATATATATATATATATATATATATATATATATATATATATATATATATATATATATATATATATCTAGGGCTCTAACTACAACTGGAATTATTGTTGTACTGAAGGTTCCAACTACATCTGGAATTCTTGGTGTTTATTATTATTATTATTATTATTATTATTATTATTATTATTATTATTATTTCCTTTGATATCTGGCGTTTACACATTTCTTTCCGGGTCCCGCCCATGGACTTAAGATTAGAAATGGCATCATGACACTTTCCACTGCAAAAAAAAAATAAATAAAATAAAATAAATTAAAAAAATAATTACATAGATAAAGCCCTTCGTAAAGTGTGGGCTGTACTTGTCAGAACAATTTTTTGTATCTCTTTGAGGCATGGACTTCCAGGGATCCCTTCAATCAGCCTACTGGAATCTTTTCCAACCAGTCCAAGAGCTCCAACTACAACAGGAATTGTTGATGTTCCCATGTGCCACATTTTTTAGATTTCTATTTCAAGGTCCTTGTATTTTGACAGTTTTTCGAATATCTTCAAAGATACATTGCAGTCTGCAGGGACTGCCATATCAATAAAGAGGCACTTATTTTGGTTGTGGTCTTTAATAACAATGTCTGGGCAGTTGGCTTTGATTGTTCTGTCAGTGTGTATTGTGTAGTCCCATAGAATTGTAACAGGTCCTATCTCCGTAACCGGGTCAGGGTGGTGTTCGTACCAGTTTCTTTCAGTTTCCTTCCCATATGAGTTGCAAATTTTCCAGTGCAGATATTGGCCCACTCTGTCATGCCGGGTTTTATATTCAGTGGGTGCCAATATCGTGCAACCTGATATAAGATGATCAATGGTTTCTGGATATTTGTCACAGAATCTGCTTCTTGGGATAACACAGTATTTTAGTATATGTGCTTGATAATTCCTAGTTAACAAGCATTGGTCTTGTGCAGCAATGATAAAACCTTCAGTTTCACCTTTCAACCCTGCACTACGTAGCCACTGATGGGTGCGGTTTTTGTCTACGTCAACTTGTTTGGTACGGGCAGAGTATTGACCATGGAGCGGTTTATCTTGCCATTGTTTCTTTATCTGGTCGGTCGCATTTGTCTTTGCATTCTTTTTTAAGTATTTTGCAGCTTCAGTCGGTGTACAGTGATGTATTTGAATTTCTGTGCCCATTTGAAACTCCATTTTGAATTTGTCGGCTTCCTTTACTACAGAGTAAAGACACTTACTACTTTCATGTTCCTTGACACATACCATCATCCAGTCTTCTGTATTTTCCAAGTATCTTTGGAGGCCAATTGTTGTATTTTTGTAGGATAGTTCTAGTTGAACTAGTCCTCTGCCTCCTTCGGATCTGGGCACATACAGGCGATCAATATCAGCTTTGGGATGATGCATGCGGTAGCAAGTGAGGAGCTTTCTCGTTTTGGCGTCCATTCGCCTAATTTCAGCTATGGCCCAGTTAAGTACATTAAAGTTGTATTGCACCACAGGAACAGCTAAGGTGTTTATGGCTGATATTCGGTTTTTTGAGTTTAGCTCGGTATTTAGTACCAGGCGTACACGCCTGTAGTACTCCTTTCTTACCTTCTTCTTCATTTGGGGGTGTTGTATGCCATCTCCCAAACTA
>OZ038509.1:23668151-23730651 GCA_964036315.1 Acanthosepion esculentum | reverse complement strand
CCGCTGAAAAGATGAGAGAAAAAGAAGATTGTTGTTGAGGAAAATAGCTTCGATAGAGTATGAAAAATACTGCAACTACATATTACCGAAAAACCCAGGTGAAATCGAGTTTGAAGACACGGTACACATTCTGACGAAAATCTTTAGTGACAAGAGCTCTCTGGAGGTGCATGAATCTAACCAAAAAAGAGGAGAGAGATTTTGTCACGTTTGCGGGTATCGTCAACAAATAATGTGAAACGTTTAGAATAAAGGAAATGACTCCAGATATGTTCAAAGGGTTCATTTTCGTTCAAGCTGAAAATGATGCAGAAATGCGAGCGAAAACTTTAACGAAATTTGATCAAAACACTAATATTGCACCGCAAGAAATAGTGAACAATTTCCAGACATTTCTAAGTCTGAAACACGATGTTGAAGAAATTCAGAAAAGAAATGTGCTTTGGTACAAGCAAAGGACAAATGTACAAAAATGTGAATAAATCCTTTTTTCAGATGTGGCAAATTACATCTAGGAAAAGACTGTCCATTTAAAAATGTAGAATGTTACAATTACGGTCAATGAGGACATTTAAAGTTAAACTGCAAAATCAAACCAAGAAAAAATTCTCACAGGAAGAAATTAGTACACAGCATTGCGACGGAAAAAGTGGTCACAGTAAACAAAAGGAAATTTGTGAAGGGGAAAATAATGTGGGCGTGAAAATACTACTGGGCTCTGGTACTGATATTTTAATAATCAATAACTTGCAATGTCTCATTGCGTAATAGGCATATAAAAAAACTAAAGCTTATGTATTAAAAAATGCTACGAATTTATTCGGTACTGACTGGATGGAACTATTTAAACTTGGGATTTGCCGATAAATGATTATTGTAAAAACGCAAGTGGACAAGCGATCAATTAAAAAAGTCGGAGCGAAAATATTAAAGAAGAATTTAAAAAATGTTTTCCAGATGTTCTGCCAAATAAACTGGATCGCTTTTCAAAATTCAAGATGGAGTTTGACGCCAGTATTTAAACCAAAACAGAGCGTACTATTCGCAGCATTGGAACAATTCAACGAAGGATTGGACAGACTCGAAAGAATTGGTGTAATAGAAAAAAAATTAACCCTTCAAAATTGGCTGCACCAGCGCTGTATGTAGAGAAAAAAAATAATAAAATTCGTGTTTGCGCTGACTCATCGACAGGAAACACTTAACTACTCGTTACTAAGTTCAGAAGATTTTCTATAGAAGTTAAACGGCAGAAGAATATTTTAAAAGCTGGATCTTTCTGAAGCATATTCACAAATTCAGATTGAAAATGAATGTTCAGAGTTAACGACCATGAATACGCTCAGAGGATTATATAAGTTTAAGCGACTTCCTTTTCGTATAAAAGTGGCACCAACTATTTTTCAACAAGATATGGATACCATGCTTGCGCATTGCGATTTGGCGGTGCCGTATCTGGGCGACATTTTCATCCAAAGTGTATGTAAAGTACACGTTGGGAATGTGAAAACAATTTTGGAAAAACTAAGAGAATACGGATTCAAACTCAGTGAATAAAAATGCAAATTGTTTTTGCCGAAGCTTAAATACCTTCGTCAAATTATTGATAAAAATGGTCGTCAACCAGAT
The DNA here is from genome assembly GCA_964036315.1 of Acanthosepion esculentum. Taxonomy (NCBI): domain Eukaryota; kingdom Metazoa; phylum Mollusca; class Cephalopoda; order Sepiida; family Sepiidae; genus Acanthosepion; species Acanthosepion esculentum. The sequence goes on along the minus strand of OZ038509.1, from coordinate 23,729,022 downwards.
CTGCCGAGGGCAAGTACAATTAAAAATATGCCTCCACCAACAAACGTGACTACGTTACAAGTTAAACTAAACTAGCTAATTATTATCAAATATATGTACATAATATGTATAATTTGAGAGCTCCACCGAAAGATCTACTTAAAAAGAAAACTGTCAAAAGGTGTTTTACGAAATAAAAAAATGACTTACATCAGATTTATCATTAGCACACTACGATCTAAAAGCAGAAATTGTTGTGGCGTCAGATGCTAGTGATTTTACACAAATACGATGGCCGTAAAGCTTACGTAGAAATCAAACTTACTAAAGCCTGTCAAATGCCTTTTGGATATCTAGAGCCACAGGAGGTTATTATCAAGAGCTTGATATAAATATTCAGTGATGACAGTAAACACATCAGCGATGGACCGGGTAAAACGGATTCCATATTGTTTGTCAGAGAGTAGGTCTTGAAAGTTAAGATAATTAATCACTTTATAGATTAAAGCCTCGAATATTTTGCCGAAAAACGGTAGTAGATTGATAGGGTGATAGATGGGTCAGAAGTTTCTCCAGAGTTCTTACAAACAGAGACAACAGAGGAGGACTTCCAATAGCAATAGTTGTAGAGTTTGGAGAGAAATGGTGCCAGTACGGGAAGCACATTTCGTTAGGACGACGGTTGGTATCCCGTCACCTTCACTTGCCTTATCAATATTTACAAACAATTAAACATTTACAAACAAGATCATGACACAAGACATTCTAAATTACTTACAAGTGGAATTTCACGTGACTTTTGACAGACTTGGTATTAGTGGTGAATTAGTGAAAATTACGGCCGACTCTGAAATACATCTCGAATTCAGCGGCCAAATATGATAGGTTGTGACCGGAGTGGGATAGGGAGAGATGCGGATGAAGGGTAGAAGTAAAACCGAAGTCACTGTCTTGGGATGGGCTTTGTAGGTGGAGATAGTAGGGGGTTGAATGGAGGTGCCAGAATGGTGAACCATCTTTTACAAGTCTCTTTAAAATGATGATCTAACTTTGCTATTTCATTTTCCTTTTTTCCTTTGTTTTTTTTTTTGCCTTTATCATGAAATTAGAGTCAAAACACTAAGTTACCAAAAATAAAGTATGCCAGGCTAAACACATTATATATATGTATATATATATATATATGTGTGTGTGTGTGTGTGTGTGTGTGTGTGTGTGTGTGTCTGTGTGTGTGTGATGCATATATATACATATATATATGTGTGGATGCATATATATATATATATATATATATGGGTGTGTATGTGTGGATGCATATATATATGTGTGTGCGTGTGTACATGTCTGTGTGTGTAGATGCATATATATATATATGTATGTGTGTGTGTATGTGGATACATTTTATATATGTGTGTGTGTACGTGTGTGTGTGTGTGTGTGGATGCATATATATGCGTGTGTGTATGTGCGTGTGGATGCATATATCTGTGTATGTGTGCGCATGTGTGCGTATGTGTATGTTGATGTATATACATATACATATATATATATATATATATATATATATATATATATATATATATATATATATAATCCTTCTTTAGAAGAATACGGCTAGAAGCCCAGTACCCACTACGCGGACAGTAACCCTACAGCTTTCATACTGGAAACGCTAAAAGTGAAGAACTCTACACTCCCCCCCCCAAAAAAAAAACATGGAAACTACACTACAGACATCTGAAATGGCAGTAAGAAATGCCATAAAGAAAAGAACAATATATAAGTTACCACATAACAAGATTACTGAAAGGAAACGGACGGCCCTAGGCAGAAATGACTTAATCATTTCACAGGCTGACATCAAAGAATGCATTAAAGATGCCAACAATCAACTAAAAACCGACAAAAGACCCTCCCCGAATACTAAAAAAACTTAACAAGCTCCCTAAACATGATGCTTCAAAATAAACGAATTTACAAGGAAACATGCACAACGCTTACCCCCACAAATATCACACCTGTCCGCTACTATCTACTTCCCAAAATACACAAAAACAGCAACCCAGAAAGGCCAGTCATTTCATCATTTAACTGCCACACGACCAAAACGTCCAAATACGTAGACCATTACATACACCCACTAGCTAAGGAAGTAAAAACCTACATCAGAAACACAACAGACCTACTAAACTGAATTAAAAATATACAAACAGTGCCAGAAAATGCAACTCTAATAACCATGGACGTCAGATCTCTTTATTCAAACAACAAACACAACGGACTGACCGCCCATAAAAAAAAAAACACTTGATAAAAGAACAAAACAAGACCCCCCGCTTCCACAGAAGTAGTCATAAAACTCGTGGAACATACTCTTACATTGAATACTTTCAATTTCAATGAATGACACGACGTACAAGCAAAAAGGACGTTACATAGACACCGTTGTAGCTCCATCATATGCCAAAATCTTGATGGGAAAATTTGAGGAGACCCATATTTATCCTTTCATCGGTAAGGACTGCATATTCTATGTAAGATATATCGATATCTTCTTCATACATACGGGCAATGAGGAAAAACTTATTGAATTCCTTATGACCCTAAACGCAGTACATGACTCCATTAAGTTCGACAACGAAAAGTCAACAAGATCGGAATCATTTCTAGATACCCGTATCTAGACTGATAAAAATTGTAAACTACAACCGACACTACACACGAACCCTAACCCTACCGACACCCACAACTATCTACAGTTTAAGTCTTCCCACCCAAGAGAACTTTCCCTATTCACAAACACTTAGATTCAGAAGGATATATTCCAACAGTGAAGAACTAAATAAACACACTAAAAATCTCAATAAACAACTGATAAGACGTGGCTATAAACAACAAATAAATAAAGCAATTTTCCCACTGAAAAAAGACACCCCAAAGTATAAAATTAAAAATAAATCCAAAGGCATCCCTCGAGTAACCACTTTCAATGCTATTCTACGTCCACTATCTCAGATAATCAAAAGTCGCTGGGAAATATTAAATCTCAAACCAAACCTAAAAACTTTGTTTGAGGGACCCGGCCTTTTAGTATATCATAGACCTAAGAACCGTAAGGAAATTATAGATAGTAAGCAAATTTCAGATAAGGTAGCCTGTAATAGAACAAGAATAAAAGCAACAGGATTTTCCCAACCATGTAACAACAAAAGGAGCATATATTGTAACCACATTAGACATACCAATTCGTTCACTAGCTCAGTCACTAAATCTACTTTCAAAATCTACCACAACTCTAAATATAGAAGTCATAACAAAATGTACTTATTAGAATACACACTGTGCCAGAAACAATATGTGAGGAAATCTTAATAGCCCTTTCACGACAGAATTAATAATTATCGGAATCAGATTCGGCTCCGCACAAAAGATTATTACCTGTAGAACAACATTTCCGCCGAGAAAAACATGGTTTTAAAAGCTATGCCAAATTTACTATAACTGAAAAAATAGAAATAGACAGAAAAGATAATCTTAGAAAAATTCTAGAGGAACATGAAAACAAATGGATTTTGCGCCTCAAAACACTTTGTTCGGATGGACTTAACCACTAATTAAACAACACTAATTAATATATAATCCCATAGATTAACCCCACCCCACCATATTTCTCTCTCACACATTATAATCTCTTTATGGTTGAATATACACTATTGCTACTATATAGAAGATGACACTACCCATAAGGGGCCCAAGATGACTCACCTAAACTCCACCCTCAACCAGACCATACAGACACGCTGACAGAAGCGATAAGGTTTCTCATACATACATTCACACAAATATATACACATACGTATATCACACACACTCCCCAAGAAATTAAATTATAACATGCACATAACACGTACACATTGCCTTCCCAGCAGCTAATAAGGCTGTCAATATGACTAAAGATGTACATCTGAGATTCATGGGTCTCTTGACCTCTCCCCAAAAAAACAACTTCAAAAAGATCTTTGACCAATCCATGAACTGACCAAAAAATAACTATAAATAAAAATGAAAGCTACAGGCCAAATTCACCTTCCTCAGAGATAGTCATTCAACCCTGTAGTTCACATCTAACAAACATTAACTTTTTTTTCTGGCGATGGCCATGCTGATGGCCGAAACTAGTCGGGGAACATAAACAAAAAATAAAACAAAAATAATAATATACAGCCCAGTGTGTCTGAAATTTTAATTTTTAACCATTTTTATTGTTCATGAAATATATATATATATATATATATATATATATATATATATATATATATATATATATATTTCATGAACAATAAAAATATATATATATATATATATATATATATATATATATATATGTAAAAGATAATAGGAAAGCTGTAATAGTTGAAGACGCGTTTCGTCCAATGTGGACACTTTTATTTTTGCCTTGAAAAAGACCACATTCGACGAAATGCGTCGTCAACTATTACAGTTTTCCTATTGTCTTTTACATTCATAAATATTGTCCTTTTCCACAGGTTAACTCTGAGAACTTTTTCATATATATATATATATATATATATATATATATATATATATGCGGTTTCATGGAGAGTTGTTTGTGACCGCTAAAAAGAGTTAATCCGAAGATCGCAAAAGCGTGAAATATAAGGTCACACAAACAACTCCCCATGTAACCGCATATGTTAGCTATAACACGGATAGTGAGCACTTTTCATTAAATACCGCACACACACACACACACACACACACACACACATATATATATATATATATATATATATATATATATATATATATATATATATATATATGTATATATATATATATATATATATATATATATACATATATATATATATATATAATGTACTCTCCCGTCGGTTTCGACGTATGAAGATCTGACAGCTTATTCAGTTATGAAATTTCGTGCGATAATCTTAAGTGGCACTTAAGAATATATATATATATATATATATATATATATATATATATATATATATATATATATATATATATATATATATATATATATATATATATATATATTCGCGCATGAACACACGATTGAAATTAGCAGGTTAGGCTGAACAGTTCGGGACGATGTCGGGAATGAATAAAAAAAAATTGGTAATAAATTTGCAATGATGAGCGACTGAGAAGGAATCCCAAGTGAAGACATCGGAGATAAAATCAACAAAAGAAGAAGTAATAAAAAGAATAAGAAACGGAAAAAATACAACATTTTCAAACAAGATCATGACACAAGACATTCTAAATTACTTTCAAGTGGAATTTCATATGATTATTCACAGACTTGGCATCGGAATAGGGGAAAATTACGACCGACTCTTAAATACATCTCGAATTCAGTTGCGAAATGTGATGGGATGCTTAACAAAATATTTTCCTTGGTCTTTACTTGTATAACTTTATAAGGTTGGCTGATTTGCTTCCTATGTATTTTGGATACCAGGTGATGTAAGCTTGGATGTGCAGATGGTGCAATGGAATTGTCAATTGGAAAATTGAATTCCTTCAGACTGTAATATATCTGTAATATATCTCTGAAGATCTTCCAAAAAATTATCAAAAGACAAGGATCTTGAAGTGGAAATCTAAAAAAATTCTAGTTATATTCACTTCCGACAAATACATCATGGGAAAGGTATGAAATCACCTCTTCTCCTCCAGCTATGGGTTAATTAGTAAGTTTTGTATTACTAAATGGTTATTATCTCCCCCACTGACAATCTAAAATCATTTTCTAGCTTTAAATAACACGCAAAGGTTCGATAAGTTGTAAAAACAATCAGTCAATCAATCAATAAAATCAGGGGTAGGAAGTGAAATAATCTGGTTGTATTTTAATCATGGCGGATGGACTCTGATGATCAGGTCACATTTAGTGAATCTTCACTTAAGTAAATTATATTCATTTTTATTAAAAAAAATTTTCCAGATTATAAATTTGGATAAAAAAGAATTCAGTGAAAAATGATTTGAAATTCCTTAATTTGGAATTCTGGGATATCATTATTTACATGCGGACTATTTTCCTCGTCTTCATTTTTATTATCTGTCTATATTTCTGTAGACTATTTATATTATTGTCGTCATATTTATTACAACGTATCGGTCGTCGTACGCTCCGGACTTCTTCAGGTAGCTGTAATGTCGAACTGAACTCTTGACTTCGCTCACTGAGGTAGACTGTTCCACGTGCCATGTTTAATGGATGTCAGTTATCAGTTATTTTCTGTTAATTCCCCTCTCCAAGTTCTCCACCGCCTTAAGCAGGTATTGAACTCACACTCTTTGGATCCTGACACTGGATCTAACCAACGCGTTAGAAAACAAAAATAGCTAAGACTAAAATCTACCATTATTCGGAATAATGTCCTCATCTTTGTCGCCATATTTATTACAACGTTTCGGCCGTTGTACGCTCCGGCCTTCTCCAGGTGGTTGGAATGTCGAACATTTATTTTGCTTACTGGGGTAACTGTTCTAGCTTAATGGATGTCAGCTATCAGTTATTTCCTGTTAATTTCCCTCTGAAAATTCTCCACTACCATAACCGGGTATTGAACTCACACTCTTTGGGTCCTGTCTCTGGATCTAACCAACGCTTTTATCCGCTGTCCTATGTGTCTTTGAGGACATCTGTTTATGAATTTTTGGGTATTATAAATCTAATGTCTTCAGCAACCATTTTTATACCAGTGCTCATATTGCAAATCTTTCCGTTATCATTACATGTTTTTACCAGAGCTCATATTGTGGTTGTTATTGCTTTTCTCTGGCACACCTTATTACCGGTTCCCATATTGTATTGAATACAATTTTCTCATAAGCGTTAGTTAGATCGTCGGCGGGGATATCCGAATGCACATTATTTGATTACTGCAGCACCCATGTTTTGGCATTCGTTGCAAAAGTTTCTCAAAGTATATCTTTGAAAATTGATTCCATTCTTTTTTCAATGACTCTAAGAACTATTTCTCATTTCTTTTTCGCTCTTCTGTGAAGTTCATCCCATGCTAATTCTTTGACTTCAAACATTTGAACTGTAGTGTATATGTACTTAATTCTTGTATCCAGTTCCGTTATGTATCTCTACCCATAAGAATATATCTCTACCCATAAGAATATATCTCTACCCATAAGAATATATCTCTACCCATAAGAATATATCTCTACCCATAAGAAATATGACTCAGCTTTATATATTCCTTGAAATAAAGAATTCTCCAAATTAAATTAAGAAGCACATGTTTATACAAACGTTGCCCTAAGTGGGCGGAGGCTTATGACAAATCTAACCCCATGAGAAAATCCATGTATTTTGTCGCGTCCATTTTTGCTTTTCCGTCGACAGCCCCGTTCGTACAGACATATTCAACAGAGTCTGCTCGTAAAGCAAACATTAAATTCTCTCAGCAAAGATCTGTTCACGATAAGAACCTTTGTTTGACGTCATCGACGGTTTGTTCTTTTTTGTCGAACCAATGCTGCTTACATTTTTGCGTGGGTATTTATTTACCTTCTTAACTCTACAAGAAAAACATATGACACCGGCAACTGTCTGATATATCAGTATTATTCTCAATTTAAAAACAATGGCTTTTGTTTTCTTAGACAATTACTCATATAATTCATAACATTCAAAGACAGTTTGGCGGCTAAGATATATGCATATATCCGAACTGGCATCGGGAGTCAACGTTTGAATCCAAATAAAAGGCAAGATTTTGAGTGAAAGCCAAGTGTGCTTCACTTGGAACACTGACATAACACAATATTTTTTATTTGCCTTCATGCGAGACCTAATTAAGTTTAATAAATCGCAACACGTGGCTAATATTTGAGATCTCGGTGGGCAAAATATAGAAAACGCTGACCATATCACCAGAAGATTATTAAGATCCTCTTCTTCTCCCCAGCTATGGGTAAATAGCAGGACAGACCGGGTTCTATAGCCTTGGATGTCTGCATGTAGAATCATTTTAGAACTTCTTTTTTTTAAGCTTTTCACCCCAGGCAAGGCTGGAAGCCACTAGCACGCAAGGAGTTACAGAGGATTTGGAGCGAGAGTAAATAGGAGTGTTAGAGGAAAGGATGTGGAGGAGGATAGAGGATAGATCAAGGCAACTGGAGATATCGATTGACGTTACACTTGAATAGTTGGAGATCATAGTCATCAGGGAAACGGGATTGAGGTAGGGAGTTCCATAGGCGTGTGGTGCGAGTTATGAAGCTATTGGAGTAGAAGAGACGTCTACATTTAACAGTTTCAAAAGTGAAAGGGTGGGAACGTGTTGCCAGCCTCGTAGGACGCTTGAATTAATGGAGCCTGGTAACCAGTGATAGCAGCTCATCGGAGAAATTACAATGGAAGTATTTATAAAAGAGACAGAGAGAGGCGACGGTGCGTCTGTGAGAGAGAGACTGCAGACGAGAAGCCAGATCAGGGGCAATTACATTGCATACCCGTCTCTGGATCTTATGAAGAACCTTGAGGCAAACAGAATTGATCTATTTTTTACGTTACTGATTAATTTCGACGTCTCCGTCTGTAAAAACAGGTTTCAAAAGTTCCATTGTGAGTATCGCAAAGATTTTTTAAAAGATCCATCAAATTGTCTCAATTTCAGATGACTTTTTCTTCAATTTCGTTTTTTCCCATTTGTTCCCAGAAATTTCTTGGGATCAGACTGATTTTACTCCCCATATCCAATTGCATTGGGAATTTAATTAAATGTGTCATTTAATTTAATTTTTCAAAAGAATTCTTTTCATTTGGTTCTTGTATTGAAAAAAATAAAAGCGTCATAATTTCTGTTTTTCATTTTTTTTTCTATACCGTCTGTTTCCTTCAATAACTGTGTAAATTTCTTGGGATCAAACTGAAAATGTATTTCTTTTTAATTTTTCAACCTAACTCTTAGAGACCATATCCCAAAATGAAATGCCATTTTGGAATCAAGCCGACTCCGTGAGCAAATTTAAAAAAATTCCTGGTCGGATCCGGACCCGCAATCTTTGGATTGCAAGTTTTTATTTTGGGATTCACAAATTTTCAATATTGCATCTGTAGTTTATTGTTGCCTGTCACATCTACTCCTCAGTACCTACTGTGATGAAGACCCTCCGCAGGATAGCTTAAATGCCGACCCGATAGGGCGACTCTTAAGCAAATTTAGCTATAAGTAAGCGAACCATTTGCTCATCACCCGATACAAGCTTAATTACTTTACCTAATCACCATTAAGGGCCAGGGTTATCTGAATTCCTTATAATTACATCATTTACCTGAAGAATATTTTTATATTTGTTTTCACCCAAATCCTTACGTTGCTCTCTTAAATTTAAAAGATATTTATCATACTACATTTTTAAAATTTATTAACTAAATAATCTTTTATCTCTAATTACGGCTTTCATTTGAAGGGGTTCAGGCACAATAATGTTTTTATCATTCATGTTTAACAGAAAGTCTTCTTGAGAAAGAGGATATAAAAAGCAACTGGGGTGGGGGGTAATGATTTCCAAACTTGATTCGGAAGAACAGCGATAAGTTAGCGACCGAGAATTTATTTCCCTTTGTATATTCGAAAGAATTGTGAGTGGTCCAACATATTCCACTTGAGATCTTTCTCTGCTTTTATAAGGACATTGTTTGACAGTCTTAATCATCCGTTCCCATGTACTGCCCATCCAAACTGAATGTAAAGGTATTGTGGGGTGCTTAATGCTGAACTAAGAGAATCTGTCTCAAAACACTTTAGAGTCAAGAAATGTTTTAATCAACTTGCATATCCAGTGATAAAAGACTTAGCATTATTACTATAAATCGGATGGGGAATCCCATAAATCTGACAGGGAATCCCATAAATCTGACGGTGAATCCCATAAATCTGACGGGGAATCCCATAAATCTGACGGAGAATCCCTTAAATCTGACAGGGAATCCCATAAATCTGACGGGGAATCCCATAAATCTGACTGGGAATCCCATAAATATGAAGGGGAATCCCATAAATCTCACAGGGAATCCCATAAATCTGACGGGGAATCCCATAAATCTGACTGGGAATCCCATAAATCTGAAGGGGAATCCCATAAATCTCACAGGGAATCCCATAAATCTGACGGGGAATCCCATAAATCTAACGGGGAATCCCATAAATGTTAGAGTATCTTATAAAGACAAACTCTCGAGTACTCATTTCCTTAACAAATTCAATATGAATTGCCCTTACATTCATACAGGTGAAGATCAAAATATACATTTTCTACTCTTTTCATTTTTAATCATTAAATGTTCTGGAGAGTTTCTTCCTGCATGAGAGAAAATGGTTTGATCAAGTTCACTCTGTTTAGGAAGATTAATTCATTTTGGATATTTAAATGAAAGTGCATTCTATTTTCTGCAAAGACAACAGCTGGAAATGTAAAGTTTAATAGTCTGTCTGGCCCTAGGAACCCCAAACCCTGAGAGCCTCAGTTTATTAAGGGTCCGTCTAGAAATTCCTAGATGCTTGCATCTTTCATGCGTGCCCAGTATAATCATACTTATTAAATAATGCTTTTGAGACGACAATGCTGAGAAAATAATGCCAAACTGATAGATTTTAGTATCTGTCTATATTTCTGAGATGAGGTATTATGTACATTATTCACATTCCTCTTTGGGATTAGGTTGAGATCATAGATTGGAAAATTCGTAAACTTAAGGAATCAGCACATATGCTAGGCCACACAAATCTCTTGAGCCGATCGAGCATAGAAATGAATACAATATGGGAACCAGTAATAAGGAGTGCCAGAGAAAAGCGATAATAACAACAAAAGTTGCAATATGAACTCTTGTAAAAAAACATGCAATGATAACAGCAAAAATTGCAATATGAGCACTGGTATAAAAATGATTGCTGAAGACATTAGGTTTATAATACCCAGAAATTCATAAACAGATGTCCACGGATGGCACAGTGGATAAAGGTGTTCGTTAGATCCAGTGACAGGACCCAAAGAGTGTGAGTTCAATACCCGGTTAAGGTAGTGGAGAACTTTCAGAGGGAAATTAACAGGAGATAACTGATAGCTGACATCCATTAAGCTAGAACAGTCTACCCCAGTAAGCAAAATAAAGGGTTCGGTTCGACATTCCAACTACCTGAAGAAGGCTGGAGCCGAAACGTTGTAATAAATATGGCGACAAAGATGAAGACAATAGTCCGAATAATGTAAATAATGGTGGATTTTTGCTATTTTTACACTAGTAAGAATTCGGCAATTGTAATCTAAAAACTGATTTAAATCTGTTACTAATTTAGGGATCTATTCAGTTTGGGGATTTTGTAGGTATTGGATTGCTTTACCAAATGATTGGTCCTGCATCAATTTGAGCAGATTCATCTTAGCATTTCACTTAGGATCTACATAAGAATGTTTTAACTTATTAGTAAATTTGAACAGTAATGTTAATATTCTTAATAATCTAGATAAACTCGAACGCTTCTCCAAAGATTGGTTCTAAAGGACTAGCATAGCTAATGTTGTGATATACTTGGCTTTGAATAATCTTCTTATTGCAGTCACTCAAGAAATGTAGATCACATTCAGGCCAAGCTACTAGGTCCTTATTTAACTAAGGAGGACCAGAAGTCCAAAATTTAAAGTTTTGTCTAAACCTTTCCAGGGACAATCCTCGAATAATTAAATCTGCAGGGTTTTCTGAAGAAGGCACATATTTGAATTTTACTTCTAATCCATGCTTGTAGGTGTACTTTGGTGTCTTTCAATCTATTCTTGACAAATTGTTTTTTGGTTTTTATGTTATTGGAAAATAACATGATAACACTACATGAACATCAACAGCGAAAATTACGACTTTGATACAAACATTTGATAAAGGTTTCAACATGTTCTTAATGCATTTCACGGCTAAGTACATTGATAACAACACAAGTCAAGAGAAAGACTTTGCTTTTATGGGCGTTATCTTAGCCTTATTAAAAATTAAGGAGGTCATAGAATTCTGTCTCATATAGGAGGCAAAACCGTATGCTTTTTTAGAGGCATCATAAAAGTAATACAATTCCGTAGGAATTGAACGGACAACTGTACATCTGAGAAATTTCAAAGAACTTAAATGTACAAACTTCATCGATAAATTATTCCAAGTCTTTTGGCATTCTGTTGGTACAATTTCATTCCAGGATAATTTTAATTTCCAAAAGTCACTTAGATGTATTCTCCATTTAATTGTTAGAGGCAAATACAAAGACAAGGGGTCAAACACACTAGAATTTGGCGCCAGTATTTGTCCTCTGGGGTTAGTAGAGGAATCTAAAACTCCTACTGAAATTTCTAAAGTATCTTTGAACGTATTATATTTATATTCTAAAGATTTTTCTAAATCACTACCATGTTCTACAATTTCTTTATCGTCTTCTTGGCACTTCTTTAATTCCTTGCAATTTGAGTTACAGGAACCCAACTGAAAACTTCCATCTGCCATTCTTTTCACAGATTCTTTTTATAAAAAAAAACATCACCAGCAATATATTTTTGAAAAAAATATTACCAGCAATAAGTTTTTGAAAAATAAATATTATCAGCCATACATGATTTAAAATAATATTACCAGCTATACATTTTTAAGGAAAAAAATATAACCAGAAACAGATTTTTGACAAAACAAAATATTACCAGCAATAAAAGAAAGGTTGTCGGCATTAATTAACCCATTGAGGTTGATATGCCGTAAAACAAAATAAACCAAACGAATCTAAACCAAAGAATACATATTCTATTCATACGAATCTATCCTAAAAATATTATCGGCATTAAATAACCCATTGAGATTGTTATGCCATGAAACCAAATAAACCAAACGAATCTAAACTAAAGAATACATATTCTATTCATACGAATCTATCCTAAAAATGTTGTCGGCATTAAATAACCCGTTGAGGTTGATATGCTGTAAAACAATATAAACCAAACGAATCTAAACCAAAGAATACATATTCTATTCATACGAATCTATCCTAAAAATGTTGTCTGCGTTAAATAACCCATTGAGGTCGATATGGTGTAAAACAAAATAAACAAAACCAATCTAAACCAAAGAATACATATTCTATTCATACGAATCTATCCTAAAAATGTTGTCGGCATTAAATAACCCATTGAGGTTGATATGCCGTAAAACAAAATAAAACAACCAAATCTAAACCAAAGAATACATATTCTATTCATACGAATCTATCCTAAAAATGCTGTCGGCATTAAATAACCCATTGAGGTTGATATGCCGTAAAACAAAATAAACCAAACCAATCTAAACCAAAGAATACATATTCTATTCATACGAATCTATCCTAAAAATGTTGTCGGCATTAAATAACCCATTGAGGTGTTGATATGCCGTAAAACAAAATAAGCCAAACCAATCTAAACCAAAGAATACATATTCTATTCATACGAATCTATCCTAAAAATGCTGTCGGCATTAAATAACCCATTGAGGTTGATATGCCGTAAAACAAAATAAACCAAACCAATCTAAACCAAAGAATTCATATTCTATTCATACGAATCTATCCTAAAAATGTTGCTGGCATTAAATAACCCATTGAGGTTGATATGCCGTAAAACAAAATAAAACAATCCAATCTAAACCAAAGAATACATATTCTATTCATACGAATCTATTCTAAAAAAGTTGTCGGCATTAAATAACCCATTGAGGTTGATATGCCGTAAAACAAAATAAAACAAACAAATCTAAACCAAAGAATACATATTCTATTCATACGAATCTATCCTAAAAATGTTGTCGGCATTAAATAACCCATTGAGGTTGATATGCCGTAAAACAAAATAAAACAAACAAATCTAAACCAAAGAATACATATTCTATTCATACGAATCTATCCTAAAAATGTTGTCTGCATTAAATAACCCATTGAGGTTGATATGCTGTAAAACAAAATAAACCAAACCAATCTAAACCAAAGAATACATATTCTATTCATACGAATCTATCCTAAAAATGTTGTCGGCATTAAATAACCCATTGAGGTTGATATGCCGTAAAACAAAATAAAACAAACAAATCTAAACCAAAGAATACATATTCTATTCATACGAATCTATCCTAAAAATGTTGTCGGCATTAAATAACCGATTGAGGTTGATATGCCGTAAAACAAAATAAACCAAACCAATCTAAACCAAAGAATTCATATTCTATTCATACGAATCTATCCTAAAAATGTTGCTGGCATTAAATAACCCATTGAAGTTGATATGCTGTAAAACAAAATAAACCAAACCAATCTAAACCAAAGAATACATATTCTATTCATACGAATCTATTCTAAAAAAGTTGTCGGCATTAAATAACCCATTGAGGTTGATATGCCGTAAAACAAAATAAAACAAACAAATCTAAACCAAAGAATACATATTCTATTCATACGAATCTATCCTAAAAATGTTGTCTGCGTTAAATAACCCATTGAGGTTGATATGCTGTAAAACAAAATAAACAAAACCAATCTAAACCAAAGAATACATATTCTATTCATACGAATCTATCCTAAAAATGTTGTCGGCATTAAATAACCCATTGAGGTTGATATGCCGTAAAACAAAATAAAACAAACAAATCTAAAGCAAAGAATACATATTCTATTCATACGAATCTATCCTAAAAATGCTGTCGGCATTAAATAACCCATTGAGGTTGATATGCCGTAAAACAAAATAAACCAAACCAATCTAAACCAAATAATACATATTCTATTCATACGAATCTATCCTAAAAATGTTGTCGGCATTAAATAACCCATTGAGGTTGATATGCCGTAAAACAAAATAAACCAAACCAATCTAAACCAAAGAATTCATATTCTATTCATACGAATCTATCCTAAAAATGTTGCTGGCATTAAATAACCCATTGAAGTTGATATGCCGTAAAACAAAATAAACCAAACAAATCTAAACCAAAGAATACATATTCTATTCATACGAATCTATTCTAAAAAAGTTGTCGGCATTAAATAACCCATTGAGGTTGATATGCCGTAAAACAAAATAAAACAAACAAATCTAAACCAAAGAATTCATATTCTATTCATACGAATCTATCCTAAAAATGTTGCTGGCATTAAATAACCCATTGAAGTTGATATGCTGTAAAACAAAATAAACCAAACCAATCTAAACCAAAGAATACATATTCTATTCATACGAATCTATTCTAAAAAAGTTGTCGGCATTAAATAACCCATTGAGATTGATATGCCGTAAAACAAAATAAAACAAACAAATCTAAACCAAAGAATACATATTCAATTCATACGAATCTATCCTAAAAATGTTGTCGGCATTAAATAACCCATTGAGGTTGATATGCCGTAAAACAAAATAAAACAAACAAATCTAAACCAAAGAATACATATTCTATTCATACGAATCTATCCTAAAAATGTTGTCGGCATTAAATAACCCATTGAGGTTGATATGCCGTAAAACAAAATAAAACAAACAAATCTAAACCAAAGAATACATATTCTATTCATACGAATATATCCTAAAAATGCTGTCGGCATTAAATAACCCATTGAGGTTGATATGCCGTAAAACAAAATAAACCAAACCAATCTAAACCAAAGAATACATATTCTATTCATACGAATCTATCCTAAAAATGTTTTCGGCATTAAATAACCCATTGAGGTTGATATGCCGTAAAACAAAATAAACCAAACCAATCTAAACCAAAGAATTCATATTCTATTCATACGAATCTATCCTAAAAATGTTGCTGGCATTAAATAACCCATTGAAGTTGATATGCTGTAAAACAAAATAAACCAAACCAATCTAAACCAAAGAATACATATTCTATTCATACGAATCTATTCTAAAAAAGTTGTCGGCATTAAATAACCCATTGAGGTTGATATGCCGTAAAACAAAATAAAACAAACAAATCTAAACCAAAGAATACATATTCTATTCATACGAATCTATCCTAAAAATGTTGTCGGCATTAAATAACCCATTGAGGTTGATATGCCGTAAAACAAAATAAAACAAACAAATCTAAACCAAAGAATACATATTCTATTCATACGAATCTATTCTAAAAATGTTGTCTGCATTAAATAACCCATTGAGGTTGATATGCCGTAAAATACAACAAACCAATCCGTCAGTAGACGAATAGTCAGAGTAAAGTGCAATAAAGCTTTGGTATAAATTTATTCACTGGTTCTATTTTTATTACAAGTAGTACTAAAATTTACTAGCGTGGTGTAGTTAGATTTGTGAGTGGCAAACACTTTTGCTCTCTCCCCCTCTCTCTTCCCCCTCTCTCTTTCTCTCTCTATTACTAATACTACTACCGCTAAATTTTTCATTTGTTAACTGTGAAGTTTTTATCACCTGACTAGATTTATCGGAAATTTCTTGTATTGAGGGATAATTTGTACCTGTTACATTAATTATTTCTTTTTTAAAATTACCTGGTAATTTAGAAAATATGATCAAACTTAAATGTCTGCATCCAGGTGAACCTTACTCTAAAAATCAAGGTTAAAGGCATTCTTTAATTCATAAATGTCTGCCTTTACCTTGGTGATGTGTTTACAAGAGATTAAATTTGTAGTGAATAAAAAGAGTCGAATTTACAAACTTTGCTTAACACACACGCAAAAGCGAATCCAAAACAAAACTCATAAAATTTCACACCTTGATGCGAAATGTTTTTCGGCCAATAGAAAACTAGGAAACATTTAAAAACAAAATTTAAATAATCTTCACTTCTCAGAAACAAATTCTTTCAAGGGCCTTTTCGCGAGCCGACGCAAAAATTTGTTCATTGTCCAATAAAAAGGCCTGAATCATATCCAGGAGTGAATTCCCAAATGACTTTTTCAAGCCGCAAAAACAAAATAAAATACAGGCAAGTTTGCTTGTCACCAGAGTGGAGGAGACGAGCCTATTAACACGTTCCTTGACAAACGCCAAGCGAGCATTATTATGATCTCTATCCTTCTCCCTCACCTCTTTTATGCTTGATAAACGAACGGAACATTTTAAGACTGAGCGATTACTTCAAAGACATTCCTACCCTTCGGTAACGCTCATACATACATACATACATACATATACACGTACGTTCCTACCTACGTACACATAAGCTCATTCTTGCAAGGACTACTACGAACATTTTGACGACCTTGTATCTACAAAAATTCATTAATTTTATTTGTAAAGACCTTAATTGATTTATATGTATATAAATTTGTTGTTCACTTTACAATTTGATTTTCTTGTTTTATAACCCTCTTATGGTGTGCTATATAACTAACAAGGCCAAATCAAAGTAACCTGTTTCCACACTCACACACTTCACTATAACTGATAACCCACTATAAATTAATATGATACGCAGGGATTCGCTCATTAATCTGCTTGAATATTTCATTAATGATGAATTATTTGTGCCTTTAAGAGTTGTACTTATATTTCTTTCGAATCTATGCAGTTCACGAATTGGGCCATGAAGTTTTTAAATGCGAATTCTTTTTTTTTTCGCAGCCCTTTCCACTAAAAACAAAAAGGACATTTGAGTTTGAAGCCCTAATGTACTATGAAAGCCTACAGAACCGACCTCTTTCTCGGTATCAACGTCATCGTCTTCCTCTTTCACACGACATTCGATCTGAGTGGGATCCATGAATACACACCCATTTCAAACTCTGCTTCTGTCAAGGACTATTTCCCTCTATAAACTTTCGTCTATTTTATTTTATCTTTATACAGCCTTTCTATTTTTTTGTTTATGTTTTCTAAGTTGTCAATATTATTTTTTACTCAACAAATAATCCTTACTCGGACTCTTTAAGCCGTGCTAATAGGTTTGAATTTTAAATTTAATTTGACCCCGTGTTAAAGTCAAAGAGGTAAATTCACGCATTTTTATACAGTATTTTTGTTTAAAGGTGAACAGGCTTATCATTCTACCGTTATTGGCCAGAATAGTTTGTTTGAGACTCGTCTGGTTGTACCTTTTCGAAAACCCGTGTAGCTATTTTAATCACTCAAATGAAAAGCCACGGCTCAGATTTCCAAATAATTAAACTGCGTTAAAGTGCAACACATTCAGCTAGTCTAATTTGTGTAAAGTAAAGGATTTTTATTATTTGGTAAAAATCCCTACGAAAAACAAAGGTTAAACAAACGTTTGAGGTAACATTTAAGAGCATTCAACAAAGACATGCAACACGAGCCGTGTCTGTCTGTATTTCTGAAATGAGGTATTATGTATACTATTTACCTCTGGAGTAGACTGTTCCAGTTCCACGTGCCATGTCTAATGGATGTCAGTTATCAGTTATCTCCTGTTAGTTCCCCTTTCCAAGTTGTCCACCGCCTTAACCCGGTACTGATCTGACACATTTTGGTCCTGTCACTGGATCTAATTAACACCTTTATCCACTGTGCCATGTGTCCAAAGAGTGTGAGTTCAGTACCTGGTTAAGGCAGTGGGGAACTTGGAGAGGGGAATTAACAGGAGATAACTGACATCCATTGGACATGGCATGGGGAACTAGAACAGTCTACCCCAGAGAGCGAAATAAAGGGTTCAATTCGACATTCCAACGGCCGAAACGCCGTGATAAATATGGCAACAAAGATGAGGACGATAGTCCGATCAATGCAAATAATGAACACGGGCTGTGGTTTAAAAAAAAATCATACGATAAATTTATTAGCAGACACAAATGAAAGAATTAAAACGAATTAAGTGCTTTATGTGCCAAATGATGGCCAGTAAGATGTATATACAAATAATAAGTGCAAATAAAATATACCTCTTTTCGAATACAAATTACAATACTGCATAAGGTACTCAGAAAACGTAAACCACATAAAAAATGAGGAAAGGGGTAAAATAATTCTCTGAATAGTTTTCATAGAATAGGTTCGAAGCAAAGTTAGAGGTAACAGCGAAGAAGAGAACAATCACACCAGCCGAAGAATTTTCCTTGATGAGGGAGGGAATTTGATGTTCATTTCAATTCTCGTCTGGTGGCTGTCAGTTTTTTTATGTTGTTTTTTCCTTGGCCGTGCTGAACGGAGTTCATGCAGTAGCTGTTCGTCGAGTCCACGAATGCAATTCTGCTTCTGCTTTTGCTTTTATTCGGCGAGATAGGCTCCAGATTTGCTTTTCGGAATTTAGAGGGAAATCTTTGGATTGGTTCCGAATGAAAACCAAATGCAGCTATTTTCCCACAAATCGAAATGTACCAAAATATTTTTGAAATTCAAAAGTTTAAGCAAGAGCAAACGCAGCGTCTCTTTTCTCTCAGAAAAGCAGGCAATACACGCTCAAGCAGCTTAAATTTAATTTGAAAATGAAGATGAAAGTAAATTCTAGTCGAAAATTTATAATAATGGCTGACAATGCTTCATATAATAAAAAAAATGAAGATGAAATTAAATCCTAGTAAAAAATTAATAATAATGGCTGACAATACTTCATCTAATAAAAAATGAAGACGAAATTAAATACTAGTCAATAATGAATAATAATGGCTGACAATGCTTCATCTAATAAAAAATGAAGATGAAATTAAATACTAGTCAATAATGAATAATAATGGCTGACAATGCTTCATCTAATAAAAAATGAAGATGAAAGTAAATCTTAGTCAAAAATTAATAATAATGGCTGAAAATGCTTCATCTAATAAAAAATGAAGATGAAAGTAAATCCTAGTCGAAAATTAATAATAATGGCTGACAATGCTTCATCTAATAAAAAATGAAGATGAAAGTAAATCCTAGTCGAAAATTAATAATAATGGCTGACAATGCTTCATCTAATAAAAAATGAAGATGAAAGTAAATCGTAGTCGAAAATTAATAATAATGGCTGACAATGCTTCATCTAATAAAAATGAAGATGAAAGTAAATCCTAGTCGAAAATTAATAATAATGGCTGACAATGCTTCATCTAATAAAAATGAAGATGAAAGTAAATCCTAATCAAAAATTAATAATAATGGCTGACAATGCTTCATCTAATAAAAAATGAAGATGGGAGTAAATCCTAGTCAAAAATTAATAATAATGGCTGACAATGCTTCATCTAATAAAAAATGAAGATGAAAGTAAATCCTAGTCGAAAATTAATAATAATGGCTGACAATGCTTCATCTAATAAGAAATGAAGATGAAAGTAAATACTAGTGAGAAATTAATAATAATGGCTGACAATGCTTCATTTAAAAAAAATGAGGATGAAAGTAAATCCTAGTCGAAAATTAATAATAATGGCTGACAATGCTTCATCTAATAAAAAATGAAGATGAAAGTAAATCCTAGTCGAAAATTAATAATAATGGCTGACAATCCTACATCTAATAAAAAATGAAGATGAGAGTAAATCCTAGTCAAAAATTAATAATAATGGCTGACAATGCTTCATCTAATAAAAAATGAAGATGAAAGTAAATCCTAGTCGAAAATTAATAATAATGGCTGACAATGCTTCATCTAATAAAAAATGAAGATGAAAGTAAATGCTTGTCAAAAATTAATAATAATGGCTGACAATGCTTCATTTAAAAAAAATGAAGATGAAATTATATACTCGGCAAAAATGAATAATAATGGCTGACAATGACAATACATGTAACAGAAAATTTAATAAAGATTGATAAAAGACGTTTTCCTCACATTAATATTATTTCTCATAATGAAATCTTTAAAATGACTCACTTCCTTAACTTCTGACGTCAAATATTTCCTGCTCAAGCCGAATTAATATTCAGCATATTTTAAAAATATTATGCTCGTTACGAGACCTAATAAATACATATTTACTTAATATTGCTTTGTCTGGTACAAGCACATTGCACTGGAGCCCTCACAGTTTCCTGAACTTAATCACCGACCATTAATTTAATTAACTCGCTAATCAGTCATCTCCGACGCACCTTTTTCTAAAGTTAATGTTGCGTATGTGAGAGAAACGTACTAAGAAGAAAAAGAATTTCGAATTTAAAAATATATATATATACCGCAATGATGAAGATTGAAGATGCATTGGGGAGGAAATATTTGTCTGTAACATTTCCGTGTTCTTGATTTTTGTAAAATGTGATTTTAAATTAAAAAGAACTGCTATTCTGCTTTTACGAGAGTTCTTTTGTAATTTTTCGCCATCTTGTTTTCTGTTCCAGAGGAATGACATCCGCTCTTTTGCAAATGGCTTTGTGCCATAATTTGGATTGATTAAGGACATACCCACTTTCTCAGTTTTCTTCTACTTGACTTTTGTTCATTACGGCTCGACAAAATGGCTATAATTAGTTTTTTTTTTTTTTTGCTTTCTTTTCAAGGCCATGCCATGAAATTTCCGGCCTTTACTGCGATGTTACTTCTTGAAACCCAAGTATAAATATTTCGATGTGTGAATACATTAACCTGGACAACAAATTCGCTACGACCTCCGCTTTTTGGTTTCATTTCAATTTTCCTGCTTCAGTTGAAATAATTTCATAAAACATTAACTGAAAGGGAAAATGTGCTTGAGGGATTGAAATCGCATAGCATATTTTAGATTTCAGACAATAGAACATTGTCTTGTAATTGGAGCCAGCTATATAATAGCGGTCAGAGAGGTTGTAAAAACAAGCAACTAAAATAAAGATAAAAGAAATGCTAGTTGAAAAATTAATAAGTAACAATGGTTCATCTAATAATAAACTTAAGATAATGTTGCTATTTATACAACGAGTATGCGTAAGTATAAAAGTGAAGTGGGTACGCTGGAAGACTCAGGACAGACATTTGTTTCGGGTTGAGCATAGCAACGGACTGCGTTCGTTTTGTGACGTACATTGAGTATTAATAATTAATTATAACTCAAGACTTCAAGACTCAAGACTTCAAGACTCAAGACTTCAAGACTCAAGACTTCAATGTTAAAATTAAAAAGTATTTAATTACAACTGCCAATAAATACATTATTTACATTATTCGGGCTAATGTCCTCATCTTTGTCGCCATATTTATTACGTTTCGGCCGTTGTACGCTCCGGCCTTCTTCAGGTGGTTGGAATATTGAACTGAACCCTTTATTTGGCTCACTGGGGTAGACTGTTCTAGTTCCACGTGTCAAGTTTAATGGATGTCAGTTATCAGTTATCTCCTGTTAATTTTCCCTCTGAAAGGGAGATTTTTGGCCGACAATTTTTCTCAGCAGATAGTCAAGCCGGACATCTCTTAACAGCCGACATTAACCTCTGGCCTCTGATCCAGCACTTTTTCGACGAACTGCATTCTTTAACTTTTTCAGAAAAATTCATACATCTATTCCCATATACTGGGAAAATAATTCTCTTTCTGACAAAAATTTAAAAACGTTTTGTTTTAACCCTTTTCGACCGTACGCCATGTTCAATATTGTTACATCGGAGACTGTAGACTTCTATGTAAATGAAAATTTCGCCAGTGCTGTTTCTAAACAGAAACACAGTTTGTAACTTTTGCAGAATATTTTGTTACATGTCAAAAAAAAAATTCGACAAGTGTAATAGTGGAGTATGCATTACTTATATTAATTTACCTAGCAATGGTAATTAGAGTGAATTGAACTGGTTCGCGCATGAAACCGGTTACTATAATTACAGAAGTTGGCCGAACAAATTCCTCGATTTTCTTACTTTTCTTTTATCTATTATCAATATGGATATGCGACTAGTGTGTTGATCATTAACGCGGGAAGTGGAATCATGGAGTCTAGTTAAAATTCTGGTTTTGTTGCGTTCACGAGTCCATCAGAATCTCCATTAGAAACGAAATCTGTAAACAACAGTTTTAAAAATCTCTTAAAAATCCAGTATTCCTCATAGAGTTGTGTTTCAAAGTAAATTAGTAAAGTTAAGTAATAATTAATTGGATTTCATAAAAGTAACGCTTACTTTTGCTTAAAACAGAATGAAAATAAAGTTTATTTATGCACAGAATCCTGCGAGCTGCCATCAAGTTTATAATTCAATATCATCCTTTCTTAAGGTCATTTCTGACTCTTTAAAAGCGCGAAGAATTTTTTTACATTAAAGTAATAAGTTTTTCTGTATATACCGATTTGTCCATCGCTACAGTTGCATTGCCTTTGTTAGCTGGTAGTATGATGATGCTTTCACTTCTCTGGAGGGTTCTAATTGCCAGATTCGGGCAATGATGTTCAAGTGTGGTATCTACTTGAGGGTTGGTGCGAAGTTTAGAACCGACTCCTCAGAAGTACACTTCTTCTGTAATATTGGACGGTAGCCAAAGATGGAATATTTGCAGGTTTTTTGTTACCTATCGACAAAGTCAACCAGCCATATTTTATCTTAATTTTAGCCAAAGTTTACCTGTGCTACGCCTTTGAGTCCTTAATTCGCTACCCCGGAAATTCTCTAAAACCATCACCCTGTGCCAGACGCCCTCCAAAGACGAACGCTGTGGAAACGAGTGATACCCACATGGAAGGTTATTCGGCATAATTTCCGTGTTAGCTGTGAAAGAAGCAGTTTAATTTGCCTTGCGCTGTGAAACACAAATTCAATTAACACAATTTAAAGATGACCTTATTAAGTGGCAGCGGCGGCAGCAGTAGCAACCGATTCGGGACGTAATTGCAAACGGCTGTTATATTTTTGTGGTTTTATGTTGCAAACTCTCAAGCTGTTAACAAGTAGATAAACAGCATGAAGAGTGGTTTCAATTTAAAGGACCAGCCTCGATTTCTTTGAAGTATTTTTTCAGAAGGTATTGATAGAACGAAAGGGTTTATAAAAAACCGGCGCCGTGAAAACGTAAGTGATCCAGGTCTTATATAAATTCCCTCGAATATTTCCCTCGTTTCATTCATGTTATTTCATGAATCTGGTTTTTAAGAACGTCTTTTGTTCATTTATTTACAGTTTTCATTTAAGTACAGTTGACGTATAAATAGTAATTTGCTGACAACGTTTCATCTAATAAAAAATGAAGATGAAAGTAAATCCTAGTCGAAAATTAATAATAATGGCGGAAAATGCTTCATCTAATAAAAAATGAAGATGAAAGTAAATACTAGGTGAAAATTAATAATAATGGCTGAAAATGCTTCATCTAATAAAAAATGAAGGTGAAAGTAAATCCTAGTTGAAAATTAATAATAATGGCTGAAAATGCTTCACCTAATAAAAAATGAAGATGAAAGTAAATCCTAGTCAAAAATTAATAATAATGGCTGAAAATGCTTCATCTAATAAAAAATGAAGATGAAAGTAAATCCTAGTCAAAAATTAATAATAATGGCTGAAAATGCTTCATCTAATAAAAAATGAAGATGAAAGTAAATCCTAGACAAAAATTAATAATAATGACTGACAATGCTTCATCTAATAAAAAATGAAGATGTAAGTAAATCCTAGTTGAAAATTAATAATAATGACTGACAATGCTTCATCTAATAAAAAATGAAGATGAAAGTAAATACTAGGTGAAAATTAATAATAATGGCTGAAAATGCTTCATCTAATAAAAAATGAAGGTGAAAGTAAATCCTAGTTGAAAATTAATAATAATGGCTGAAAATGCTTCACCTAATAAAAAATGAAGATGAAAGTAAATCCTAGTCAAAAATTAATAATAATGGCTGAAAATGCTTCATCTAATAAAAAATGAAGATGAAAGTAAATCCTAGACAAAAATTAATAATAATGACTGACAATGCTTCATCTAATAAAAAATGAAGATGTAAGTAAATCCTAGTTGAAAATTAATAATAATGACTGACAATGCTTCATCTAATAAAAAATGAAGATGAAAGTAAATCCTAGTCAAAAATTAATAATAATGACTGACAATGCTTCATCTAATAAAAAATGAAGATGAAAGTAAATCCTAGTCAAAAATTAATAATAATGACTGAAAATGCTTCATCTAATAAAAAATGAAGATGAAAGTAAATCCTAGTCAAAAATTAATAATAATGACTGACAATGCTTCATCTAATAAAAAATGAAGATGTAAGTAAATCCTAGTTGAAAATTAATAATAATGACTGACAATGCTTCATCTAATAAAAAATGAAGATGAAAGTAAATCCTAGTCAAAAATTAATAATAATGACTGACAATGCTTCATCTAATAAAAAATGAAGATGAAAGTAAATCCTAGTCAAAAATTAATAATAATGACTGAAAATGCTTCATCTAATAAAAAATGAAGATGAAAGTAAATCCTAGTCAAAAATTAATAATAATGACTGACAATGCTTCATCTAATAAAAAATGAAGATGTAAGTAAATCCTAGTTGAAAATTAATAATAATGACTGACAATGCTTCATCTAATAAAAAATGAAGATGAAAGTAAATCCTAGTCAAAAATTAATAATAATGACTGACAATGCTTCATCTAATAAAAAATGAAGATGTAAGTAAATCCTAGTTGAAAATTAATAATAATGACTGACAATGCTTCATCTAATAAAAAATGAAGATGAAAGTAAATCCTAGTCAAAAATTAATAATAATGACTGACAATGCTTCATCTAATAAAAAATGAAGATGAAAGTAAATCCTAGTCAAAAATTAATAATAATGACTGACAATGCTTCATCTAATAAAAAATGAAGATGAAAGTAAATCCTAGTTGAAAATTAATAATAATGACTGACAATGCTTCATCTAATAAAAAATGAAGATGTAAGTAAATCCTAGTCAAAAATTAATAATAATGACTGACAATGCTTCATCTAATAAAAAATGAAGATGTAAGTAAATCCTAGTTGAAAATTAATAATAATGACTGACAATGCTTCATCTAATAAAAAATGAAGATGTAAGTAAATCCTAGTTGAAAATTAATAATAATGACTGACAATGCTTCATCTAATAAAAAATGAAGATGAAAGTAAATCCTAGTAAAAAATTAATAATAATGACTGACAATGCTTCATCTAATAAAAAATGAAGATGTAAGTAAATCCTAGTTGAAAATTAATAATAATGACTGACAATGCTTCATCTAATAAAAAATGAAGATGAAAGTAAATCCTAGTCAAAAATTAATAATAATGACTGACAATGCTTCATCTAATAAAAAATGAAGATGAAAGTAAATGCTTGTCAAAAATTAATAATAATGGCTGACAATGCTTCATCTAATAAAAAATGAAGATGAAAGTAAATGCTTGTCAAAAATTAATAATAATGACTGACAATGCTTCATCTAATAAAAAATGAAGATGAAAGTAAATGCTTGTCAAAAATTAATAATAATGGCTGACAATGCTTCATCTAATAAAAAATGAAGATGTAAGTAAATCCTAGTTGAAAATTAATAATAATGACTGACAATGCTTCATCTAATAAAAAATGAAGATGAAAGTAAATCCTAGTCGAAAATTAATAATAATGGCTGAAAATGCTTCATCTAATAAAAAATGAAAATGAAAGTAAATCCTAGTCAAAAATTAATAATAATGGCTGAAAATGCTTCATCTAATAAAAAATGAATATGAACGTAAATCCTAGTCAAAAATTAATAATAATGACTGACAACGCTTCATCTAATAAAAAATGAAGATGAAAGTAAATCCTAGTCGAAAATTAATAATAATGGCTGAAAATGCTTCATCTAATAAAAAATGAAGATGAAAGTAAATACTAGGTGAAAATTAATAATAATGGCTGAAAATGCTTCATCTAATAAAAAATGAAGGTGAAAGTAAATCCTAGTTGAAAATTAATAATAATGGCTGAAAATGCTTCACGTAATAAAAAATGAAGATGAAAGTAAATCCTAGTTGAAAATGAATAATAATGGCTGAAAATGCTTCATCTAATAAAAAATGAAAATGAAAGTAAATCCTAGTCAAAAATTAATAATAATGGCTGAAAATGCTTCATCTAATAAAAAATGAATATGAACGTAAATCCTAGTCAAAAATTAATAATAATGGCTGAAAATGCTTCATCTAATAAAAAATGAAGATGAAAGTAAATCCTAGACAAAAATTAATAATAATGACTGACAATGCTTCATCCAATAAAAAATGAAGATGTAAGTAAATCCTAGTTGATAATTAATAATAATGACTGACAATGCTTCATCTAATAAAAAATGAAGATGAAAGTAAATCCTAGTCAAAAATTAATAATAATGACTGACAATGCTTCATCTAATAAAAAATGAAGATGAAAGTAAATCCTAGTCAAAAATTAATAATAATGACTGAAAATGCTTCATCTAATAAAAAATGAAGATGAAAGTAAATCCTAGTCAAAAATTAATAATAATGACTGACAATGCTTCATCTAATAAAAAATGAAGATGTAAGTAAATCCTAGTTGAAAATTAATAATAATGACTGACAATGCTTCATCTAATAAAAAATGAAGATGAAAGTAAATCCTAGTCAAAAATTAATAATAATGACTGACAATGCTTCATCTAATAAAAAATGAAGATGAAAGTAAATCCTAGTCAAATATTAATAATAATGACTGAAAATGCTTCATCTAATAAAAAATGAAGATGAAAGTAAATCCTAGTCAAAAATTAATAATAATGACTGACAATGCTTCATCTAATAAAAAATGAAGATGTAAGTAAATCCTAGTTGAAAATTAATAATAATGACTGACAATGCTTCATCTAATAAAAAATGAAGATGAAAGTAAATCCTAGTCAAAAATTAATAATAATGACTGACAATGCTTCATCTAATAAAAAATGAAGATGTAAGTAAATCCTAGTTGAAAATTAATAATAATGACTGACAATGCTTCATCTAATAAAAAATGAAGATGAAAGTAAATCCTAGTTGAAAATTAATAATAATGACTGACAATGCTTCATCTAATAAAAAATGAAGATGAAAGTAAATCCTATTCAAAAATTAATAATAATGACTGACAATCCTTCATCTAATAAAAAATGAAGATGAAAGTAAATCCTAGTCAAAAATTAATAATAATGACTGACAATGCTTCATCTAATAAAAAATGAAGATGAAAGTAAATCCTAGTCAAAAATTAATAATAATGACTGACAATGCTTCATCTAATAAAAAATGAAGATGAAAGTAAATCCTAGTCAAAAATTAATAATAATGACTGAAAATGCTTCATCTAATAAAAAATGAAGATGAAAGTAAATCCTAGTCAAAAATTAATAATAATGACTGACAATGCTTCATCTAATAAAAAATGAAGATGTAAGTAAATCCTAGTTGAAAATTAATAATAATGACTGACAATGCTTCATCTAATAAAAAATGAAGATGAAAGTAAATCCTAGTCAAAAATTAATAATAATGACTGACAATGCTTCATCTAATAAAAAATGAAGATATAAGTAAATCCTAGTTGAAAATTAATAATAATGACTGACAATGCTTCATCTAATAAAAAATGAAGATGAAAGTAAATCCTATTCAAAAATTAATAATAATGACTGACAATGCTTCATCTAATAAAAAATGAAGATGAAAGTAAATCCTAGTCAAAAATTAATAATAATGACTGAAAATGCTTCATCTAATAAAAAATGAAGATGAAAGTAAATCCTAGTCAAAAATTAATAATAATGACTGACAATGCTTCATCTAATAAAAAATGAAGATGTAAGTAAATCCTAGTTGAAAATTAATAATAATGACTGACAATGCTTCATCTAATAAAAAATGAAGATGAAAGTAAATCCTAGTCAAAAATTAATAATAATGACTGACAATGCTTCATCTAATAAAAAATGAAGATATAAGTAAATCCTAGTTGAAAATTAATAATAATGACTGACAATGCTTCATCTAATAAAAAATGAAGATGAAAGTAAATCCTAGTCAAAAATTAATAATAATGACTGACAATGCTTCATCTAATAAAAAATGAAGATGAAAGTAAATCCTAGTCAAAAATTAATAATAATGACTGACAATGCTTCATCTAATAAAAAATGAAGACGTAAGTAAATCCTAGTCAAAAATTAATAATAATGACTGACAATGCTTCATCTAATAAAAAATGAAGATGTAAGTAAATGCTTGTCAAAAATTAATAATAATGGCTGACAATGCTTCATCTAATAAAAAATGAAGATGAAAGTAAATGCTTGTCAAATATTAATAATAATGACTGACAATGCTTCATCTAATAAAAAATGAAGATGAAAGTAAATGCTTGTCAAAAATTAATAATAATGGCTGACAATGCTTCATCTAATAAAAAATGAAGATGTAAGTAAATCCTAGTTGAAAATTAATAATAATGACTGACAATGCTTCATCTAATAAAAAATGAAGATGAAAGTAAATCCTAGTCAAAAATTAATAATAATGACTGACAATGCTTCATCTAATAAAAAATGAAGATGTAAGTAAATCCTAGTTGAAAATTGATAATAATGACTGACAATGCTTCATCTAATAAAAAATGAAGATGAAAGTAAATCCTAGTCAAAAATTAATAATAATGACTGACAATGCTTCATCTAATAAAAAATGAAGATGTAAGTAAATCCTAGTTGAAAATTAATAATAATGACTGACAATGCTTCATCTAATAAAAAATGAAGATGAAAGTAAATCCTAGTCAAAAATTAATAATAATGACTGACAATGCTTCATCTAATAAAAAATGAAGATGAAAGTAAATGCTTGTCAAAAATTAATAATAATGGCTGACAATGCTTCATCTAATAAAAAATGAAGATGAAAGTAAATCCTAGTCAAAAATTAATAATAATGACTGACAATGCTTCATCTAATAAAAAATGAAGATGTAAGTAAATCCTAGTTGAAAA
Organism: Acanthosepion esculentum; assembly: GCA_964036315.1. Taxonomy (NCBI): domain Eukaryota; kingdom Metazoa; phylum Mollusca; class Cephalopoda; order Sepiida; family Sepiidae; genus Acanthosepion; species Acanthosepion esculentum. Next base: position 23,699,121 of record OZ038509.1, on the reverse strand, counting down.
TTAATAATAATGACTGACAATGCTTCATCTAATAAAAAATGAAGATGAAAGTAAATCCTAGTCAAAAATTAATAATAATGACTGACAATGCTTCATCTAATAAAAAATGAAGATGTAAGTAAATCCTAGTTGAAAATTAATAATAATGACTGACAATGCTTCATCTAATAAAAAATGAAGATGAAAGTAAATCCTAGTCAAAAATTAATAATAATGACTGACAATGCTTCATCTAATAAAAAATGAAGATGAAAGTAAATGCTTGTCAAAAATTAATAATAATGGCTGACAATGCTTCATCTAATAAAAAATGAAGATGTAAGTAAATCCTAGTTGAAAATTAATAATAATGACTGACAATGCTTCATCTAATAAAAAATGAAGATGAAAGTAAATCCTAGTCAAAAATTAATAATAATGACTGACAATGCTTCATCTAATAAAAAATGAAGATGTAAGTAAATCCTAGTTGAAAATTAATAATAATGACTGACAATGCTTCATCTAATAAAAAATGAAGATGAAAGTAAATCCTAGTCAAAAATTAATAATAATGACTGACAATGCTTCATCTAATAAAAAATGAAGATATAAGTAAATCCTAGTTGAAAATTAATAATAATGACTGACAATGCTTCATCTAATAAAAAATGAAGATGAAAGTAAATCCTAGTCAAAAATTAATAATAATGACTGACAATGCTTCATCTAATAAAAAAGGAAGATGTAAGTAAATCCTAGTTGAAAATTAATAATAATGACTGACAATGCTTCATCTAATAAAAAATGAAGATGAAAGTAAATCCTAGTCAAAAATTAATAATATTGACTGACAATGCTTCATCTAATAAAAAATGAAGATGAAAGTAAATGCTTGTCAAAAATTAATAATAATGGCTGACAATGCTTCATCTAATAAAAAATGAAGATGAAAGTAAATCCTAGTCAAAAATTAATAATAATGACTGACAATGCTTCATCTAATAAAAAATGAAGATGTAAGTAAATCCTAGTTGAAAATTAATAATAATGACTGACAATGCTTCATCTAATAAAAAATGAAGATGAAAGTAAATCCTAGTCAAAAATTAATAATAATGACTGACAATGCTTCATCTAATAAAAAATGAAGATGTAAGTAAATCCTAGTTGAAAATTAATAATAATGACTGACAATGCTTCATCTAATAAAAAATGAAGATGAAAGTAAATCCTAGTCAAAAATTAATAATAATGACTGACAATGCTTCATCTAATAAAAAATGAAGATGTAAGTAAATCCTAGTTGAAAATTAATAATAATGACTGACAATGCTTCATCTAATAAAAAATGAAGATGAAAGTAAATCCTAGTCAAAAATTAATAATAATGACTGACAATGCTTCATCTAATAAAAAATGAAGATGTAAGTAAATCCTAGTTGAAAATTAATAATAATGACTGACAATGCTTCATCTAATAAAAAATGAAGATGAAAGTAAATCCTAGTCAAAAATTAATAATAATGACTGACAATGCTTCATCTAATAAAAAATGAGGATGAAAGTAAATGCTTGTCAAAAATTAATAATAATGGCTGACAATGCTTCATCTAATAAAAAATGAAGATGAAAGTAAATCCTAGTCAAAAATTAATAATAATGACTGACAATGCTTCATCTAATAAAAAATGAAGATGTAAGTAAATCCTAGTTGAAAATTAATAATAATGACTGACAATGCTTCATCTAATAAAAAATGAAGATGAAAGTAAATCCTAGTCAAAAATTAATAATAATGACTGACAACGCTTCATCTAATAAAAAATGAAGATGAAAGTAAATGCTTGTCAAAAATTAATAATAATGGCTGACAATGCTTCATCTAATAAAAAATGAAGATGAAAGTAAATCCTAGTCAAAAATTAATAATAATGACTGACAATGCTTCATCTAATAAAAAATGAAGATGTAAGTAAATCCTAGTTGAAAATTAATAATAATGACTGACAATGCTTCATCTAATAAAAAATGAAGATGAAAGTAAATCCTAGTCAAAAATTAATAATAATGGCTGACAACGCTTCATCTAATAAAAAATGAAGATGAAAGTAAATGCTTGTCAAAAATTAATAATAATGGCTGACAATGCTTCATCTAATAAAAAATGAAGATGAAAGTAAATCCTAGTAAAAAATTAATAATAATGGCTGACAACGCTTCATCTAATAAAAAATGAAGATGAAAGTAAATGCTTGTCAAAAATTAATAATAATGGCTGACAATACTTCATCTAATAAAAAATGAAGATGTAAGTAAATCCTAGTTGAAAATTAATAATAATGACTGACAATGCTTCATCTAATAAAAAATGAAGATGAAAGTAAATGCTTGTCAAAAATTAATAATAATGGCTGACAATGCTTCATCTAATAAAAAATGAAGATGAAAGTAAATGCTTGTCAAAAATTAATAATAATGGCTGACAATGCTTCATCTAATAAAAAATGAAGATGAAAGTAAATGCTTGTCAAAAATTAATAATAATGGCTGACAATGCTTCATCTAATAAAAAATAAAGAAAATAAATATGGTGAGAAAGAAAGACATGAGCGCTGAACTGCTATTTTCTCTGCAATCTGTGGTACATCAGTGAATTCTAGACAATCTGCTCGAAGGTGAAGAAGAGAATTGAAGCGACGGCAATGTTGTTCTACCGGCAAATGCTATGATTGCTACGGAGCAAACACGTGCGCAACGTGCGTTGACTTATTAATTTTTTATGGATTATCTACACTTTGTGGGTTATAAGCATATGTTGGATTATAAGAATAACTCTTTTTTTCTGACGTGTGAATATTGCATTGACAGTTTTTGGAGATAATAATGATTTTATTTCAAATACATGTCCTTCTGTTTAACTCATAATCGGGGGTGGGGGGTGGGGGGAGATAGATTCAAACCGTTCCTAAGGCTATTTGAACAGCAAGGGAAATAAGAACAAGGGAAATTATACTTACAATCAGAAAGAGACAACTGAAATTGCTGAGAAGCATAATAAGGAAAGAGACTGGAGTTACTAAAGGGAAATAACTGAAACTGAGATATCCAGAAGAGGCATGGCACGTGGAACTAGAACATCCTACCCTAGTGGACGAAATTATGGGCTCGGTTCGAAATTCCAGCGTATATCACTTGAGGAAGTCCGGAGTGTACAACAGCCGAAACATCGTGAATATGACAATAAAGATGAGGGCAATAGTGCGAACAAATTAAATAGTGTAAATTGTTAAAATACCCCCCCACCATATAGACAGGTTCTGAAGAAGGCCGGGGCGTACAACGGTCGAAATGTCGTGAATATGACAATAAAGATGAGGACAGCCGTTAGAACGATGTCAATAGTATAAGTAGGAAAGAGAGCCTAGAGTAATTTAACGCATATTTGATACATTGTAGCCAGAAAAAGGGGGGGGGGTAAACAGCATGTAACCTAATTAACAGTCAGTGAATAAGGGAGACAGAGATGGAGGGTAAAGGCTCAAAGGTTAAAAAGTTAACAGGAAAGGGTGAAGAGCCAGCTCCGCCTATGTCCTGAAGAGTAATACCATAAAAAATATCATTGCTGTCATAACTGTATTATCATAGCTACACTACCTCTTTACCTTTTGCGAATGAAACTATCCGATGTAGAGCTGTATTTATTTGAATTTATTTTATTTTTTCTATCAAACTTCCCAAATAAATTTACTCAACGAACTTCTGTAAGTTTTCGCGTTCATCTAAGAATCTTCCGTTAACTAAAAATCTTTTTTGCTTTATCGATAAAATAATTTGTTCTGCTAATCGCACACCAATTAGTTTTGAAGAAGGGTTTCATAAAATATGCCTGTCACTGGAATGGCAAAGTTATGACAGGAAATATCCATTAAGGAATTAATTTTGGAACTGCTTTTGTTTCCTTGTATTATTCCGGAACAGAGATTTCGTTGGATTCAGTTGTTCTTGTATCGGACTTTATAAAATATTGGCTTCAATGGAATGAAAACACAGTTTATTTGATTTATTTTTGTTTATAAAAAAAAAGGTCGAATTTGAAGAGAATTTATGGAATCCATTTATCTTGACTCAAAGAACTGCATTCAGTGTCTTTTTTTAATGATGAGGTCATGAAAAGGGTAAAAGAGGCTCTCATGAGTACAATTATAACCGATGCAGCTATTCATAGTGTTGCGGTTAACAAGTTTGTCTACTGTAAATAAGTTTTATTTTTTTAGTGCTATCTAGCATTGTGTCAGACAAAAGTGTTGATGTCGTGTCAGACTAAGTACCCCAAAGATTAATTTGATCTTATTTCGCTTAAAACCACAATTTCGGCCTTACGTAATCGGCTGGATCTCTGTAGTTCAGATGGTTATAGCGTGCCGGGTTTAACACTGGCTCCCTCTCGCCAGAGCGACGCATCTTCGAATTCTGCCGGAGAGCGCAATTTTTTTTTAATAAGATTTCTCGAACATTCAGGGCAGTAGACGAAAATGAATAAATATACAGTTTAATAAATAAACGGGACGTCTACTCAAATAAAAGTATCCACTAAAATAGTGTTCAAAGTGATAAATTATATATATATATACATAAATTATATATATATATATATATATATATATATATATATATATATATTAACTGATACAACGAAAATTAAAAATTGAACCCTCTACCACCCCTTGTCTAGATGAATGGATTTATCGGTAACCTTGGAAACCCTCAAATTATGAATCTTTCCTGTGCCGTTAACAACCGTAAATTTTAAAAAGTAAGTTACTCCAAAATTCGCTTGATGAGGAAATGGAACTAATGTCTTTGGTTTAATAACAAAATTAAATTCAGGGGCTTTAGCTTCCATTTCTGAAACATGGTTATCACTGTGTAGCGGTAAAACCATATTTTAAATCTATTAATTTATAATATTAATGCTCTGTAAATTTAAATTTACATTGAGCACTATTGTGTAAAAATAAAAATATCTATAAGAACACCGGATTTTATATCTTACTGTTCTTTCCTTTTATATATATATATATATATATATATATATATATATATATATATATATATATATATATATATATATATATATATATATATATACCGTGTGTAACAGCAAAATTTCCAAATCGTATAACGGCAAAAATTGTGCAATTGTTAGATTAATATTTGAATGCTTGTATCTTAGAAATGATTAAAGATATCTTACTGGAATTCTCCAAGGTTTTTATAACACTATTGGAGTCTACTTTGAACAATAAAAATGGATTTAGCACTAAGATGAAATGATGATCCCTCTTGCTGTTGTTATCTCCTGATCCAGTTTTCCTCTCTACTGCTCCCTCTTTTTTAATCTTATTCACCGTTCTCTTGATGGTTCTTGAAAGGACTTTGAAGATGGAAGCCAGAGTATGAATGGTGGTACCATTACTGAAGACCTGAATGATCTTTTTCCTCTCACCATTGCTCAGTTGAGAAGATCTGTTCGATTTCTAGCTGCATATCTCAAAGGAGTTTTCAGTGATTCTTATGACAAATGATATCAACATGGTTAAACGTTTTATCTGAAAACCAGGAATAAAGAAACTCAATTTGTTCAGTGTTTTTTTAGGGATGTGCTTTATTATTCTCCGTGGGTGGCTGGATCTAACGTTCACGTATTTTAATTTTGTGTTGGGTTTCATGTATGGAGAAACACTGCCAGTTTGTAGATTTAATTCTACACCCAAATATTTGACAACTTTCTTATTCAACTCGACTTCTGTTTCAAAGTCGAGGCTTTTGAAGAGTTTGAAAAGCGCTTTTCTTATAGTGTCATTTGTTCTGCTGTCTAGTACTGTCATCAGTCCGTCATCCCTCTACAGGCCGTGATTGTTTATATTTAAAATTTTGTTGATTTCATATAAAATATGTAGGCCTATTAATTTTGAAACCATCAAAATAACCCTGTGGAACATCGAAGTCGTCCTTATTTGATTTTTTAATCCAAGTTTCTCTATTTTGAAATAAAATTGATTTACGGCAATGCAAAATTATGTCCATTTGTTCAGGTGGTATATTTGCGAAGCCTTTGGCGAAGTACCATGCCTCAATCAGGTCTTTTTTAGTTATAGATGGATAAAAGTTTTTTATGTCGTATTTTATAAACATATATTTATCCTTATTTTTAATTTTATGAAACCAAGAAATGCACTCACTTGAAAGGAATAGAGTCCAGGTTATGTAGAAATTCCTCTAGTAAAATAATTTTCGAAGAGAAAAAGAAAGTATATGAAAGGGGTTTAAAAGAAGAGGGACATAAAACTAAATTGGAATTTAAACCTCAAATCAAACAACAAAGAACAATTCGAAGAAAAGAAAAATATTATTTGATTTAACACCGCTCTTAACTCAGAGGTCAAATGTAAGTTAAGGAAAATATTTTTCAAATTATTTACTAAACACTTCCCCCAAAATTCTGAATCACATCAAATATTTAATAAAAAAACACAGTCGAATTATTCTACAGCTGTACTAGTAATTTAGAAACCAAAATAAAAAGGTAATACCCCCAAAATTTCAAAACTAACCTTCAGAAAAATATCGCTAACAGTGAAGTGTGCAATTGTAGAAATAAAAATAGATGTCCATTAGATGGAGTCTGCAAAACTGAAGCAGTAATTTACAAAGCAGAAGTAATAGACACAAATGGCCAGAAAAAATTCACATAGAATGTACTGAAGGTAACTTTAAGAAAACGTGTATAATCCCAAGTCATCTTTGAAGCTGGAAAGACTTAGGAATTCTACTAGACTAGCCAACCATGTGTGGAGATTAAAGGAAAAAAGTTCTGATTGTAAACTGGAAAATTTTTTTTAAAAAAGAGCAAAACCTTACAACAATCATAGTAATATCTGCAACCTTTGTCAATAAGAAAAATTAGCTATAATAACATTTCCAGACCAAAAACGTTTTGAATGAGAGATCAGAAATTATGATTCGTTGCATGCATACTAAAACGTTCCTCTTGAGCTTTTATCTACAGGGATGAAAATAAAGTATGAACATGTCATTTCAATAGCGACCAATACATTTGAAATACCTTTACTTTTCTTTTTCTCTTCCTTCCCTTCTATCACATCACGTCGTGCGCTTATTTCTTTCTTTTTAAATATTTATTATAGCTAGAATATCGTCTATTTATTTTAAACGTTATAATTTAGAATTAATTCGTTATTTTTTTTTGTTTAGATAATATATTTTAACTTTAATAATATAAAATTCTAGCCCCCGAACGATATCATCTATTTATTTTAAATTAATAATTTAGAATTCACCCGTTTTTATACGATAGTAGTGACATATTTTAATAATAGTTATTTTTGGGTGCGAAGCAAGCAATGTAGATAATTCAGTTTGGAAGGCAGGAAGGGAATGCGGGAAAAAGAAAAGGGGGGAAGGGGGGAATAGAAAAGGGGGGAAAGGGGGGGAAGAAAAGAGAAAAAAAAATATAGACTCCCCCATTTTAATGAATAGCTAAATGTATCGTAAAAATATTTTAATTGGGACAAGCAATTTTGGACGCTTCCATTGTTTTTTTTTTCTGTTTTTTTTTTGTTTTTTTAATTATTTTATTTTATTTTTTTCTAAGAGATGAGAGTATAAATTCTGTCATGAGTACTAGCACAACTCTTTAAACGGTGGCGACCTGTAGAATGAGATAACAGGTCGGGGGTGGCTGTCGGAGCTGATATGATGAATAAGAACCCCGAAATCAGCGATGAAGACGGCTTTCATCACTGATGACCACCTTCAAGCATTCGAATGTATTTTGCGATAGCATTCATTAAAATTAAAAAATAAAGCGTTAGGAAATCAATTGACCGAAAATAGTTTGAAACCAAAAGGAACCGGAATCGGCTGATCCCCTAATTTTTATGAGTAAAAGCTCGACATGTTAAATTTTATTTTTTACTGTTAAACGTGCATTGAGTACTTTTTCATACTACTGTTTCCTGGTTTAATTCAACTTTGACCATTAACTTCATTATTATAATATATATATATATATATATATATAAAAGTGAACATAGAAGACAACACTTAGAACAGTCTGTTTCATGCTAGATGCAATCGTCAGGCCTGAAGATTGCATCTAGCATGAAACAGACTAAGTGTTGACTTCTATGTTCACTTTTATATTTACACACGCTCTATCTCTGATATTGAGCACTTTATCCCATAAATATAGCACACTTTAAGACTATATTATATATATATATATATATATATATATATATATATATATATATATATATATATATATATATATATGGGAGTGGTTATAGTTATTCCAACGAGAGAAAAGTGGATATTTTAAAGAGAAGAGAGAAACCGCAAAGGTTTTTGGTTATAATGTGAAATTTTAAAAATATATGTTATACTTTATTTTCCATATTTTTGCTACACGGTTTTCCAGACTCGCGACCTTCATCAGGCAAAGAATGGTTATTTCCACATATTATTAAAAGGAATTAATTTTCCTTATGTTTTCCGATGTTTGACCATTGTCTTTTGTGCGTAGTAGTAATCAAAATTTTTCTTAGACTTGTGGAGAAAATAATCTTCTCCACTTCTTGTTTTTGCCAGTATGTATATATATATTCGTTCTCCATAGATACCCGTCTGTGTGCATGTATGTGTGTTTATTTGCGTGGAGTTATGATCTGTTTAGTGCTGCTTTAAATTTGTCTATGAAGTTTTTTGCTTGTATTTGTAGTAAAAATAATTGTCTGTTTGATACATTGGCATAATTTCAAATTAACCTTGATTACATTTTTATGTGTTGTGATACAAAGACATTTTTGTTGTTTGTTGATTTGATGTTGATCTTGCGAAGGGAAACTCTGTTGTTTATTGCTTGGCTGATACCTATATAGGACTTGTTGCATTTTGTGCACTTGAGTGCATAAATCACATTTTGGGAGTCGCAGTTTAAATATTTATCTATTGAAGAGTTTTCAGAAGTGTGGGAGTTTACTTCTATAAAGATGTCACAACCCTCCACTTATATATATATATATATATATATATATATATATATATATATATATATATATATATATATATATATATATATATGAAGAAATATAGTCTTAAAGTGTGCTCTATTTATGGGATAAAGTGCTCAATATCAGAGATAGAGCATGTGTAAATATAAAAGTGAACATAGAAGTCAACACTTAGAGGCGACAGTCTGTTTCATGCTAGATGCAATCGTCAGGGCACGAGTGCTGTTATTTTTCTCGGCTATTTATATATACGGGTCAGTGGTGCATTGTGGGTAGTCTATTTTGGCGGATATATTACCGGAAGTAGTTAATTGGTTTATTTATTTATTTGTGTCAAATTATTTTGCTTGTTTTTATGTAATTTTATTTTATTTTTTATCTTATATTTTTTTTTGATCGGTGTTTTTATTAACGTAGTAAAGATTTTTTATATAGCTTAATGTGGGTAGTTTTATGGCGGTTATTTTACCGGAAGTCGTTTATTTGTTCATTTATTTGGATCAAATTATTTTGCTTGTTTTTATTTATTTTTATTTTTATTTTTTATCCTATATATTTATTTATTTATTATTTTTATTTTGATCGGTGTTTTTATTAACGTAATAAGAATTTAAGTTTATATAGCTTATTTAATAGTTTTGTTTTTGTTTGGGAAGATAAAGCTACGGGTTGCATCTAGCATGGAACAGACTCTCGCCTCTAAGTGTTGACTTCTATGTTCACTTTTATATATATATATATATATATATATGAAGAATATATATATATATATATATATATATATGAAGAAATATAGTTCTAAAGTGTGGTATATTTATGGGATAAAGTGCTCAATATCAGGGATAGAGCGTAATTAAATATAAAAGTGAACATTGAAATCAAACACTCAGAGGCGACAGGCTGTTTCATGCTAAGCGCGATCTTCAGGCCGAAACAGCCTGTCGCCTCTGAGTGTTGACTTCAATGTTCACTTTATATATATATATATATATATATATATATATATATATATATATATATATAATAAATTAATTGATTTAAAATATGTTTTTTCGCTACACAATGATAATCATGTTTCACAAATGGAAGCTAAAGCCTTCGAATTTAATTTTGTTATTAAATTAAAGACATTAGTTCCATTTCCTCGTCAAGCGAATTTTAAATCAATTAATTTATAATATTAATGCTCTGTAAATTTACATTGTGCACTATTGTGTAAAAATAAAAATATCTATAAGAACACTGTTTTTCCTTTTTATTTATATATACATACATATATATATATATATATATATATATATATATATATATATATATATATATATATATATAATGTAGATACAATTAATACCTGGAATTGTATAAATAAGTGTCTTCCTCTAACATCTATTTTTGTACTCTTGGACATGTCTACCCTAGTGCACAAAACGTGGGCTCGCAAAGAATGGTAATACAACATTTGGTGCTACACAATCACTCTCATTGTTTTCATCGCTAAGTAACCATCTAATTATTGAAGACAAACGAGAAAATTTTAAATGATCCTGTCCGTTTCGATTGGCGTTCGTCTCTTCTCGGTGTGAAGAAAGAGTTTTCTGTAATCGATTAAAAGCAAACGCTTGACTCACTCGGTCCCAGTCCATTGGATATTTGATTATCACGTCATCATTAGTCAGGACTTGCAAACGCAATGTCACCTTGACACCAGCTTTATGAAATAAAATTTACCTTAATTATTCAGTCAAAATGCCAGACACCCGTCTATCCAAACATATCCTCTTCTCGGGGCTCGCATCTGGCAAGAGGCCACGTAGTGTCCAACGTCATCGATTCAAGAATCAGTTCAAAAATACCTCGCTGAGAACAGAGATCGATCGGGTCAATTGGGAGATGGACGCTACAGAAAGAACCAATTGCAGAAGAGCAGTCCACGAAAAAAAATCCTTCAAAAAACAAGAGATCCCAAAGAAAACCCAGAGCTCTCCACCCTCTGAAACTTACTACTCTACCATGCGGTGGCTGTGGACGTCTCTTCAGATCCAACATATGACACATTTCACACAAAAGAAAATGTCCTGGGTATGATGATAAACTACATCCGGCAGCAAGGCCTCTGATCGAGAGATTGGAGGTTTTAGGAGCGTGGAAGAAACTCTTAATTGCTGTTGTTCCCAGTTTCACCCTGACCCGGGATGTTAGCACCTGTTAGGGTCCCAGATATAGACGAATTGTTTGGTTTGGGTTGGTTTGTTTTACAGCATACCAACCTCAATAGGTTATTTAATGCCAACAAAATTTTTATTGTTGGTAAAGTATTTTTCTTCAAAAATCTATTTCTGGGAATATTTTTCATTAAAAAAAATGTAAAGCTGTTTTAATTTTTACTTGAATAATGTATAGCTGTTTGTATTGCTGGTATTTTTTAAAGTATTGCTCATCATAATTTTTCCTTCAAAAATTATTGCTGGTAATATTTATTTTTTTTACAAAGTATTTCTGGTATTAAAACCTATTTTTACTCAAGTTTGGGTGTCAACTATTTGCCTGTATCTGGGACCCTCACAGGTGCTACCACCCCGGGTTATCTTCAGTCTTCTTAATTCTGGTTCTTTTATTTTCTTCTCTCCTTAATAGTAGTTTTTCTCATATTCTCTAACACCCAGTGTTATGGTCCAATATCCTCGCACCACGGTTATGGTCCAAGGTTAGAACCAAGGAAGAACAACACGAACACAAGAGTAGTAAATAACAAAGATATATTACAACAGAAATATTATACAAGTTGAAGGTGTTAGTATTAACTGCCAGTCTGCTTTAGAGTAAACTAATATGTCTTGACTCGTTAGGTCTCAACTCATTCCTGGATATTTAACAACCCTCCCACGTGGGTCGAATGTGGCACAAGGCCGGTTTAATGTGGGCTCCCCGAGCCCGTAGGCTCGGCAAAAAATATGCCCATTTAGAACCCGTATAAACGGGTTCAGGGACTGTCTACCTCCCCGGACGACACTTTGCCCTGCGGCAAAGCCTTGTCCGAGTTTCTCTAAGCTCGATCATGTCTATCACACCACTCCTCACTGCTCTCTGTTAAATTACATAAACTTAATACTACCCGTCAAAAATGTAAATGTTCATTTCATTTTTCGTTTCTCCTTTTGGAAGTGAAGTCTTTAAAAGGGCTATGGTGAAATAAATTATTACATGGAGCCTTAAAGTGGTCTGTTTTTCTTTAAATTATTAGCTCTGAATTTACATTGAGCTCTCAGGATTTCATCCTCCTTGGGACTACCTATACGGATTACCAAATTTTTCGTAACTGATATATATATATATATATATATATATATATATATATATATATCGGCAGCAACTTTTCGTTAAATATGACGGAAAAGGAAAATTTTATTAATTTTTTATTTAGTTTTTTCGGCGTTTTTACATTTTTCCGTTTGGTGGGTGTGAGCAAGTACAAAAACGGTTCATACCGTCCATTGTGCCAAGCGCTTTCGGCCAATTCTTTAGCCATTTTCAAGGTAGTTTTGTTTTGTTGTTTGTAGTTTCTTTTCATGTTTTGATTGTGTGAAATTTATTATTTGCGAATTCTAGTAGTAGCGTTAATTTCGACCCTTCGTGGGTTGGGCATGAGTCGGATTCGAATGGGCGACTTTCTATTTTCTTTAGAAGACTTTCAGTATGCCATTTCCATTGTTAAACAAGGTGAGGTTGATGGTAGGGTAGAGCTCTTTGGTGTACAGGGCATCTCTTATAGCAATCTGTTTTCGGAATTTTGATTTACATAGGGCTAGCGTTTTCGACCAGTATTTTTCTTAAGAGTTGTTCTTGTCGATTGTGGGTTCATAGGTGACTTTAATGGTACTTTGTTCTGATAAGTGACACGTGAGGCGTCTACGCAAGGACGTGGTTACGTGTCCGATATTGGTAATTGATTTAAGTCAAGAAACACATTCTTGTAATGGGGCAGTGAACTTGATACACTATATTGGCCATCGTTAGTTTAGATTCGATGGGTTTATTTTGATTATTGACGACAAGGTTTGCGGGTTTCTATTTTCTGTAATAGATAATTTTACATGTTTTTCGGGAATTTAAGGCAGAAATATTGTGTTTAATGATTTTTTTTGTATAACGAATTCGTCCTTAAAAGTATTGTTTATCTTGTTACCGTAAAATATGTTTTGTTGTGTGGTATTTCCATTAATGGTGTCATGTATTTATTGTAAGAATAATTTTAGTTGGTTATCGATGATGTAGTTGTAAAAAATGTTTATTGTTATATTCTTAAAGAGGTTACAAACAGAAAAAGGTGGTACTCGAGGGAAAGGCACAACAACACGGGCGTAGGTGAAAGAAAGAGAGGTTTAGTTTAAAAGAGAATACACTACTGAAAGACAGGGAATCGGGTGGCAGGCTAGTAATTCCAGATGCAAGGATATTTACCTTTCCTCCCCGTGAGTCAGGATGTGGCACAGGGCCGTTTATAATGCGGGGTCAAAACCACGCCCGTAAGCTCGGGCAAAAATTCCACGTAGACCACGTATACACGGGGTCGGGTAGCTGTCTACCACCCCATACGAGACTCTGCCCTTCGGCAATAGCCTCGCCTGGGTTCCTTTCTGCTCGAAGGCAGAGAGTTCGGCTAGCACAGGTGGAGACGAATCTCCAACTAATTACTGAAGCAAGGATATTTGCCAACCGCCCCACGCGGTCAGATGTGGCACAAGGCCGAATTTAACGTGGGATATCCTAGTCCGTGCGCTCGGGCAAAAATTCCCCGTAGACTCCGTATACACGGGGTCGGGTAGCTGTCTACCACTCCAGACGAGTCTCCGCCCTTCGACATAGCCTCGTCGGGGCTCCTCTCCGCCCGAACGCAGAGAGTTCGACTAGCACAAGTAGAGACGAATCTCCAACTAATTTCCAACTAAGTTCCCAGGTATATCCTGTGATCTCTCTATATAGATACCGATATATCGTCAGTCCACATATGCGACAGGGAGCCAGCGACATTCCATTACAACAATTATTAGTGTTTGTTTTACGTGTTTCAATTCGCTCAGGAATATTCTTTGGGAAGAGAATTGTTCATGGGCTCTCGACAGGGAGGTTATTTTATTATTATTACTGCTATTCTATATCTTTCCCGGCTTCGACTATCATAGCTTAGAAGACAACAGTCCGTGCTGGTGTGTTTTTTAAACGGGTGAGTTATGTGCCATACGTGATACACGCTTAGGCGATCATGTATCTTTCAATACATGACTGACGAGGCAGAATTTTTTTCCCTCGGTAGGTTGCTATTTCTTTCTGCGGTAGACCAACTGCGATTCAAAGCTATACAACTCGGTCTATCCTGCTATTTGCCCATATATGGGGGGCGGATTCATACCTTTCCCAAGGGTATTAGCACGTAAGTGAATGTAATGGATTCGACAGCAATTCGAAATCCGAGAATTTTAGCTCTGTATCATCGTCGAGGAATGGGTATTCTGTTTTTAAACTTGAGTTCGTATGTAAATTTTAACGTTGATTTTTTTTTTCAGAACTTGATTTAAGATTTATAATTTCGTCTTTATTTTTTACCAAGACAAAATTATCGTCAACGTACCTTGTATAGATTTGTAATTCGTCAGTTGGTTTGAACACTTTCTTTTCAATATGAGTCATTTAAAAAGATAGAAATCAGGAACTAATGAGGTTCTCATACTGATGCCATTAATTTAGATGTAGGTATTGGCATTACGATATATATATATATATATATATATATATATATGTTAACTGATTTAAAATGTTTTTTTCGCTACACAGTAATAACCATATTTAAAAAATGGAAGTTAAAAGCTTATTTTAATAAGTTACTCCAAAATTCGCTTGAGGAGGAAATGGAACTAATGTCTTTAATTTAATAACAAAATTAAATTCGAAGCTTTTAGCTTCCATTTTTGAAACATGGTTATTACTGTATAGCGAAAAAAAAAATTTTAAATCAGTTAATTTATAATATTAATGCTCTGTAAATTTACATTGAGCACTATTGTGTAAAAATAAAAATATCTATAAGAACACCGGATTATATATCTTACTGTTCTTTCTTTTTATTTTATATATATATATATATATATATATATATATATATATATATATATATATATATATAAAATATTAATGGTCAATTTGTACACACACACACACACACACACACACACACACACACACATATATATATATATATATATATATATATATATATATATATATATAAATTATTACCAACAATACATTTTTGAAAAAAAAATCAGCTATACCTTAAACAATAAAAATTACCAGCAATACATTTTTGAGAAAAAAATATTACCAGTAATAAAAATCTTGTCAGCATTAAATAACCCACTGAGATGTTGATATGCCATAAGACAAAACAAAGCAAACTATACACTTTTGAAAAACAAAATTACCAGCTGTACATTTTTTGAAAAAATATTACCAGAAACAGATTTTTGACGAAAAAAAAAATATTACCAGCAATGCATTTTTGGGAAAAAATATTACCAGCAATAAAAATTGTCGGCATTAAATAACCCATTGAGGTGTTGATATGCCATAAAACAAATCAAACCAAATAACAGCATTTGAGTTCAGTATTATTCCTGCTCATTAGTATATTAAATAATTTGAAACAAATCTTTACCGCCTACACAATAATTATTAAGATAATACACTAAATCTTGCTACCAATAACGCACCATTGACCAGCATATATAAATAGTCGAGCCAAAACACAACACTCATTGTCTGAAAATTGCTTTTAAGCATGAGACAGACTGTCTCTGCTTAGTTTTGACTTCAGTGTCCACTTTTATATTTACATACGCTATAGTTCTGATGCTGAACACGTTTAGCCATAAAAATAGTATACCGTAAAACGATATTTTTAACATATATATATATATATATATATATATATAATTTTTTCAGCAAGATTGCTTTTTTTACATCTAGTTTTCAAAACGAGGGCGTTAGGAACTTTTGCACACAAAATAAATTTGTAAGTTAGAGTTGTCTATCATTTTAGTACCACGAAATTAAAGATGGATTGTATTTTGATCAATCTTCATCAGGGGAATTCTACAAACTGAAATTGATTCCATGTTAGTGTATTAATGAAAGGCCTCAACGCCAGAACCTTCGAGATAAATCATTTCAACGTTCTGAGATCTTGTGAGTCACTAGTGTATTCCCGAATTTCTCTAACGTTTGACAACGATCAATGGCTTTGCTCGTTCGAACCTGGTCTAATTTCATAAAGTGCTCCGAAAGGTCAAGTGGCTATAAAACAATAATCCGTCCAATAGCCTCACATTCCACACATTATTAATACCAACCAGTCAATCATTCAACGCTAAACGGCAAAGACTTAGTTTTATTGCGCTAATTACTTCAGTTGTCCAAGCTGTGTGGACCAATAGACATACGATTCGGGATATAGAAAAAGCTGATAGGGTTTTGTTATCGTTTTTACATTTCGGTGATTAGGAGAAGAGAATAAAAAATCTTGAAAAAAAAAAGAGGGAGACGATAGGCAAGGTAATATATATATATATATATATATATATATATATATATATATATATATATATATATATATATATGAATAAATATAGTCTTAAAGTGTGCTATATTTATGGGATAAAGTGCTCAATATCAGAGATAGAGCGTGTGTAAATATAAAAGTGAACATAGAAGTCAACACTTAGAGGGGACAGTCTGTTTCATGTTAGATGCAATCGTCAGGCGACGAGTGCTGTTATTTCTCTCGGCTATTTATATATACGGGTCAGTGGTGCATTGTGGGTAGTCTATTTTGGCGGTTATTTTACTGGAAGTCGTTTATTTGTTTATTTATTTATTTGTGTCAAATTATTTTTCTTGTTTTTATTTAATTTTATTTTCATTTTTTATTATATGTATTTATTTTTTTTATTTTGATCGGTGTTTTTATTAACGTAGTAAAAATTTGTTTATATAGCTTATTGTGGGTAGTCTATTATGACAGTTATTTTATCGGAAGTCGTTTATTTGTTTATTTATTTATTCAGGTCAAATTATTTTGCTTTTTTTATTTTTACTTTTTATCTTATATATTTAATTTTTTTATTTTGTTCGGTGTTTTTATTAGCGTAATAAATTATTTTTATATAGCTTATTTAATAGTTTTGTTTGGGAACATGATTAAAGCTATTTGTTCAATTTGGGGGTTGATTGTTGTGGTTTGTTCTAACTATTATTTTGGCGGGAACAGTTTTTAATTTCTTTATTTGGATTGATTATCTTTACTTGTTTTTTCTATACGGCTAGTTTATCGGTATCGGTATCACTTTTTGGTTATCGATTATTAAGTAACGCAGTATATTATTTATTCTTTTTTTATCGTTATATAACAGTTTAACAATTTTTCGTCAGATTATATATATATATATATATATATATATATATATATATATATATATATATATATATATATAGGGTGTCCATAAAGTACGTGTGCACTTTAAAAAATGTATAACTTTTTGTATTTGCGATAGAAATAATTTGTAAAAAGGATTAGAAAGAAGTAAATCTATATATTTTTTAAGGTTTTATTGAAATTTTATTTAACTTTCCACATGTCCTCCATCATTAGCAATACAAAGGGTAATACAATTTTGCAGTTCACGGAAAACATTTACCAACTGATTTACAGTAATGCCTGAAATCACATTAGTTATTTTAGCTATACTTAAAACTAGGTACATTAAACTTTATAACATTTTTACAGATTATTTCTATCGCAAATACAAATAAAGTTATACATTTTTTAAAGTGCACACGAACTTTATGGACACCCTATATATATATATATATATATATATATATATATATATATATATATATATATATATATATATAGAAAAACGTTTATAGTTGCTCCAACGAGAGAAAAATATATATTTTAAAAAAAGAGAGAGAAACCACAAACGTTTTTGGTTATAATGTGGATTTGTTTTTATGTACATTATTTACATTATTCGGACTATTGTCCTCATCTTTGTCGCCATATTTATTACAGCGTTTCGGCCCTTCAGTATCTGTCTATATTTCTGAGATGAGGTATTATGTACACTATTTACATTATTCGGACTATTGTCCTCATTTTTGTCGCCAGATTTATTACAACGTTTCGGCCCTTCAGTATCTGTCTATATTTCTGAGATGGGGTATTATGTACACTATTTACATTATTCGGACTATTGTCCTCATCTTTGTCGCCATATTTATTACAACGTTTCGGCCCTTCAGTATCTGTCTATATTTCTGAGATGAGGTATTACGTACATTATTTACATTATTCGGACTATTGTCCTCATCTTTGTCGCCATATTTATTACAACGTTTTGGCCCTTCAGTATCTCTCTATATTTCTGAGATGAGGTATTATGTACACTATTTACATTATTCGGACTATTGTCCTCATCTTTGTCGCCATATTTGTTACAACATTTCGGCCGTTGTACACTCCGGCCTTCTTCAGGTGGTTGGAATGTCGAACTGAACCCTTTATTTGGCTCACTGGGGTATACTGTTCTAGTTTCACATGCCATGTTTAATGGATGTCAGTTATCAGTTATCTCCTGTTAATTTTTCCCTCTGAAAGTTCTCCACTGCCTTAACCAAGTATTGAACTCACACACTTTGGGTCCTGTCACTGGATCTAACCAACGCCTTTATGCACTGTGTCATGTGTCCTTGTGTATATATTATATCTTATTCTTCATGTTTCTGCTACAGACGTTTCCGGTCTCGTGACCTTCTTCAGGCAAATAAAAGGAGTAAATTTTTAAAAGGAATAAATTTTCCTTATGTTTTCTTAACCCTAGAACTATCACTTAAAGTTACACCACTACTAACCATGGGTATATCATAGCCGATTTTGAAAATATCAAAAGAAATATTAAATATTAATCTTTATTTGAAATATTTTACATGCAGGCACTTTAAACTTTGTACTTTGAGTTAACATTAATAGGAACTGAAAAACATTATTTAGGTAAGTAAATCAGGTACTAAAAAAGGTACTTAAAAATATGAAAATTTGCGCTGGGTACTATATCACATGGTTAGTGTTCTAGGGTTAATTTCGTTTTCTGTATTTGTTAGTAAACTTTGAACATATCTATATATATATATGGAAGTACAAAACTCTTCTACTCCAATAGCTTCATATCATATTTCGCACCTCACGCCTATGGAACTCCCTTCCTGATTCCTGTTTCCCTGATGACTATGATCTCCAACTATTCAAGTGTAACGTCAATCGACATCTCCAGTTGCCTTGATCTATCCTCTATCCTTCTCCACATCCTTTCCTCTAACACTCCTATCTGCTCTCGCTCCAAATCCTCTGTAACCCTAGCGTGCTAGTGGCTTCCAGCCTTGCCTGGGGTGAAAAGCTTAAAAAAAAAGCTCTCTGTGGAAAACAGAACGGGATTTTTATCACGAGGACGAAATAACGAATCTAATAGACCCGTGGGTATGCGAGTAGTATAACTGATAACGGCTCCGTATGAAAAATTGGAAAACCGAGTTTGATCTCCGGTCGGGTTCGTTATATTTAGAAGCGGGGAGAGGGTGCGACAGTTGCGGGCATGCCTAAAGGGTGGGCATCAAATGAAAGTATAAAATAAAAATTTAGTTTTTGAAATTGTCTCCGTGATCGTTGTTGTACAAGGGTCCTACAGTTTCACAAGTTGGTGTGATTGCGGATCCGTCTTTTGATAAACGAGACCCGTGTAGCACCGTCCCTTACTTGGCGCCAAGTAATTTGGCCCCGCGTCGAGTTATTTCATCGAACTCTCTGCCTTCGGGCAGAGAGGAACCCGGACCCGGCTATGCCGAAGGGCAGAGTCTCGTTCGGGGAGGTAGACTGTCCCTGATCCCGTTTTTACGTGTTCCAATAGGGAATATTTTTGGCCGAGCCTACGGGATCGGAAAACCCACATTAAACCCGGCCTTGTGCCACATGTAGCCCTTGTGGGATGGTGGTGGGGGGCTAAATAAATATTACTTGAGACTTAGGAGGTATACAATCAAGGTGTTGGCTCCGGACATCACCAAACCTCTGTACATCACTGTCTCTGGAAAAGGTAGGAATCCATCTTTCCCCCAACTCATCTATGGTTGAAATAATTTGGATTGTATATGAAAAAATCATTATCTCCAAATAAATGTGTAATATTCACCTGCTAAAAAAATAAATTATTTTTGCAATTAAAAATGTTTCGGCTTTAAATATCACACAAATAAAGTAGATAAAGCGTTAAAAAACAACTCAGTCAATGGTAGACATATTTTTCTGTTGCGTAGACATAAGGTTATGTGTGTAAAAAGTAGTTTCTCGAAGGAAAAAGATAGTAATTGACATAAAATTAATACAAATTAAGATTAATAATTAATATAGATATCTAACAATTTTAAACAAGTCTGATATAAGGTTACAATAAGAGAGCAGACAATATGGATTGAAACCCACTAAAATGACTAAAGATTAGATGCTAACAGTTTCTTTTCTCGTCACTTTCAGTTGTGGCGCTCACTTCCGGCTTCTTGCTTTCCAGTCAACTTTGTCTTCTAAAATTTAAACGCTATGTATTGACATTGCACTTAAATTTATCTTCTGTCTTCTTAATTCTGTCTTCTTAATTCTTGTTCTTTTATTGTTTTCTCTCCTTTATAGTAGTTTTTCTCATATTCTCTAACACTCAGTAACCTCTTGCATCCTAGTGGCTTTATTGCCTTTGATTTTCAAAAATTTAAATGCAATGTCAATCGTTATCTTCTCTCTTCTTAATTCTTGTTCTTTTATTGTCTTCTCTCCTTAATAGTAGTTTTTCTCATATTCTCTAACACTCAGTAACCCATTGCATCCTAGTGGCTTTATTGCCTTTGATCTTCAAAAATGTAAATGCAGTGTCAATCGTTATCTTCTGTCTTCTTAATTCTTGTTCTTCTATTGTCCTGTCTCCTTAATAATGTATTTTCTTTTTCTCATATTCTTTCACACTCCACAACACCCTGCGTCTTAGTGGCTTTGTTGCCTTCCTTGATTGAAATGATAAAAAGAAAAAAGAAAAAAAAATACCAATCCAACAGGAGTTAAGATTTACGAAAATTGACATAGTCTGGCACAAGGCCACTATCTTTGTGTGCCAACTAATGACTGCCAGACGAGTTTACGTACCATCGATCTATGTGAGGTGCCTTACACAAACACTTATTTAATAACAAAACAAATCGAGCCCAAATTAATCTGGCACAAATTAATCTGGCACAAATTAATCTGGCACAAAGCTTCAATTGTGGCGCACCCAGTCAGATCAATTAAATTGGATCTTTGATCTTAATAGTTATAGAGTTATTTTTTCCAACCATGTGATAAATAATTTACATTTGTATTTCAATACATAGCAAGACCCTCCCTCATTGGGTGTCCGATACTTTCGGCCTTATGCCACATCTAACTTGTGTCTAGAAAATCACCAGAGGAAGACACATCTTGACGTGGTGTAAGGGTTAGCATGTTTGCCTCGCTATATAAATGCGACTGAGTAGTGAGTTCGATCCTCACTGGTTGCCCCATACGCAATGATTCGAAAATCACCGTAGCAGGACGCCCTCACGACCGCCATTTGTTCCATTCAGCTAAATCGTTTAAGGGGTTAAAGTTTATCTCGCATTTGAAGACACGATTCCTGAATAGTGTAGGTAGTGTAGTGTAGCAAATTAGCGGATAATGCAGCGGTTAACGATTTAGAAAAAAAAAAGGCGAACCGGCTTCAAATAATGTTTACTTTCGCGCAAATAGCCTTGGGGGAATATATGAATCTATCTCTTCTTTCCTACACTAATCCACTAATTATAGCTTAAAAAGTAGGATTGAGCTTTCTTGCCCTCAATTGGCAACCAATCTAAGAGAAAGAAAATTCTCATTCGAAACTAGCTTGAAGAGGGATGGGCTCCGTCAGGCTATTTTGCCCTAGGCACACCGCTTCCGCCATGGTTACAGTACATGTATTAATCCTACGATCCTAATGAGTAGCAGAATTCGTGACATAATCTGCAAAGTGGGTCATTATTAATGCTATTTATTTATCGTTATGTGTCTCGTAGCACAGGGAGGAAGGGCGTCTTCTCTCTCCTAATTTTACTGACCGGTCAACAAATGGCGTAGTATTTTAACGTGGAAGAAAAAAGAAATGCTCACGAAACCGAAACAGTTAAATATTTCAACTATACTTAATCTAGTTTTAGGCTTACGGCCACATCACGTTGAAACACCGATTTTTGTACGATCGCTAAAGATGTTACCTAGATGTGTGGCCGTTTAGGAGTAAGCTTGGATGTGCAGCTGGTGTAAGCTACGATGTGCAGCTGGTGTAAGCTAGGATGTGCAGCTGGTGTAAGATTGGATGTGCAGCTGGTGTAATCTTGCATGTGCGGCTGGTGTAAGCTAGGATGTGCAGCCGGTGTAAGCTTGGATGTGCAGCTGGTATAATCTTGCATGTGCAGCTGGTGTAAGCTAGGATGTGCAGCTGGTGTAAGCTTGGGAGTGCAGCTGGTGTATGCTTGGATGTGCAGCTGGTGTAAGCTAGGATATGAGGCTGGAGTAAGCTTGGATGTGCAGCTGGTGTAAGCTAGGATGTGCAGCTGGTGTAAGCATGGATCTGCATCTGGTGTACGCTTGGGAGTGCAGCGGGTGTATGCTTGGATGTGCAGCTGGTGTAAGCTAGGATATGCGGCTGGAGTAATCTTGGATGTGCAGCTGGTGTAAGCTAGGATGTGCGGCTGGAGTAAGCTATGAAGTGAGGCTGAAATAGCTTGGGAGTGCGGCTGGAGTAAGCTTGGATGTGCAGCTGGTGTAAGCTAGGATGTGCAGATGGAGGAAGCTTGGATGTCCGTCTTGTGTAAGCTAGGATGTGCAGCTGTTGTAAGCTTGGATGTGCAGCTGGTCTAAGCTTAGATGTGCGGCTGGTGTAAGCTTGGATGTGCGGCTGGTGTAAGCTCGGATGTGCAGCTGGTGTAAGCTTCGATGTGCGGCTGGAGTTAGCTTGGATTTGCAGTTTGTGTAAGCTTGAATGTGCAGATGGTGTAAGCTTGGATGTGCGGCTGGAGTTAGCTTGGATGTGCAGCTAGTGTAAGATTGGATGTGCGGCTGATGTGAGCTTGGATGTGCAGCTGGTGTAAGTTTGGATGTGCTGGTGGTGTAAGTTTGGATGTTCGGCTGGTGTGAGCTTGGATGTCCGGCTGGTGTAAATTTGGATGTGCGTCTGGTGTAAGCTAGGATGTGCAGCTGTTGTAAGCCTTCATGTGCAGCTGGAATAGCTTGGGTGTGCGGCTGGTGTAAATTTGGATGTTCAGCTGGTCTAAGCTTGGATGTGCGGCTGGTGCGAGCTTGTATATGCGGCTGGTGTAAGCTTTGAAATGCAGGTGATGTAAGCTTGGATGTGTGGCTTGTATAAACATTGTCTTTCAAAATAAAATCTGACATAGTGCACTCATTCTAGGAGGGATCAGTTTATTACTGGATAACAATAGAAAGCAGAGTTCCCACTTCATGTACAATAAAAACCCTTATTTAACGTAAATATATCCTGAAAATTTGGCCAACGTCCGTTATTTAATAATAGCAATTTTATTGTAAATAGATTGACTCACATAATTAGATCTGCCAATGACTTACTTTATCTTTTCTCAAATCACACAGAGTAAAGCGGATTCCGATTAATATCAAGCCAATAAAAAAAGATCACAGAATAATGTTCGCTTTTATCAGATCATTGCTTAAATTAACCACACAGATTTTATAAGAATGCGAAAATTCATCACTGCCTCAACCTCTGTTTACTTGGCACCAATATCGACAATTTGTCATCAAATTTTGCAGATAGGCCAAATTAAGAGAGTGTCACTCTCCTCTGATACGGATGTGGTTAATGAGCGCTCGTCCGGTCATATCCAGTTTTTAATTACATTCTTGTAGGTTTGATAACGGGTTATCTTGTTCGCAAATGATATTACCGTATATGTTGGCATTCAGCTGTGGCATAATACGGATTACGATTATCTCATCCAAGTAGTTCCTCATTTAAATCATTCTTTCCTTTCCTGTAATTAGTATCCCGTTGATAGAATTTTTTTTTCTTTTTTATTTTTTTTTGTGGGTGGTTAGACGTCGTGAAGAGAAAATGCTTCTTTGACACGTGGGAAAAACATAACCTCTTGCAACATGTGCTGGACTTGTGAGTAGTAGACAAACTTTTGTGACATTCGCTAGCTTTCTTTTTCGGGGTCGGTGAGAAGGTACGTAGCACATTTATACATTTTGCTTGCATGTTGTTCTAAGAAATAAAACCTTTATTTAGGTTCTTACGACTTCAGCCTGCGTTTCTTTATTTTAAATGTTTCAGCAAATATCCATATCTACAGATACGTTCTCATATATTTGGTAAACCCACGAAAGCTCCATTTTGCGGCCGTAACTTAAGCTGTTTCAGACTTTAAATGAAACACTATCCCCCTTGAAGCCGAAGTAAGACACAGTCTGGTTATACAGTTATCATATGTAAAGAAAATGAGAAACCACAGCGTGACACTCTGAACTTATAAATATATGTTTTTCCACCAGGTCTATAAATAGCGATGTCAGGCTACTGACTGAAGTGATTATTGAGTGATTACTGAGTGACTATTGAGTGGAACTATCCAGTCGAATTAGTGTGAATTATTGTGCATCAATGATTTGGGTTTTGATTTAGGATTTACCGGACGTTAAGCCGAGCCGCGCTACTAACAAGGTATTCACTGAAATGGTTAATTATCTTTGGTTTACTTTTACATCTTTGTTCTTGTTAAGTATTTATTTGTGGTTGTAATTAAATACGGTTTTATCTTAACATTGAAGCCTTGAGTTATACTTAATTATTAACGGCCACCGTGCGTCACAAAAACAGTTTTTTTTACTTCTCCAAACTTCGTAACAAGTTTATAATTGAACTCATAACTCTTCCTCATACACGGATATGCTACGATTGGCGTTATATTGCTAACTATATACTGATATAACAACTCAGACTAAACTTCTTCCAGAATATATCCCGGTATATTCTAGCCTAGTCCAGAGTAACCGTCGGGATATAGTTGTGGTTAGCCTACTTCATACATTGATGTATAAAATTAGGTTAAACTTTACCCCTAGGTCAGTTCATGTCTCCTTTTATTGTTAGTATCCGCAACTATTTTTCTTAAACAGAATGGGTAGAAACTAGCAATCGAGAGACTCAGGTCCCCAAATCATGTCTGAGGTCATTAATTCCAAGGGTCATAAATCAGTCTGGAAAGTCCAACATCGGAAAATACTAGGGGACGTAAATCAAAAGGGTTTGCAACGAACAATTATCTTCTTCACCCACGAAGAGCCAGGGGTCATTATTTACTCGCCGTCCCATATCGACAAGATGCGACACAAGGTTAGTTGTTAATGTGGAGAACCTGAGCGCGTGCACCCGGGCCACATCCCTCCGAAAAATAGTCCGCAACCCCGGTGGCGCTGGCATCGCTATTACTAGCCATCGCCCCTCTTTTAGGCACTGAGGGAGGGTTACAGCAGCGGGCAGCTGTTCCCCGAGACCGGACACCTTTCAATATTGTTTTCAGTTGCATTCCGAGACGCAACTGAGAGATGATATGAAAAACATTAGTCGCAAAGGATCTCTTTATTTAACACAGAGGTTCTCAACCAGGGGTAAATTTACCCCTAGGGGGTAAAAAATTATATAGTCGGGGGTAAATAATTGAAGTACCTGATAATTTAAAAAATAATTCAATTAAATTTAATTTTGTAAAATGAGAGATAGAGAGAATGCAAATTTTTATTTGTTTTTGGTATTTTTACTAATGACTAATTTGCACGATTTTTAGTCACAAATTAGTCAGTACTAATCATTATCATTCATTTAAAACAAATTTTTTTTTAGTATTTTCCAAAAATATTTTAAATTGCCAAAAACAAAAATACTAAAAAATAATGTTTTTTTTGGATGAATGATTATGATTAGTATTAATTTGTAGATCTACTAATACAGCAGATAAAATGAATCATTTTTTTATTAATGACTACAAACGTTAATAAAAATACTGAATTTTATACAGAGTACTAACTTACACTAAAAAATTAGTAGATTAGTACTAAATAAGAAATCAGTATTTTGAGTGTCACTTAGTATTTTTTTTTAGTCACAGTATTTAGACTAAAAAAAACTCTTAGTATTTTGAATGAAAAAATCATTCATTCATTTTGTCACGAAATTATACATCAATGCTTTATGATGGCTATGAATTTTTTGTATGGGAGTAGGGGGTAAATGGAGAAATACATAAAGCCGAGGGGGTCAATGATGGAGGAAAGGTTGAGAATGGCTGATTTAACACATGAATGCATATATTAGGAGGCACGAAGGAGGAATCGGAGAGCCAGGTTCAAATTTCAGTCGGGTCCATTACAATCACCTTGGCAAAGGTATGAATTCTCTTCTCCCCGTTCGCCAACAGCTATGGGTAAATAGCAGGGCAGATTAGATTCTATAGCCTTGGGCGGCAACCGATCTAGGAGAAGGAAAAAAGCTGAATTCAAACCGGCCTGGAAAATGTTGGCTTCAACACTTCTGCTGCGTCTGCGATACATGTGGGTCAGCTGGATTCGTGACCGTGACATGTATTAATCTGCCAAGGCTAAAAGAGTTGATCCTACTCCGAGCTAATCCGACTGACGACCCATTCACTCTAATAATTGACTCAATCTCCACAAAACCCCATCCTTTTCTATTCAATCTTATCATATTTTCACAGGATATTTTGTAACCTAGAAAGGGTTACCGAATGAGGAATAACCAAAACGGAAGATGAAAATGAAAAGGTAATCTTTATAACATCAACAAAATACAATACTCGCCAGCGGCCTGAAGTAGGTAAACCACTGCTAGTGGTGAACTACTTAGACATCATGTTACTTCCACTTACAATAGTGATATGTCCCGGAAAGGGATATATTTGTTCGAAGTAGCTAAGTGGTTTTGGCTACTGTAACCAAGTAGTCCAACCTAGCAGGTAGCAGTAATCGACTAGTACTTGTCGTAGTCGCAATAATATGCTTAGGCAATAGGTGTAGACCAATAGGATAGCCAATGGCGTAGTCCAATGGGCGTCGTCATCTCACTTGGTCTTTCCATCAGTCTGTATTTATGACTGACATCAGCCAATCATATTCCATTGAGGGGGGACACAGGTGTATGCATATTCCATTATATCAAATTGTATCTAAAATATTTATAAGGATTGGGATATACTCATTAGTGTTCATAGGTACGGTATATAGCAGGACACCTAATAAAACCTCCATGATGATAAAAATTTGTGAATATGTAAAATTATTTTTTTTTTTTACAAAAATAATTAAAAATTTCTACATAAAAAGAAGCGGACACGTCGGGGCCGGAAGAAACAAATACTAAAAAAATAAAAGAAAACAAAAAATTCAAAGGAAAATAAAATTGTTGGTATAGACCCATGCAACCCTCAAAAATAAAAGTGGTTGCCGTATTCTGACGATAAACCGAATCAAGAAACGGAGGGACGGAATGTATATGGAAGGCATGTCCAATCAAGATGAAAAGTAAGCATATAATACTGGGAAGATTGAGATTCATGACGTGGACCATAGCAAAACAGAAATGCCGTAAGGAGGTCGAGAATGACACTCACTCATGTTAACTAGAACAAAAGAGATAAACTCAAGCAAAGGTAGGATCCGTTCAGAATCCGCCTCTTGAGTGGGCTAGAAAAAATGGGAAATGGAGATTCGCTCGATTCACGCGAACCAGGCACACAACTTTCACCCGCCCTTCGTTTAAATCTGCCGAAACCAGTCGCTTTCTATCAGTTCTGATCTTCATCCTCAGTTGAGGTCTAAAGAATCGAATCAGATCCTCATAAGAATAGTGTTTCGTAAGATTCCCTCCGTTCACGTCACCCACACCAGCATTCTTTCCTCGGCCAGCAGCGTGAGAAATACCAATCATTTCACCCAAGACCACGACACACACACACACACACACACACACACACACACACACACACACACACACACATATATATATATATATATATATATATATATATATATCAACGTATAGGAGAACGAACAGTAGCATTAAACATTAATTTAAAAATAGTGCTCAATACGCAAAGTAGAGCCGTAAATATTTATTTATTTTATGCAGTGTTACATTAGAACATGCACATATCCACTACAAAATTGTACATTTTTGTTTCAGCGTCAAAAAGGGAAAACCATTTTAGATGTCTCATCAGGTGGGGAATCACGATCCGTGATGAGACGTCTAAAAAAGGTTTTTCCTTTTTTTGATGTTGAAACAAAAATGTAGTTACTTAAAAATAAAAAATCGAAAACCGAAAAAACTAAATAAAAATATACAGTATAATAAATAAATAATAAAAACAAGTAAAATAAATTAATCTAAATTAAACCAAATAAACAAACTAACAAACCGATCCCGATGAATTAACCGTTAGAAAAAACAAATAAAGATAATCAAATAAATGAAGTAATAAACAAATTAAAAACTGCTCCCACCAAAATAATAGTTAGAATAAATTACAACAATCAACCCTAAAATTGAATAAATAGCTTTAATTATCTTCCCAAACCAAAACAATACTATTAAATAAGCTATATAAACAAATTTTTACTGCGTTAATAAAAACACCGATTAAAATAAAAATATAAAAAAAAAATAAATATATAAGATAAAAAAAATCAAAAATCAAAAAAATAATGCCAAGCAAAATAATTTAAGCCAAATAAATAAATAAATAAACAAACAAATAAACGACTTCCGGTAAAATAACCACCAAAATAGACTACCCACAATGCACCACTGACCCGTAAATAGCCGAGAAAAATAACAGCACTGTTGGCCTGACGATTGCGTCTAACATGAAACAGACTGTCGCCTCTAAGTGTATATATATATATGGTTGTCTCTCACCTCCTACTTTATATTTAATCATATTGTGGCGTCATAGTTTTTAGTTGTGAACCTGGAGTGACTTTGGGAGTAAAGATATGTAAAGAAAATTATTTTTGTAACTATGGCAGAAAATATGGATACGCGCCTGGAAAGTTTATTTTCTTTCAGCTGCTGGTGGTAGCGCGGAGCATCTGTTTTGCTCATCGGTCTCGTCACTTATAACCGGTAGATGTGCTGCTTTCCATGTTTTGCCGCTACAGTGCGCCGATGCTGAAATATCCTTTCCAAGGCACAGAATTGGGTAATATTTTTTTAATGGTAGATCGAATATGTGTGTCTGTGTGTGTGTGTGGAGAAGAGGGTGATGAAAAGTTCTCGACTCGTTCCGCTTCCCAAAACTTACTCAAATGACTAAAAATACATTTTTTTTTTAAATTTTCAAAGTGGAATTTTAAATCTAAATTATGGGCTGGGAGCTGGGGGTATATAATCTAACAGATTTTATTTTCGCTCTTTTTCATTTTTTTTTTTTTTTGCATCACATTTGTGAGAAGCTATCCCACACTGTGATAATAGACGTTCTGCCAGGAATAGTCATATCTTACTGGAATTCTCCGAGGTTTTCATAACTCTATTGGACTCTAGTTTTAGCAATAAGAATGTATAATTACTCTCCAGGCTTAACAGAATAATCATGATGAAATCGATCATAAATGAATATGACATGTTCTTAATCAATCATAGCTAAGGATCAGAAGCTCATGAAGGATTGAAATAATATTCAAATATATATATATATATATATATATATATATATATATATATATATATATATATATTTGGCTCCTTTCCAAAGAATTCACCGCGTCCCGAACGAAGGCCGACCAAGCACGGCGATCCGTCGCCAATGCTGAAACGAGCGACAGCCATTCCCGATTCCAACGACAGTGAATTCACGAAACGGAATAACAAGGGAGTTTGAACTTCACACGCGGTCCCCACACCTCGCGTGCTATCCCAGTGAAGGGAGGAATATGCTCTTACTTGCCGCAGAATTTCCACAGATGCAGAGGCAGGAGTAACCAAGAGGCCGCCGGGTGCCGGTGCAGACGCCGATTGGTTTTGAATTCAGAGTTGACCTTCTCCTAGACCAGTTGCCATCCAAGACTATAGAACCCAGTCTGTCCTGCTATTTACCCATAGTTGGAGGAAGAAGAAGAGGATTCACACCTTTCCCAAGGGTGTTAGCACGTAAGTGAATGTAAAGGATTCGACTGGAATTCGAACTCGGCTCTACGATTCCTCAATCCATTACTCCACCGTGCCTCCTATTTTAAAGTGTTTTTTTCATTGCTCTTTGGACTGTCATAGCTGAAACTCCTCTCTCACGTGCCAAACGTCCTATGGACTGAGTTGGATCTTTTCTAATTGATCTCTTTAGCTCTAACTTGAAATGGTGGTCCCTTTTTCCTATTATGATCTTATGATCCAATTTTCCTCTTTATCGTTCCCTCTTCTTTAAACTTATTCACCGTTTACCTGATAGTTCTTGAATGGACTTTGAAGATGGAAACCGGAGTATGAAATTTAATGTGGATGAACGTTTAAGTAAAGGTTTTCTTTTCCGTTTCTTTTCCACATCTTTTCGTATGCATGTGAATTCACGTCATATAAAGATACTAGAATAACCAAGTGTGATTTGGGGGATTAAATATCATTATCCCTAAATTCACA
>OZ038509.1:23627079-23667951 GCA_964036315.1 Acanthosepion esculentum | reverse complement strand
ACCGATGAAAGAATTTGTCTGATTTTCCAGCCCTGCTTTCATATTTGATATTAGGTAAGTGATTATTTCTGTAATTTGCTTTCCAATTCTGCATGCTTTGTCTTAATTCACTGAACTGCCTTTTTCTTTTTTAGAAAAAATTAGATTCACTTACAGGTATTAATATCAGAAACACTAAGGCGGCCATTATCGCAGCCTTGCAAGATTTGCACTCGTGATCCAAAATCCACTTAAATCTATATAAAAGTTAAATTCAATTTTGGGAACGTTCTGCTAAGAAGACATATTGGAAAACTTTCTACACTTTCATTCAGTATATAGATAAAGACATACTTGTGATTTTTGGCTTTTTTTTTATTATTAAAATGTCTGCTCTGAACATCAGTAACATTTCAACACCTGATACAAATGCATTTTGGGAATTCGTGAAAATTCAATTAACTAGAATTTAAAGCATATTGTTAACTCAATTTATATATACAAGTTTTTCTTGTAAAAGAAACTTTTTCTTTTTATTTCATTTATTTTTCTTTGACGTTTTTTTAATTTTTTTTTTTTTTTTTACACCATTTATGAAATATTGTCTCATCTCAAATATGTTCTTACTTTTCATAATGATAATTTAAAAAAAATATCTACTAAAGTAAAAATTTTGCTCTGTAGTAGAACAAAGTGAAATATGGGTTTATTTGCTGACATTTTTTAATTATTTTTTTAAATTCTTATTCCAGCCAACTAAGGTAAAACGTTTGCAAAGATTTTGTGTGGTTCATTTTAAAAGTTGAAAAATGTTTTAAAATTTCTTATGTAAATTCTGTCTTTAAACATGGTTGAAATATTATTTTATGTAATCAGGAAATAAAGGAATTCATCAATCATTATCCATAACGACTATTGTAGATTTTTGAGGAGGTATGAATTTAGTAGATATGGAGGTCCATAAATACATTTCTTTTCTCGTACGATATTCAGTTTATACTTTATTATTGAACTGAAGGTGACAGATACTTTTTACTTCCTTTTTTTTCCCCCCAGTCATCCTTTCGAATAAGGATCTCGCCCCCCGGGTTTTTCCCGGGCCTTGATCACGCTTTCTCGGTCTTTAGGCTAAGATCACGGTGAAGTATCTGTTCGCAGATTACTCGCTGGACGATCGCCTTTAGGCTGGGATTGCAAACTGATACAGGCCGGTCGCAGGGATTCGTCCCTGCGCTGGTAGTATCGCGGCTACGTCTAGCTATGACCAGCTAAGACTAGCTTGGACAAGCTATGACCAGCAAAGACCAGCGACCTGAGTGGAAACACTCGGGTCAACACCCCCCTCCCTTCCCAACGTTAAACACCGACCTTGTGTCACAACCTGACCGTCAGTGGGGGGTCAAGTAGATACCAAGTGTAGTATCTGTTCTCCTCATCTCTAATGATAATGGTAATATTAGCCTTTTCCTTATAAGGAAACATTCAGCATTCATTGACCAAGCAGCCAGTGCTACTCAAGTAAGGCTTTTCTTCACTGCCTGACCATTGGCCTGGGATCAAAGTGTAGTATATGTTATCCTCATCTCTAATGATAATGGTAATATTAGCCTTTTCCTTATAAGGAAACATTCAGCATTCATTGACCAAGCAGCCAGTGCTACTCAAGTAAGGCTTTTCTTCACTTCCTGACCACTGGGCTGGGAGCAAAGTGTAGTATCTGTTCTCCTCCTCTCTAATAATAATGGTAATATTTGCCTTTCCCTTATAAGGAAATATTCAGCATTCATTGACCGAGCAGCCAGTGCTACTCAAGTAAGGCTTTTCTTCACTTCCTGACCACTGGGCTGGGAGCAAAGTGTAGTATATGTTCTCCTCATCTCTAATGATAATGGTAATATTAGCCTTTTTCTTATAAGGAAACATTCAGCATTCATTGACCGAGCAGCCTGTGCTAATCAAACTAAGGTTTTTATTCATTTGCTGACCATTGGGCTGGGATCAAAGTGAGGTATCTGTTAGTAATTATTAAATCTGCATCCTGAATTGTTATAATGGATTCAGGGTCGTTGCCATCATTGCTTTCATTCCAATTCCAGATGATAGTTTCAGTTTTGGAAAGGTTTATCTTGAGTCCTATTTCATGGAACTTGTTGTAGAGGTTAAAGTTGTTGATTTTTTTTTGTTCAAGATCATTTTTATCCCAACTGTTAATACCTATGTCATCGGCATAGACCCAGCTCTTCATCAGAACAATGGCTTCTGAAAAGAAATCATTCTAAAGATTAAAGTCCCGTGAGAAGATACATCCTTGTCTCACAACTTTTTTTTCTTTTTGTATATTTACTGAAATCATTTTATATCTGTAAAGTGCAATAATATAAATGCGTATAATATAAATGTGTCTTGTATAATATAATATTAAATAATATAAATGTGTCTAATATAATATTAAATAATATAAATATATCTAATATAATATTAAATAATATAAATGTATCTAATATAATATCAAATAATATAAATGTGTCTAATAATATAATATAATATTAAGTAATATAAATGTGTCTTGTATAATATAATATTAAATAATATATATTTGTTTAGTGTAATATAATATACTATTAAATAATATGAATGTATCTAATATAATATTAAATAATATAAATATATCTAATATAATCTCTATCTATAAAAGGCAGGATGTGTGTGTGTGTAACTGCACGGCCGCAATTTTCGAAGGATTTGCACCAAAATTTACATGCACATACTCCAAGTTATCGAGAAGGCCAAGACCGACTTTGCATTTCCCAACTCCCATCGATAGTGGAAATAATCAATTTTTTCATGCTTCTACGGCAGTTTTCATGTAGTTTGCGGCCATTTTCTTCTGGCCAGAGTGAGAGCAGGAATAGGCAGGAAGATTCTATTGGCGAGCGTGAGAGCCACCAGCTGACTGACACGAATGTTAACTAGCATGCTAGTATGCAAAAAAAAATCGATAACTGCATTCGTCACAAGTGGGAAAAATTTAAATCTGCATGGCACTTTACTCCAATTGGCTCATTCGCTTGCTTAAACTCAACGTTGATTCTGATTCCGCAGAACTGTGTTGGGTGTGAAAAAGTATTTGTTGTTAACATTCTTTTTTCATTCGGTTATTCCAGTTACGAGTCCTTTTTTAAAGCTGATCGTTTTTTTGTTCATTTTGTTTAGTTCTTTTTTCGTAACAGATTCGCAGTGTGAGATAGGCAAGAAGTAAGACATGTAGCAACATCAGCACGGCAAAGGGCACTCCTTTAAAGGCAAGGAAGAGCAAAAATATTTTAAAATCAAGTGATAGCGATTGCTGTATGAGTCGAACGATTTTTTAATCAAGCACGGGCAACGCCGGAGCATGCTGCTAGTATTAAATAAAATAAATGTATCTAATATAATATAATATACAATTATATAATAAAAATGTGTCTAATATAATATTAAATAATATAAATGTGTCTAATATAATATTAAATAATATACATGTATCTAATATAATATTAAATAAAATAAATGTATCCAATATAATATAATATACAATTATATAATATAAATGTGTCTAATATAATATTAAATAATATAAATGTGTCTAGTATTCAATAAACTATAAAGATTTACAATATTTTAAACATATCATCAAATTATTCGACATTCCTCGTTGCTCCGTCAATTCTATTTTCAGCATTCCTTCTGTAGAATCGCAGTATGCGTTTCTCCCCAAAAGCTCGCACACAGACAGTATACTGGTACGAACGTTAATACGTCACAAGATGGCCGATGGCATTGATGATTTTATCAGTATATCTACTCGCCTATGGTAACCAGTAACCAAGTTACAATCAGCATTGTCCTTCAGGATATAGCAGTTTTCTTTTATCAAGTATTTGTAAGTTCCTAGCGTCCATTTTTTTTTTAAATACAGACTGTGATTACACAGTAGAACATTTTTTAAATAATTAATATATGTGCATTTGCATGTCCGCCTCTATGCGTGTAGCCCGTTGCACGTCCTTCTTCTACGTGTGCGTCTGAGTCACCATTGCACATGTTTTTCGACGCAGCCAGATTTGCCCGAAATTGCAAGTTCAGATTCCCGGTTTCAAATGTCCTGCCCACAAAAAAAGACATTCCTAAAAAAGACACGTTTTTAAACTAAGCATTAAGAAGCAACTATCCCTTGAGTACCCCCCCTCTCTCTCTCTCTCTCTCTCTCTCTCTCTCTCTCTCTCTCTCTCTCTCTCTCTCTCTCTATCTATCTATCTATCTATCTATCACACACACACACACTCTCCTTCACCTTCTTTATCTCCTTATTTTACCCTTTTCTTTTCCTCTTCTGTTCTCTTTCTCTTGTGCTTTATCGCCTATATCCTCTCCCTCTCTGTTTATGAATATATGAACACAGTTATCTATATTCATGAAAGAAATTCAATGAGTTAGAAAAAGAAAAACATTCTATAAAACCATATAAACAATTCGACTGTCTTGTTTCGTGTAGATGGTATGTAAAATACTTTTGCCGTCAAAACAGAAACCATTTTTGTTTATGGATGTTGTTCATGTCGAAGTTACATTAACAAAAATGGACACCGACAATTGGACAACTGATGTGTCATGTCGTCCGGTGTTGGCTAGCTTCATTCGTTTCAGTTGGGTGAACAATTCCATATTTGAAGGATATTTTTTGCCTTGATAGGAATAAACAGACTAAGATAGATAGATAGATAGATAGATAGATAGATAGATAGATAGATAGATAGATTGTTTGTTTGTTTGTTTGGGGGTTTAACGGCATATCGACCTCAATGGGTTATTTAATGCTGACAAAATTTTCATTGTTGGTAATATACTTTTTAAAAATCTATTTCTGGTAATATTTTATCTTCAAAAATTCCATTTCTGGTAATAATTTTCTTTCAAATATGCATCGCTGGTAATGTTTTTCTTTTTTTCAAAAGATGTATAGCTGGTAATATATATTTTTATTATTATTTTTTCCAAAAATATATGTTTGGTAATATTTATTTTTCAAAAATGCATTGCTGGCAACATCAGGTTTTCAAAAATGTATTGATGGATTTAATGTTTTACAAAGAATTTCTGGTATTAAAACCTATTTTTACACTTTCATAGTGTTTTGACTCCAGTTACAATTCCATTGAATAAGGTTTTGTTAAAAAAATGTATAGCTGGGAATATTATTTTTCAAAAACGTATAACTGGTAATATTATTTTTTTTTTAATGTATAGCTGGCAATATTATTTTTCAAAAAACGTATAGCTGGTAATATTATTTTTTCAAAAACGTATAGCTGGTAATATTATTTTTTTAAAAACTTATAACTGGTAGTATAATTTTTCTAAAAACGTATAGCTGTTAATATTATTTTTCCCAAAACGTATAGCTGGTAATATTATTTTTCAAAAAACGTAAAATAATTTTTGTAAAAACGTATAGCTGGTAATATCATTTTCCAAAAACGCACTGCTGGCAACATTATTCTTTCGAAAACGTATAGATGGTAATACTATTTTTCCAAAAACGTATAGCCGTCAACCTTATTTTTTCAAAAACGGCCTTTCTGTTGGACTTTATGAATTTAAGCCATAATATAGCTTCCCTCTGCCTTTTCTATAAATATTTTCATGCTAATTGTTCTGATGAGCTTTCCTCTTTGGTACCTAGACTTTATGAATTTAAGCCATAATATAGCTTCCCTCTGCCTTTTCTATAAATATTTTCATGCTAATTGTTCTGATGAGCTTTCCTCTTTGGTACCTAGACTTTATGAATTTAAGCCATAATATAGCTTCCCTCTGTCTTTTCTATAAATATTTTCATGCTAATTGTTCCGATGAGCTTTCCTCTTTGGTACCTAGACTTTATGAATTAAGCCATAATATAGCTTCCCTCTGCCTTTTCTATAAATATTTTCATGGTAATTGTTCTGATGAGCTTTCCTCTTTGGTACCTAGACTTTATGAATTTAAGCCATAATATAGTTTCCCTCTGCCTTTTCTATAAATATTTTCATGGTAATTGTTCTGATGAGCTTTCTTCTTTGGTACCTAGACTTTATGAATTTAAGCCATAATATAGCTTCCGCCTGCCTTTTCTATAAATATTTTCATGCTAATTGTTCTGATGAGTTTTCCTCTTTGGTACCTAGACTTTATGAATTTAAGCCATAATATAGCTTCCCTCTGCCTTTTCTATAAATATTTTCATGGTAATTGTTCTGATGAGCTTTCCTCTTTGGTACCTAGACTTTATGAATTTAAGCCATAATATAGCTTCCCTCTGCCTTTTCTATAAATATTTTCATGCTAATTGTTCTGATGAGTTTTCCTCTTTGGTACCTAGACTTTATGAATTTAAGCCATAATATAGCTTCCCTCTGCCTTTTCTATAAATATTTTCATGCTAATTGTTCTGATGAGCTTTCCTCTTTGGTACCTAGACTTTATGAATTTAAGCCATAATATAGCTTCCCTCTGCCTTTTTCTATAAATATTTTCATGCTAATTGTTCTGATGAGTTTTCCTCTTTGGTACCTAGACTTTATGAATTTAAGCCATAATATAGCTTCCCTCTGCCTTTTCTATAAATATTTTCATGCTAATTGTTCTGATGAGCTTTCCTCTTTGGTACCTAGACTTTATGAATTTAAGCCATAATATAGCTTCCCTCTGCCTTTTCTATAAATATTTTCATGCTAATTGTTCTGATGAGTTTTCCTCTTTGGTACCTAGACTTTATGAATTTAAGCCATAATATAGCTTCCGCCTGCCTTTTCTATAAATATTTTCATGCTAATTGTTCTGATGAGCTTTCCTCTTTGGTACCTAGACTTTATGAATTTAAGCCATAATATAGCTTCCCTCTGCCTTTTCTATAAATATTTTCATGCTAATTGTTCTGATGAGTTTTCCTCTTTGGTACCTAGACTTTATGAATTTAAGCCATAATATAGCTTCCCTCTGCCTTTTCTATAAATATTTTCATGCTAATTGTTCTGATGAGTTTTCCTCTTTGGTACCTAGACTTTATGAATTTAAGCCATAATATAGCTTCCCTCTGCCTTTTCTATAAATATTTTCATGCTAATTGTTCTGATGAGTTTTCCTCTTTGGTACCTAGACTTTATGAATTTAAGCCATAATATAGCTTCCGCCTGCCTTTTCTATAAATATTTTCATGCTAATTGTTCTGATGAGTTTTCCTCTTTGGTACCTAGACTTTATGAATTTAAGCCATAATATAGCTTCCCTCTGCCATTTCTATAAATATTTTCATGGTAATTGTTCTGATGAGCTTTCCTCTTTGGTACCTAGACTTTATGAATTTAAGCCATAATATAGCTTCCCTCTGCCTTTTCTATAAATATTTTCATGCTAATTGTTCTGATGAGTTTTCCTCTTTGGTACCAAGACTTTATGAATTTAAGCCATAATATAGCTTCCCTCTGCCTTTTCTATAAATATTTTCATGCTAATTGTTCTGAAAGCGCTCGGATAAAAAGAACATTCGGACAGATTTATATAATTTATCCTTAAAGAAAAAATTATTAGATCGCATGAGAAACTATAAAAACTAAATAAAAGCACATTGTCTGTCATATTCAATGAAATGTGCATATATATATATATATATATATATATATATATATATATATATATATATATATATATATATATTATGAAATGGACAAAGTCCGACAATTATTTAAAGACATTTTTATGTTTAACATTCTTTTTATAGATACAAGTATTTAAGTAAATGCTCTGTTTATAATAAACAGTATTAACAACATTTACCGGCCTGAAGGTCTGAGAAATTTTTATAGGAAGTTTATAAGCTGTAAATTCGACCTTGCCAACCAAACGACCCTTAGTGGCTGAATCGGTTAAGGCACGTCAGGCTAAATGATGGTTCCGTATAGGATACAGGTTCGAATCCTGTCGAGGACGAATATTTTTTGTATGAAAATTTCTCGGACATTCAGACCGGTAACTGTTATTTAATACTGTTTATTATAAACGGAGCATTTACTTAAATACTTGTATCTATAAAAAAACAATGTTAAACATAAAAATGTCTTTAAATATATATATATATATGTGTGTGTCTGTATACCCATATATATATATATATATATATATATATGCATTTATACTAGCTTAAAAGCCGGCCTATCGGATGGCATTTAACATTAAGGAGACTCTTGGTTATTTATACATGGGTATATAAGACATGTTGGATTATATAAGTAGGTGAAATAGTAGTGTAGACTGGGATCTCTAGCCTTGATGGTAACAGTTTAGAAAGAAAATAACTTTGAATTAGAAACCGTGGAAAAAAGTCATAAAAATCAATCTTTCCTAACAATGCACAATTTTCTGATATTAAAAAAAGAAAACATGAAGAGACATGATCAACTATATTTAGAAGGGACATGACATTTAAAATAGACAGTCGGATTATTTAGAGCTGAAAATTATTTTCCTTCAGTAAAGGTATCACATTTCGTTCGTATTATTAAAAATAAACTTCGATGTTTCAATGGAAAACATTATTTTCTCTTATCTTTTTTCTTATTGATTGTCAAAAGCGTGACGTCATTCTCCGATTAACCACAAAACAATGAAAGACATTTGTTTGTAAAATATAGACCCAGTTACGTCATAAACGTATTCACCAATCAGTGAATTTGCATTTGGTGAATTTCTATTGGTTATTTATTATCGGAAAATTTCTATTGGTTATTTATCATCGCAGAATCCGGTAAACTTTCAGGAATCCGACTTACCTTTGTCACTGTCGGCATGAGAAATCGGAGAGCGGAGTTCGAATTCTACTCAGGTTCGCTACATTTACTTACGAGCAAATACCTTTGGGCAATGTATGAATCCATCTCTTCTCCCAACTATGGGTTAAATAGTAGGCTGTTATCTGGAAAATTAGTGTTTTTCTCAAAAAATTATTAATGCAATATTCACTCGCAAAAAATATTCTTACAATCCAAAATATGTTTCAGATTTAAATAACCCGCAAACGGTTAATAAACCCTAAAAATTAATCACGCAACATTATTGTCGGTTGAAATTTTAAAATATTTTTCTTAAAATATTTTTTTATAAAATTATACTTCTCGTGTCCAGTTGTCGTTCTTTTTATTATTCATGGGAGTTTCCTTCCAAATCTTTTTTTAAATTTGTGTGGAAAGCTAATTTTTAATTACTTTATTATTATCCTTTCTAATTACGCGTGATACTTATTTTTATAATATTTATTTATTATTAATTTATTATTATTATTTATTTATTTATTAATAAGGAGTGCCAGAGAAAAGCGATAATAACAAAACAAGTTGCAATATGAA
The DNA here is from genome assembly GCA_964036315.1 of Acanthosepion esculentum. Classification (NCBI taxonomy): domain Eukaryota; kingdom Metazoa; phylum Mollusca; class Cephalopoda; order Sepiida; family Sepiidae; genus Acanthosepion; species Acanthosepion esculentum. The sequence continues at coordinate 23,658,553 of OZ038509.1, read as the reverse complement.
TTCTGGTAAGAACAAGATATGATAACAGCTAAAATTGCAATATGAGAACTGGTAAAAATGGTTGCTAAAGAAATTAGGTTTATAATACCCAGAAATTCATACACAGATGTCCTCAAAGACGCATGGCACAGTGGATAAAGGCGTTAGTTAGATCCAGTGGCAAGACACAAAGAGTGTGAGTCTCAATACCCGGGTAAGGCAGTGGAGAACTTTCAGAGGGAAAATTAACAGGAGATAACTGGTAACTGACACCTATTAAACATGGCACTTGGAATTAGAACGGTCTACCCCAGTGAGCGAAATAAAGTTTGAAATTCGAACGACCTGAAGAAGTGATAAATATGGCGACAAAGATGAGGACAATAGTCTGAATAATGTAAGTAGTGTACATAATACCTCATCACAGAAATATTGACAGATACTGAAAGGCCAAAACGTTGTAAGAAATATGGCGACAAAGATGAGGACAATAGTCTGAATAATGTAAGTAGTGTACATAATACCTCATCACAGAAATATTGACAGATACTGAAAGGCCAAAACGTTGTAATAAATATGGCGACAAAGATGAGGACAATAGTCCGAATAATGTAAATAGCGTACATAATACCTCATCTCAGAAATATGGACGGATAATGAAGGGCCGGAACGTTGTAAAAAATATGGCGACAAAGATGAGGACAATAGTCCGAATAATGTAAATAGCGTACATAATACCTCACCTCAGAAATATAGACAGATATATATGTTTATATATATATATATATACTATATTTATACATATATATATATGTTTATATATATGTTTTTATATATATATATATATATATATATATATATCGGCTTTAACCTGAAGATCCGTTTAGGTGAAACCTAGGTAGGTTTGCCTGGCTCCTTAGGATTATTCTAGTTTATCGCTCTACTTAGTGTATTGAGCACTTTATGCCGTTGTCTTTTTACTCGTTTTTTTTTCCTTCTTTGGAATTGGAGCTTAAACACTTGACGATTGCTTCGCCTTGTTTTAATGTTCTTGGTTCTTTCTTTTTTTATTCCCCATTTTTCATCGGATACCGAATTGTTCTACTGCAAGTTGAGCTATCCGAGGTTTTTCCAAACGATTGCTACCTTATATATATATATATATATATATAATATTCCATGGTTATAATTTATTTCATTGGAATCGTAATCCCGATCCAATTCATCAGACCTACAAATTCAAAAAGAAATCGGAAAATATAACTCCGGGTATAAAATACAAAATTTTAGCGAAAGAGCATGTGTGGGAGTGGGAAACAAGTTTCAAAGTGATATGTATGAAATCTCCAGAGAGTTGCTGAGGACCCACTTTTGCAACACATACCATACCTGAACAACTACTTAATGCAACAAACCTCACGAAGATCTCATTATGCCCACCACACCCATACTACCTCTGCCGACAACCACATCGCCAACCTATCCAAATATACTCTTACCCAAGAAGAAACCGCTTTACTAAATAAAGGATTATCATTCTGCCCCTCACAACCACTAAAACCTCTAAACCTCTGCTATGATATGGAAAATTACATTCGTAGACTGAGAATAAAAGAATATTTCTCGGACAACAAATCTACCTCTAGTACGGACAACACCACTAAACAATCATGCTCCAAACCACCTCCAACGAAGAATAACTCTCTATGGACCCCACCAATCGGACGTAATCAACACTTAGACCAATATGCCATCAAAGCCAGACAACACATGGATAACTTCCTAGCAAACAAAGGACACCACACAAAAAATACAACTTATCCAAAATAGAACACCAAGCCATCTATAATCTTAAAAACAACCAAGACATAATTATCACACCAGCCGACAAGGGCGGAGCTATAACCATCTTAGACACTAATAACTACATAAAAGAAGCAGAATCACAACTTCAAAATAACCAGTTCTATGCACCCTTACCTCTAGACCCAACTAATACATTCAAGACAGAACTATCATCTCTCACTCAGAACCTGAACCACAACATAAAGGGCACCATAAATTCTCTTATCCCTGAGAACCCTAAAACAGCAACATTCTACACTATCCCAAAACTACACAAACTCCCTAAAATCATTTCAGAAAAACACTAACACTCTCTCATCCAACCAACACCAAATTACACAACCACACAATGCAGGGAATATATATGAAATTTCAAAATCCCTCAAAATCATACCACCTGGTAGACCCATAATATCAGGCATTGGTACCCTCACAGAACTTATATCCGGGTACATAGACAACATCCTAAAACCTTTACTGCCTGACATACCCAGTTATATTAGAGACACCACCGATTTTTCTCAACAAATTAAAAAAACATCAACTCAGTCAACCCGGATACAATCCTAGTAACGATAGATAACAGGTAATTACAAATGTAACAAAACTCGTTGTCTAATTTGCAAACACATAATAACAGACAGTGAATTTCTCGCACCCAACTCCAAAATCACAATACATCCACCGCGCCTCACTTGTGATAGCAATAATATAATTTACTACCTATTCTGCACAATATGTCCTAATAGTGGATATATTGGCGAATCTGGAACTAACTTTAGGCTTCGTTTCAACAACCATAAACAAGACATACGACAAAATAATTCATATTCCCCAGTAGCAGAACACTTCAATAGACCACGACATTCGATAGATAATTGCAAATGTATATTGATAGACTCAAATTTTAGCACTACATACATATGAAGAAAAAAAGAGAAATACTGGATTTTAAAATTAAACCCATATAAACTAGGGTTAAACAAAGACTTGGGTATTCTAAATCTGTATAAATATTTCAATAGTTAAAATATTTCTTCAAAAAATTTCTTTAGATATGGTAAAAAATCCTTTTTAAACAATAACCAAAACACCAGTTGTTCGTTAAAGAATCAAACACAATCGCGTTCCACACCACGTGTCGTCCGAGTCTAAAAACAAGCACACAAACACAGTAATTTAAGTACAACACACATACGAAGAAAAAAAGAAAAATACTGAATTCTAAAATTAGACACATATAAACTAGGGGTAAACAAACACGTGGATATTTTAAATCTACATAAATATTTCAACAGTTAAAAATATTTCTTAAAATATTTCTTGAGTTATGGTCAAAAAACCTTTTAAACAACATTTAAGACACTATCATCAGTCTTCCGCCAAAAATTCAAACAAAGTCGCATTGCACATCACGTGACATGCACGCTTCACGACAAACGCTGTAAACAAACACACAAACATACAAACACACAAACACAGTATCTCATTTGATTTCTGAGGAAAGACCTAGGTGGTCTGAAATATTAAATAAATAAATATATACAAAAACACAGAAATAATTACTTTCATAAAAAAAACACCCAATTTTGTTTCATTTATTTTATCCAGATATATATATATATATATATATATATATATATATATATATATATATATATATATATTCTGTGTTCCATTTCAGTCAAAATTCATAAATAATTATATTGGATATACTACAACATGCCTAACAAGAACACTCACTTTACATCTCTCTGACCATAGCTCAATTAGATCTTATTTAAATCCACATGGAGACCTACCAAACTCTATCCGTAACATATTCGTTGATGATACAATTATAATAGCATCATCCACATGTAATAAATGTCTAAAAATAATTGAAGCATTATTAATAAAAAAGAAAAAGCCAACACTCAATAACAACTATGAACATTGGCACAATGTGCTGACCGTGTTTGCCAAAATAAAACATTCCTATAGCTTTAGATAGATATATAAAACAATCCATATATTCAGTTAAAATTAAAAATAAAAATTCATCCTTGATGGTATAGCCGAAAGCGATGGGGCATAGAAATCCTTTGGACAATTTCTACATAATTTACGTCCAGAAAATTAGAAAATTATAAGAACACAAGAAAAATTAAATAAAATCTTAGCAGTACCTTGTCAGCTGTTGTTAATGAAACTTGTATAAAAGAAGGATTGCTCCTCAAATACACAATTATATATATATAATTACTCTTAATCCAAATAAAATTCCAAAGAATGGCAATAGATAAAAAGAAAAAAAGAAGGAAAGACCAAAAGACAAACACCTACTTACTCAGTAAAGTGCTCAATACCTACATTACCTAGACAGATCAAAAACGCTTGACAATGTTAATTACGATGAAATAATGGCCCTAATCGTAACCAGAGTTTCACGCTAACACGATCTTCAGACTTATATATATATATATATATATATATATATATATATATATATATATATATATATGTACAATATATAAAATGATCACTCACTTTGTGGCCACGATAGTTTCTATACATTTATATTCCAGAGAGCGTAAACAAATCTAAAGCATATGCCTGTGAGGGATCAATTTATATATTGTTTGTAATATAGAATTGATCCCCCACTTTATATCCACGTTATAATTTCTTGTTTTTTCTTATCAAATTCTAATTATTTATTAATCCTCATCTCCTCCCCACTCCCAGCTATGAGTCAATTAGTAAGACTTGTATCAGTAATTCATTATCATCTCCAAAACATTCTTACAATCTAAAAATATTTTCTGACTTTAAATAACCTGCAATGGGTTGATAAAGCATAAAAACGAATCAATCAATCATGACACAAGATAGTCAATTCTTTCTGGATATTCATCACAGAGTCTGTATTTATTATTATTATTGTTATTATTATTATTATTATTATTATTGTTGTTGCTTTTGTTAATATTATTATTGTTGTTGTTGTTATTAAGATTTGATGGATTTTGACTAAAATGACTAAAATTCTAGACGGTCCTAAAATTGTATTTATATCTTCAAAAGAAACCATTTTATCTACATTTGCGAAGAATGATGTCTGCAGTTATCCGACTGCAGTTGGATTTACAAAAAACAAAAAAAACAAAAACAGAAAGCTTTTAATCCGGTTGAAGCAACTTCGATTCATACAATAATCCATTCAAATAATCCAAATGTACAGATATGCGGTATCACTTCCATCTCCCCGAAAACAACCGCCCTTTGCTTTCAATGAAAAGGTTAAGCATTCAAAGACACGATAAATAAAATTCTTTGCGAAATGTCTTTTTGATTGGCGTCTGAGAAACGTTTAGCAAACAAAAACCTTTACCGTTTCTTGAAACAAAGCCATGTTGATTTAAATGACAGCAACGATTTATGTCCAAAGTTGAGCTAATCGCTTCAATTTCCGTTGGCTTTCGTGATTTCAAAATGACATCAACATGATTAGCGAGAATATAACTGTCTTTACAAGCGTTGTCTTTACGGTTTGGAAAACTAAAAATAACATGCCGAATTGACAACAAATATTTAACTCAAAACAGAGGCGAGATTTTATTTATCATATTTTTTCCTCCATGCATTCTGGAAACAAACTACTTGGCAAAATTCAATGATGTTTTGAATTCATTGAAATCACTAAATAAATTAATATTTGTCATAGCTGTGGTATTTTAATTAATCCAAAAATACTGCCGCGGAACAAAAATGAATTTCAAAGACAATATTTAAATATTTTTAACACAGATTTATTCAACAACATCTATTTTTTAACCTTTTCACCACAAACAAGGCAATAAAGTCACTAAGATGCAAGGAGTTACTAAGTTTTACAGAATATGAGAAAAACAGTATTAAGGACAGCGAACAATAAAAGAACAAGAATTAAGAAGACAGAAGATAATGATTGACATTACATTACAATTTTTCAAGATCAAAGGCAATAAAGCCACTAGGACGCAAGGGGGGTTACTGAGTGTTAGAGAATATGAGAAAAACTATTATTAAGGAGAGAAGACAATAAAAGAACAAGAATTAAGAAGACAGAAGAAAACGATTGACATTACATTTAAATTTTTGAAGATCAAAGGCAATAAAGCCGCTAGGAGGCAAGGGGTTCCTGAGTGTTAGAGAATATGAGAAAAACTACTATTAAGGAGAGAAGATAATAAAAGAACAAGAATTAAGAAGAAATAAGATAACGATTGAGATTGCATTTACATTTTTGATTATCAAAGGCAATAAAGCCACTAGGACGCAAGGGGTTACTGAGTGTTAGAGAATATGAGAAAAACTACTATTAAGGAGAAAAAACAATAAAAGAACAAGAATTAAGAAGACAGAAGATAACGATTGACATTGCATTTAAATTTTTGAAGATCAAAGGCAATAAAGCCACTAGGACGCAAGGGGTTACTGAGTGTTAGAAAATATGAGAAAAACTACTATTAAGGAGAAAAAACAATAAAAGAACAAGAATTAAGAAGACAGAAGATAACGATTGACATTACATTTAAATTTTTGAAGATCGAAGACTTATAAATATGCACAATAGATTCGGGTGTTGAAAAATTGTCTAGAACGACACAGTGAACCCACTTTCCTAGCAGAAGACCTAGCAATTCATTTAATATAACCTCATCAGCCAAAAACGTTAGCCTGAGAAGGCTCAATGAGTCACTGTCCTCCAGGTTAGCATCAGTCATTCTGATGGAAGAGAGAGAAGGGTTCTCTCAGACAATTAATAGAGCGCAAGTTAACAAGCCATTCCTTGCACCAGTTAACAACAGATTCTAGGTCCTATTTTTAGATCAGCTGCTAATTTGAGATTATCGAATCAATCAGACTTACTATTAAAACAGAAGTAAGTAGTTGTGTCCTCCGCATAGATACTGCGTTAAGAAGACAACCTTTGAATATTTGTACACAGATTTATTCAACCATATATTTGCCATTTTGTTCCACTATGTTTTGCCATTTTTGTGACATCTTCATTCCTTCTGTATTGTGTCGTCACACATGAAATGACTCTCACTTTATAGCAAATGAATAAAATGCTTCAGAAATGTTAAACAAACAATTTATTTAGTTGAAATAGACTTCAAGTTGATGAATGACTGTTCTCCCATTTACTTGTAAATTCTTTATCCATCTTTTAAAAAAATTCTCATACTTGGATGTGATAAACAGTTCAAATGCTTCGATTACCTCTTCATTATTGGAGAATGTTTCATTGCATATGAAAAGCTCAAAATGCTTAAATAAGTGATAATCACTAGGAGAGATATCAGGTGAATATGGAGGGTGAGGCAAAATTTCAGAATTCAGCCTATGCAGCTTTTGGACAGTTGATTGATAAGTGTGTGGCTGTGCGCTGTCATGCAGCAAAATTGGGCCACCCCTATTCACAAGTCTAGGATGTTTCTTTTTCAATTTTTCGTGCATATAGTTTCGAGGTTTATGTTATTGTTTTCCCTTGAATAATGAATAACCCCTTTGAAAGGCCACCATACAGCAACCATTAATCTTTTAGGGTGCAGTGAAAGTTTTAAGTATTGATTTGGTGATTCACTTGCATCTAACCACTGGCCTAGCCTCTTAAAGAGTATCCATTTCTCATCGCATGTAATGATTCAATGCAAAAAATGGTTCTTTTCCCCAATTTGTACTCATACAGTAAGCTTACTCCATATTGTTCCATTGTAATCATTTTCATTAGGCTTATGAGTAACAATAGATTGAAAGAAAAATTATCTGGAAAGAAAAAAAGTCAGGAATAAGTCATTATTTTTTTATATACTAAGGAGGTTGTTGGAATTGTGTGAAGATGTTAAGAGATATCAGAATGTTTGAATGATCAGAAGGCTTAAAATTGTGCGTGTTCATAATCTTCCATCCACAACATATCAATAAAAGACAAAAATAATGATTCGAAACATAACAATTGAATTTATTAAGTATTTGATGTACATGCATGTAAACTGAAAGGTTAGACGGAGTTACGTCTCTTAGACTAGGAAATATATGCACCTGAGCTCATAAGAATGAGTATGTGTTGAATGTTTGGAATTGTGTATTGTACAAGTTGGTAAGAGTTCAGAGATTGTACTCGCGTGAAATGTTGTAAAGTTCTTTTACGTCTGACTGCATTAGTCAAGACGGGAGTTCCTTAAGGGTCACATTTTGGCAGCGGAGTTGAGACGCACGGGTGAGTAAAGAGAACGATAATTACTCGTGTTTGGTTTTTATAATCTGTTGTATCACGTGACTGACTCAAACTTAGTTGGCGCGAAAACAGACCTGTCGCGTGCAGGCGATTTGATTGGTCGAAACTGACCAATTAGCGAGCTAGATTGAAGGTGATTAACCAATGAATGCTCGTTGTATGTATGATGGTGGTGAAAATTACAACAGGAAGAGTGCATTTCCAAGCGGAGGGTAACTGGCAGGCGTGGAAGATTCCACAAGGTTACTTCATTAGACGGCCGGATCAACAACTAACCCAAAAATGTATCATTTCATGTTTGACAACCTGATATATAAAAAAAAAAAATTTTAATAGAAAGTTTTACTATTTATTTTGAAAATTAATGGCAATAATGACTTTTAGACAAATGATACAGCTTAGCTTAACTACAGTGTCATAAATTTAGCCAAAAAGACTAAATTACAGTTCTGTCTAGTTTTCAAAAAGTGAGAGGTCTAAAGTCCCTGCAGTGAGTGGGAAATAATAATAACTCCCTTTACCCACTCCCTTCAAATTCAGAGGACTGAGGAAAAAGACAGAAATGAATTCATGAGCCTATGTGAAATTTTCTTTGGACCCATGAAAACCTTGCCTTCACATAAATTGATTGGTGAGCTGAGAAGAAAAATGAAATAAATTCACAAGCCTATATGAAATTGTTTTGAACCAATGAATACATTGTCTTTACAGAAATTAGCATTTGAGCCAAGAAGAAAGAATTGATTTGGTGATTCACTTGCATCTAACCACTGGCCTAGCCTCTTAAAGAGTATCCATTTCTCATCGCATGTAATGATTCAATGCAAAAAATGACTCTTTTCCCCAATTTGTACTCATACAGTAAGATTACTCCATATTGTTTCATTGTAATCATTTTCATTGGGCTTATGAGTAACAATAGATTGAAAGAAAAATTATCTGGAAAGAAAAAAGTCAACAATAAGTCATTATTTTTTTATATACTAAGGACGTTACTTCATTAGACGGCCGGATCAACAACTAACCAAAAAATGTATCATTTCATGTTTGACAACCTCGACCATTCAATTTTGACCACTCAATCAATATTTCTCGAAAGTAGACCGACACTAGATTTTAGTTTAATTAGTAATCTATCAGAGTAATCAATTACCATATTTCATCATTTTTTCAATGGACAATTTACCACGGCTTTATTGTTTTGTTTTCTCATAACGATTCGACTATATATTCTCCAACCTTCATCAGGTGTACTACACTGCCACTCGGTAGAACTAGCCATCCTTATGATGGAAACCTTGACATTTCGAACGGAACCCTTAATTCAGTCCACGGGTGTAATTTGTTCTCATTCTGTTCTATGCTCAGGGGAGATAATTCATATAATCTAGGGGAGATAACTCGTATCAGTTAATACTCGCCAGACGTATTCACCGTTTACGTTACAGATTTCTTCTCCCCATTCAAGCAGAATATGTGATATTTGAACACTACCAGACCCAAGGATTGAACTCTCAACTACCAGAGAAGTAGATATGTTTAACCAAAATTTATACTAAAGCACATATTATTAGTAATTATTAAAACCATAATAGCATTTAAAGATAACCCGACAGATTGTTTTTAATCGTTTCACCCCAAGCAAGGCGGTAATGCCACTAGCACGCAGTGGGTGGGGTTTACAGGGAGTCAATGTTAAAGAAAACGAGAAGGCTGAGATTGGGGAGGATTGAGAAAATGACAACAATGGTACAGGCTTCAAGAAAATGAAAGATGGCTAGTTCAATAGTAAAACGGTGAGACCTAATTGCCAATCTAGTAAGCCACATCACATCGATGAGAAAGTGACGGAAGTTGAAATGTCTGGTCAGAATAGATCACTTTACAGAATGCAGGGGGTTACAGGATGTGAAAGTGAAAGACAATGAAAAGATTTGAGAAAAGGACAAAAATGGAATAGGCTTCAAGAAAACGGAAGATGACGGTTGACGTTGCGTTTAAATTTTTCAAAATTGTAGTTATCAGGGAAGCAAGAAATCGGAAGGGAGTTCCACAGTTTGGAAGTGTGAGAAAATAAACTATTAGAGTAGAAGTGGCGGTTGTATCTAGCTACTTCAACAGTAAAACAGTGAGACCTAATTGCCAATCTAGTAGCGCTTACATTCATATAGTCGGGGCAGTAGGAAAAAAGCTCATAAGGGCAGTTGAAAATCTTTGTAGAAAAGACAGAGGGAAGCCACGTCATATCGGTGAGAATGTGACTGAACATTATTTACATTATTCGGACTATTGTCCTCATTTTTGTCGCCATATTTATTACAACGTTTCGGCCGTTGTACGCTCCGGCCTTCTTCAGGTGGTTGGAATGTCGAACTGAACCCTTTATTTCGTTCACTAGGGTAGACTGTTCTAGTTCCACGTGCCATGTTTAATGGATGTCATTTATCAGTTATCTCCTGTTAATTTCCCTCTGAAAGTTCTCCACTGCCTTGCCCGGGTATTGAAATCACACTCTTTGGGTCCTATCACTGGATCTAGCTAATGCCTTTATTCACTGTGCCATGTGTCCTCAAGGACAATACCAGGACAGTATCTGTCTATATTTCTATTGGCCTTGATAGAAGGACGATAAAAATACGTTGCCATATTTATCACAACGTTTCGGCCATTGTACTCCCCGGCCTTCTTCAGGTAGTTGGAGTGTCGAACTGAACCCTTTACTTCGCTCACTGGGGTAAACTGTTCTAGTTCCACGTGCCGTGTCTAATGGATATCAGTTATCTCCTGTTAATCCCCCTCTCCAAGTTCTCCAACGCCTTAACCAGGTATTGAACTCACAACTCTTTGGGTCCTGTCACTAGATCTAATTAGCGCCTTTATCCACTGTGCCATGTGTCCTTGAGGACACCTGTGTATGAATTTCTGGGACTTATAAACCTAATGTCTTCAGCAACCGTTTTTTTACCAGAGCTCATATTGCAATTTTCGTTGTTATTATTTTTCTCTGGCACTCCTTATTACTGGTTTCCATATTGTATTTATTTCTATGCTTGGTCGGCTCAGGAGATTTTTGTGGCCTAGCATATGTGCTGATTCCTTAAGTTTACGAATTTTCTAATGATGTTCTTTGTCTATGATTTCAACCTGATCCCACAGAGGGCGGTGATGTCCCTTTTCTCTGCATATGTTTCGCAATTCAAAGGCAGTTGGGAACATAAATCCCTAAAACACTGGCACTTAATTTACTCAAAGATTAACTGGAGACGAATCTCCTGAAAGTTTTTAGTACTTAATTTGACTCAAAGGGAAAGGAATCTATCTCCTTTTCTCTTAATGATGTGTGAGAAATCGTATTGTTACACTGAAGGTCTAGGAAGTTTGGGTAAACTACGCTGTTAGATCTCTCAACGTCACTAAGACTCTCAAGTCGATATCCTGCAAAGAATTTGACCAATATTGACTATTCAGATGACCTAGCTATCACTGCAAACACTATTACTGTTATGGGACCTACCTTTATGGACTAAATGGACTCGTCCTATTACTATATATACGGGGTGATTATGCCTCTCAAGAGAACTGTCCACCGTTGACAGCCTTGCTGCGACTTGTTCCAGCAAGTCGGTCGAACTCTCTGCCTCTGAGCAGAGAGGAACCCGGACGAGGCTCCGCCGAAGGGGAGAATCTCGTTCGGGGAGGTTGACCAACCCGATTCTGTTTTTACAGTTTCTACGGGCATTTTTTGGCCGAGCCTACGTTAAACTCGGCCTTGTGTCACATCTATCCCTCATGAGGGGGAACAGTAAATATTGCTGCGACTTGTTCCAGCTAGACGGTCGAACACTCTGCCTCTGAACAGAGTGGTACCCGGACGAGGCTCCGCCGAAGGGTAAAGTCTCGTTCGGGGAGGTTGACCAACACGATTCTGTTTTTATAGTTTCTACGGGCATTTTTTGGCCAAGCCTACGGTGTCGAGAATACCCACGTTAAACTTGGCCTTGTGCCACATCTTTCCCTCGTGGGCGGAACAGTAAATATGGCTGCCTACTGTTTTACGAGTTGACTACTGTACTTTGCCGTCTGTCGGACGTGCAACACTTTTGTATTCGTTCTTTTGTTTAATAATATGTTTTCACTAAATTGCTGAGTCCACAACAATTACAAAGGCCACAGTTCTATATCATCTTAGAAAATGCTGCTAATGATACTAGAATCTATGTTAGTGCCTATAAAACTGAATTCATAAGTTTCAACCAGCAAGGATCAATACAGAATATCCCAGGAGAATCAATAAAATCGATTTTTTACATACCTTGAAGCGAAATAAATTATACTGAAAACGATGTAAAAATTCGTATAGCTAAAGCCTAGGCCACCTGAAATAAAATGGCTGTAATCTGGAAACCTGATCTACCAGACAACCTCAAACGGATCTTCTTTCGCGCCACTGTAGAGACGGTTTTAATGTATGGTTCCGCTATTGGACATTAACTAAAACCCTTGAATCTAAGCTTGATTGAACTTACACGCGGATGCTGAGAGCTTCTTTTTTTTAAGCGTTTCACCCCAAGCAATGCGGGAGGCCACTAGCACACAATGGTTACAGACAGTTGGAGTGAGACCAAATAGGAGTGATAGAGGAAAGGATGAAGAGAAGGATAGGGGATAGATCAGGGCATCTGGAGGCGTCGATTGACATTACATTTGAATAGTTGGAGATTATAGCTATCAGAGAAACAAGAAGAGGGGAGGGAGTTCTACAGGCGAGCTGTACTTAATAATTCTAGGTGACAGCATCCAACTAAATCACAGCTTTATGGACCCATCCTTGATATTTCTACAGTCTTACGCGAATGCAGAATGCGCTTTGCAGGACACTGCTGGCGAGTCAAACAGGAATACGCGAGTAATCTACTGCTGTGGAGACCTATGGCGCAAGACGGTTTGGCCACCCAGCAACCACCTAAATTGACCACATATAACACAGAATTCCACCCTAATGACCTTCTGACCTTGATACAGGAAGGTGACTCTTGGTTTCATAGACTCATGAAAGTCCGAGTTAGTTCGACGGAATAATAATAATAATAATAATAATAATAATAATAGAAGGAGACTAGGGGTTCTACCTGGATTTATCAGATTAAAAACAAAATTTTACATACAAAAAACATTTATTGGTGAGATACCTCAACTTCACGTTTAACACCTGAACATTTTCTTCTTTTTTTTTTGTAACTTATGTGGTGGAACGGGAAATATTGTATTTGTGAATATACATAGTTTTTGTTTGAAAAAGAAAATGTCTGTTTTCTCATGACCGACTTTTTTTTTTGTTTTCGTAACAAAAAACAAATCATATCAAGGAACAAGAGGGGAATGGCGGTTATCAGAAACTGGTTACAAACACCAATTTGCATTGGTCCATAATTTCGTTGTTGATATTTGATATATTTCATGTAGGTCTGTTTTGTCTAAAGTTTTCTACAAAATGAATGGAAATATGACAAGAATATTTATTCCCAAGCAAAGAAAAAATATTAAATGAATGGTTTTCGGACGAGAACACAGCTGTTTTTTTTTTGTTCTATTTTGTTTTATTTTGCAAAAGGATATGAATCTGCTTATGTAACCAAAAAAATGGATGCCAGTTTTTGATTACACTAGGGACGCGAACTTTTAGGGTTTTAGAATGAAAGACAATAGCTTATTGTTGGAAATCATGTTCCTTAAGAATATTTCCGGACAAAAATCAACATATAGAAAACACGATATACACACACGCATACATACACCCACACATATTACACACACACACACACACACACACACACACACACACACATATACATATATATATATATATGTGTGTGTGTGTGTGTGTGTGTGTGTGTGTGTGGAGAGAGAGAGAGAAAGAAAGAGAGACAGAGAGGGGCGCATGGCCGAGTGGTCAGAATGTTCGCTTTCTGACAATGAGATCCGAGTTCGAATCTCACCACGGTTGATTTGTCAGGAGACTTCCTGATGTTATCGGTCTGGAGGGGTCAATCCCAGCGTGGTCTACCGGTTTACAATGCAAATAGGTTACTTAGATGGGGAACGATTCTTCTGAACTACAATTTCAGATTGGAATATTTACAACGAAAAAGATCGGACATGCGGATGGTCTGTCGAGACTTATACCAACAAAGACAGACCCATTGGAAGATACGATAATCGCAGCCCTAAGAAATGAAGAAGATATCAGGACAGTACTATCTTGTACAGTTAGAAACACAAAAAATGAAGCCAAAAATGACGAATTTATAAATGAAACAAAAGCAAAAATAGCAGAAAAAGATAAGCAAATATCGGACAGATTTTCTCTATGCGATAATGTGCTATTTTACAACGAAAGGATTGTAATTCCCAAAACATTACAAAAGCGAATCTTAAAGGATTTCCACGGGGGCCATCTTGGTAAAAATAGAATGAAGTCGCTAATGCGAAGCTATGTATATTGGAAAAATATGGACCAGGATATTACTCAGATGGGGGAAATGTGTAAGGGTTGTAATTTAGCAGCCAAAGCACCGCCAATCATACATAAGCCATGGCCAGAGACAAATTTGCAAGTACGCTTCACTTAAATCAATTTTTGAAAAACATTTTCCGCCATTTAATTTAGTGAATACTTCTGGACTGGGTAGGGGATAGTGGTAGTTCCTTATTGCTGCATTCAGACCTGTAGAAAAATCAGCGCAAACTCGAATTTCTCCTGATTTCTTTTTGACGTAGACCGTCAGTGCGGCCCATTTACTGTATTCTACTTTTGTCAATATGCCAGTGTTTTCGAGTCTAGTCAATTCTTGATCAGTTTTTTCTATTGGCGCAAACGGTACGCCCCTTTTTTTCTTGAAGATAGGTTGAACGTTTTCCTTTATTTCGATATTTGCTGCTATTTTCTTACATCTTCCTAGACCTGCTGAAAATACTTCGAGGGAACTTGTCTTTAGTTTGTCTTTTAATTTGTCTGCCTCGGTTGATAAGCTTTTTACATTTTGGCAGTACGTACTTATAGGTAGATCCCACAATTCGAATTTTTGCATCCAGTCCGTTCCGAATAGGTTTTCTGTATTTCTTAAGACGTACATTTTTAGTTTTTTCGTCATTCCATTAAATGTTACATTTGTAATTACTTCACCCTCAAATTTTATCTTTCTCTCCGTAACTGATCTAGCAATGTTATCCGTTTTTAACATGGCAGTTTTGTTCAGTTTTTTCCATGTTTGTAGGTTTATAATAGTTAAGTCTGAGCCAGAATCCAGCTGTAGCCTGACTTTTCTGTTTTGCATTTCAACTTGTACGTATTTTCTTATCTTAGTCTCATCTGCTTGGTCAGTCCTCGTAATTCTTATTCTGCTTTTGCTTTCTCTTTTATTCTAACAATGAGAACTTTTATGACCTATTTTTTTACATGATAGACAAGTTTTAAAACGATATGTACAGTCTTTAAACCAATGCCAAGTCACACAGCGATAGCATCGACTAGGTGGTATTTTGTTCTGATATTGATTTTTAGAGTTAGAAAATTTTGATTTACCTGTCCTTGAGGGGGGTCGGTTTGGTTTGTTTGTGAGGAGGGAAAGTTGGTTTGTCTTCGTACTTTATGTATGTGCGCGGTGCCAGCTTCTTCTATGTCTTTTGAGTCTTTCTTCACACTGATGCATCTCTGGCAGTCTTCGGCTAGTTTTTGAAGTGTCAAATCTTGTTCACTCTCCAATTTAGTAAGGATTCTGCGTCTCATTTCCGCGTCTTTGGTTGAAACCAGACCTTGGACGTATATTAAACATTTGAAATTGTCCGCGCTGAGTTCCGATAATTTGGAGTCGTCACAATATTTGTTGACAATGGACGCGAAAGTTATGTAATCTTCGTTGTCCTGTTTTGTTAGGTTCAGACATTTCGATCTTTTGTGGAATAGTGAGGTATTATGGCTGAAAAGTTCTGTTAGCAGTTTTATGGATTCTTTGAACGTTAACTCACTTGTTTTTCTTGAAAGGATATAATCTATGAATTTGGTATATTCGCATGTGCCTAATTTTCTTAGTAATAGACGTACTTTACGACCGCCTGACCAATCTTTGCAGTCAAATTCATATAGATCTTCGTACCTTCGGAAGTAATTTGCAAAAGTTTTATCTTCGTCGGGTGCGTACGTGAAATCTTCGATAGTTCTCCAAATAGCGTCTTGGGAGAGAACTGTTTTGTTTTCAGGTTTTTGCTCTTTATTTAATATTACACGTAGGAAAAAGTCCTGTAATTCCAGATGTTTCTGTTCGTTTTTTTTTTTTTGCTGCTGTTGAAATTGGATTTTGATAAGTTGACTTAAAATCTTCCATGTTGACGTAATTTTGTGTAGATATTTTACTTTAGTGTAACCTGATATTCTGAAACCTGTGTACGCAAAAAAGAAAAATTTCCTTTGTTGGCTGTGAAATTGATATTCAAAAAGAAAATTCTTTTTTTTTTATGTGTGTTCGCGTACAACTAGTTGGTTTCTTTTTATAAATCTAGCGTAGAACTTGTTTTTTTAGAGTTTACTCGTCGACCAATGTTATGTGCGACGGATAGCAAAAAGGGTATGTCCTCCGCGTAGAGAGATTGTTTTTCTTTTGGGGGTTTCCAGGTCGCCACTTGTTATGTGCGACGGATAGCAAAAAGTATGTCCTCCGCGTATAGAGTTCGTATTTCCTTTGGGTTACCTCGTCGCCACTTGTTATGGTACAAGTTCCTTTTACCACGGTGATGGTCCAAGGTAGAACCAATGAAGAATAACTCGAGCACAGGTATGGAATAACACAGATATATTACAAACAGAAATATGTACAAAAGAAGTAGAAGTATTAGTAATGAATATCAGATTGATTAGAGTGAACTATAACATTTACCGGCCTGAATGTCCGAGAAATTTTCATAGAAAATTTTCGTTCTCCGACAGGAATCGAACCTGTATTCTATACGGAACCGTCATACAGGTTCGATTCAAGTCGGAGAACGAAAATTTTCTATGAAAATTTCTCGGACATTCAGGCCGGTAAATGTTATTTAATACTGTTTATTATAAAACAGAGCATTTGCTTAAATATAAAAAGAACGTTAAACTTATCATAAATGTCTTTAAATAAATTGTCGGACTCAATTCAAAATATATATATATATATATATATATATATATATATATATCAAATATATATATATATATATATATATCAAATAATATAATATATATCAAATATATATATATAAATTTGATATATATATATAATACTTATCGAACATATATATATTTGTTATATATATAATATATATACATCAAATATATATATATCAAATATATATATATATCAAATATATATATAAATTTGATATATATATATATAATATATATCAAGTATATATATATTTGATATATATATATATAATATATATATATATATAGATATCAAATATATAAATATATTTGATATATATATATATAATACATATCAAATATATATATATATCAAATATATATATATATCAATTATATATATATCAAATATATATATATATAATAACACAATTATTAAAATATTTGTTACACAATTAGTAAAATATTTGTTAAAACTGAACGTATTAAAAGTGCTCAATACAAAGACGGAAGACTAGACTTGCAGAGCTATTTAATATTTAGGAAAGGATAAAAGCTGTACTACCGCGGTTTCGACCTCTACTGTCTCCTCGGGTGGTTTGTTCAGCAATTCAGCTACACGGAGCTCAACAACTTAAGCAAACGTGGAAGTAGTGGGGGGAGGTAAATTTCTAACTTTAACTGGGTTCAAATAACTCCAAGCTGAACTTCTGAAAATGTCTGCATTTGGTCATGATCTCTGATCTCCCGTTCAGCAACTCATTGCTGTTTTCATATGTTGCTATCGCCACTTTTGCTTCTTGGCATAGCCTACACATATTCTCGACTATTATGTTTGTCAGTTTTCAAATTTCTTAAAATGCTCCATTTAATACTTCGACATTTGTAATGTCTCTCCCTAAATTTCCAATAGTAGCTTTCTAGCTTCGTGTTGTATCTATATATGCATCGGAATTCTAAAAGATGACGTGTGATTGTACCACCTCCTCTTGCACTAACCCTCAGTACACCCGATGTATTTTTTGTGCTAATATATATATTCCGAGGTTATTCGGGGACTCTGGATAACTGTATACTTGGATGGGTATCCGTGAACGGAACTGAGTGAGTAGCGGCGCTATATCGTGTCTAGTTTATGTCCTCTTCTTCACCGAGTCACGTGCTACAGTTCGTATGACGTTCGCGTTGTATCGAAGCGATCCGGGTTCAATTCTCGGTAGTGGATGCGCACTGCTGATGAGTCCTAGATAGGACGAAGTGGCCGTCCAGAGCTTTTTGCATCAATTGGGTTCCTCGAATAGTTTCGGCCAGCAATGGCCGTCATCAGGAGGAAAAGAAATAGTAGAAAAAAATTCTCCTTGCTAGTAGCAGTGAACTACAGGAGTGAATGACTGTTTATGAAGTAAATGAACTTTATCTGTTCTTTTCACTTGTTTTTTTTTTTTTATCATTAATTGTGGTCGGTCCTTGTGTTGTTCAAACGGCCTCTTTCAAGCTGTTTTTAAGATAGAGGCTGGAGATTCATGAATCGCAGAATTCCCTTTTTGGACATTTTGAAAGTTTTATTGAATTTGTTGGTCTGAGATATATATATATATATATATATATATATATATATATATATTAATTTTTATTTTATTTTTTTTAAGCTTTTCATCCCAGGCAAGGCTGGAAGCCACTAGCACGCTAGGGGTTACAGAGGATTTGGAGCGAGAGCAGATGGGAGTGTTAGAGGAAAGGATGTGGAGAAGGATAGAGGATAGATCAAGGCAACTGGAGATGTCGATTGACGTTACACTTGAATAGTTGGAGATTATAGTTGTCAGGGAAACAGGAATGAGGAAGGGAGTTCCATAGGCGTGAGGTGCGATATATATATATATATATATATATATATATATATATATATATATATATATATATATATAGGTTTCGGCAAAACTACCTCCCAGGTATACTTTTCCGAAGTACCTCCCACATAATGGTAATGCATATCCGAACCCCCACACTGGTTTCAAACATTATGAAAGTATAAATAAGCATTTTTGTAGTAATAATACCAGCAATACATTTTCATATTAAAAAAAATTTAACAGGAATACGTTACTGAAAGAAAAATTGCTAAAGCTCTCAAGATACCGAGTTGATATGCCGTTGAACAAACTAGACCAAATCTTGTGAATAGGCTTTCGGCAGCCATTATAAATGCCTCTTTCTCTACTTTTGTGTTTATCTTCATAGGCATTGTTCCTGCCCTTGTTGTGCTCATGTTGATCATGCAGAAGTTTTCGTTAAGAGACGTTATTTTTTTAATTTGTTTCATCCTTTTTGCTTCCGAATTTCTATTTATGATTTCAACTGCTTTTCTTGATTCATTTTTTTTATCAATTTCATTTCCAGCAAAATGGCGTTACTTTAAGAATTTTTTCTTTTCTTCATAAATGGAGTCATTTTCTTTTTTGACATTTCTCATGACTTTTAACAAGTTGTAACATCCAGTCCAATGTGGTTTCTGAATATTTGTTCAATGAATAGATGTTTTATAGGTCAGCTTAAGTTGGATTAACCTCAAACCACGATTTGACAAAAAGGTGGCAACAAAAAGATGGTTAATATCCACATTGCGATGGTGCATGTTAAGGCAAGTCATTAATTTTCTTAACTTGGAATCCATTTTCTTTATTTCAGCTAAAATACAGTTAAATTTTTCAAAATAATTCAACCTTAGCGTTGCGACTGCACGCTCCAAAAGTTTGTATCCGTTAACAATAACACATTTTTAAAAAAAACATATTTCGATAATTTTTTCGTCTCGGATGCTACCTGAATTTTACCAAAAACAAAATAATTTCCATGCCCGAGGATGACTGAATGTACAGTTGAAAGTACTTGCATATTAAAGAAAGACCTTATGCAGCTTATAATTTTAAAAAACTAGGATCATAGCATTCATCGAGTGATTTGTAGGTTAATGCACCTTTAAAATTGTGTTTGCAAAATTATTTCGCCATTTTATATCATTAACTTTACTAATCTACTTTTTCTATGAATGATTCATTGTAATATATATGTGTGTGTGTGTGTTTGTGTGTGCTAGTGTCAAATTTGAAAACGGCCCACCGGAGGGTCGTGTAGACCTTGCAGACATACCATCACGACCCTCTTGTGCAGAGGTTCTTAACCAGGGGTAAATTTACCCCTAGGGGGTAAAAAATGATATAGTCGGGGGTAAATAATTGAAGTACCTGATAATTTAAAAAATAATGTTTTGGTATTTTTACTAATGACTAATTTGCACAATTTTTAGTCACAAATTAGTCAGTACTAATCATAATCATTCATTAAAAAATTTTTTTTTTAGTATTTTCCAAAAATTTTTTAAATTGCCAAAAACAATAATACTAAAACAAATTTTTTTTTTTTAATGAATGATTATGATTAGTATTAATTTGTAGATCTACTAATACAGCAGATAAAATGAATATTTTTTTATTAATGACTACAAACGTTAATAAAAATACTGAATTTTATACAGAGTACTAACTTATACTAAAAAATTAGTAGATTAGTACTAAATAAGAAATCAGTATTTTGAGTGTTGCTTAGTATTTTTTTAGTCACAGTATTTTGACTAAAAAAAACCCTTAGTATTTTGAATGAAAAAATCATTCATTCATTTAGTCACAAAATTGTACATCAATGCTTTATGATGGCTATGAATTTTTTGTATGGGAGTAGGGGGTAAATGGAGAAATACATAAAGCCGAGGGGGTCAATGATGGAGGAAAGGTTAAGAATGGTTGCTCTAGTGGGTTGTGTGGAAGCCAACATCTTAAAAGACCCTCAGTATTCAAAATCTCGACCATTATCGAGGTGCCAATCATCAAAGGCACGATGCCTAAATATTTATGTTTTCCCAGTTCTCTAGCGAAGTCCTGGTATTTTTCACCCTAAGGTCTTCTGATACAGTCTTGTTCACAAACAAAAACGTCTTCTTTTTCTTGGTTTACGACCACAAGATTTTATGTTCTGTCTTAGAAGTCGATGAGAATATCAGTATCTAAAACGGTTTCTGCTTTGTGGTGATGCCATGTACGTGGTCGAACCCAAGTCATTTGCCAAGTTCCGAGTCGATTACTATCATAATTGTTATTATTTTCTATTCCCGAGTCTTCACGCCGTTTATTTCTTATAACTGCTGCCGGAGATCAAGTGTCAGCAAGTCACAATAAAGCCTTTCACCAACATTCAATTTCACCCTATTGTCTGCGGAGAGATTTTCTTTCGATTTCTTTATTTGTTTACTATTATTGAAAAATCCTCTTTCACTGTAGCAGACTAAAATTACTTTCTTATTTATGGAATTGTATATATGTAGGGAGCGAAATGAAGCCATATAATAATTATTACTATGTATTTCTTTATATATTTTCTGTCCCATCTATAGTGGGAATGGATGAAAATCGACTTCAGTTAGTATATTTATGAGTGATAAACTATGTAACTGTATTTAAACAAAATTAGTTCCTGAACAAAATAAACCGTTTAAATAATCAAAACCTTTACTCCTACTATTTTTTTTAGATTGCAGTCTTATTTGTCCAAGTCTTTCATGTGAGGCACTCAGATACCTTCGTCTACTAATTGATCGTCTTGCTTTAAGTTGTTTTTTAGTTGTTAATCTTTTTCTTCCGAGAGATATTTCCATTTCACTTCTATATTAAACATAAAATTGTTAACGTGAAAAGTTATTGAGCAAAAAGGGATTTATATAATTCGAGGAGTAATCAATGAATACAAGTGAACGTTTAAAACTATAAAAGAACGGGTTAATTAAATGGCTCATTTGGCCTCCATTTGTGAATTCTTTATCTCCGCTTTATTGAATCTTAATGCGTTGTTTCAAGACTCTTGTTTCTTTGTATCACACTATTAAAAATGTCAAACGATTGCTGTTATTTTTTATGGCATGGGAACACTAATTGTAAATAAAAAAATATTACACATCGAGAGGAAAAAATTCAATTTTAAATTTTTAGCTTCCGACGTGTCTAGACGTGCAGCTTGGCTGATTTCATTCATCTTCCCAACGTTTTTCTTTTTGTTGTTTTTAAATATCCAATATCGTGATAAGAGTAGATTTGTAAAGAAACAATTTTAAGAAAAATTTTTTAAAAAAACTTTCAAAATTATTTTTTATTGTTTTAAATAAATAACTTTTAATAAATAGATTTTTATCTTTTTTTTTCTTTTTTTTTTAACGAATCCTTTTCAATAAATAATTTTAATAAATCCTTTTTTAATAAATAAAAAAACCTTTTTAAACATTTTTCATAAAAATCCATGGAATATATTAACTTTGAAGAATTACAAGGGTGAGCTGAAACATTCATAGGCTGTCTATGAAGGAGCGATGCTAGTGATACTAAACCTGACAAAAGTAGATTTGTTTCATCAGGAAAATGCTGCATCACACAAGTCCTTGGTATCAATTGTTGTCGTGCATGACTAAGGCTTTGAATTGGTTGATCAACCTCCATATTCTTTTGAGTTGACTATCATCTGTTCCACAACATAAAACAAAACCTTGGTTGGCAATCAGTATCGTTGTGATGATGATGTAATATATGCCATTATTGACATTTTTTTTACCAACAGGATGAACAGTCTTCTGTGAATAGTCAGATATCAGTTTACTTAGAAAGAAACACTACAGCTATTAATAAGAAGAGTTGAAACTAACGCATGCAAGATTTCACAGTTCTAGCATCACTCCTTCATAATCCGCCTATGAACTTTTCAGCCACCGTCGTACCTGGAAAGATACAATGCAGTTATTAATAAGAAGAGTTGAAATTAATACATGCAAGATTTCACAGTTCTAGCATCACTCCTTCATATTCAGCCCATGAATTTTTCAGGCCACCCTCATATTTTTAATTTAATAGCTAAGCACACATTTTTCTGTATTCGAATTCATTTTCTGTTTTGGTCTTGATACATTGATGTCTGTATCTACAGAAAATGTCTGATCTCGAACAAAGCTGTTATCTAAAGAATGTCTACATATAAATTATTATTTGTACTCAAAAGTTCTCAGCGCCCATTTTTAAAACTAGAAACTGAAAGAATAGTAGAAAAAATTGTTTTATTATTGATTAAAAATGCTGAAAACTTTTACACGCACTTTATAAACCAATTCAAAAGAAAAGTATCACAAGTCTTCAGTGCGAAAAAAAATTCGGAAGATTTCCTGATGAGCAATATTTGACGAATTCCGTCCGAATAATAGAAAACAATTTGAGCTAAAATGCGATCAACAAACATATGACGTTTTCCAAGCCTCTACAAAATAACGAATCAGAAACTAAAATTTCTTCCACCCACACTAATTTTTGTTTGCTTCTTTTTTTCTCTCCCAGTTTCTCAAATATGACAAATATGAAATATTGTTATTAATAATACAAGCCCATTCTTTCACAATCGACTGTTTTGGCAACCATTGAACAAATGTTCATTTGATAAACTTCCAAAATGCTTTTCACATTTAGGAAGGCAAAGGCGAGTGAAATGGCGGATAAAATGGTGGATAAAATTGTACACGCGCAATTTAACTGCCTTATGTACTTTATCAACCACACATGTGCAGAAATCAAGTACAAGATGAATAAGTGTGAAACTCTTGACTAAAAGCCCATTGATGAAACAAAGAGAATTAATATCTTTCTTACTCCCAGTTTTCGCTTACACTTCCTCTTAATGCTGCCATTACTAAACTCGGCTTCTTTACACATTTAACTTTTCTTGAATAAATTCCAGCCTTATTTTAGTAAAAGTACAATTATCACTATTTTGACACTCCTCTCTAGCGAACCTGTATTCCATTTTTTTTTCCATCAGGGGAACCACTCCTTTAACCAAAGCAAGCCCTACCAATTAGGCTACAAGGAAGCATTATAATAAAGCAAGGTTTATTTACCCACTTAAGGAATGCTCCCCTCTTGTTTGGGACGTTTCGAAGTCTTTATCTTCTAGCTTACTTTTCTTACCAGAAATGAAAACAAAAATTTTTCAAATAACTTCGAAAACCATACTAGTGGTGTGCTATCATGACCGAGCGGGCTACGAAATTTCCGCCTGTCACGATGAACAGCTGTTCTCTCAGGGAGGCCCCGTGTCTTGAGCGCCTATTGGACCTTAAGCTCACTCCAAATCTCAAGTGGAACTCGTACATACGATCCATCGCTAAAGATGCTGGATAAAGGGTCGGTTCCCTGCACCGCTCCAGTAAGTATCTGACTCCTTATGCTATCATCTGGCTTTACAAGGCCCAGATCAGGCCGAAAATTAAATACTATTTGTGGGAGCTGCCCAGCTTCCCGATGCTCCATCGCTATTTCCATGGAAAGTTTTCATCTAAAGCACATTCCTTAGTTCCACCAGTTCTAACCTTCACAGCTAGGACCCACCATACCACGACCTTTGTAGTGAACCACTCTCATCCCCTCCGTATTCTATTAGTGATAAGTAAGTTCCACTCAAACAGCTTCCTTTCACAAACCGCTACTTTTTAGAACCGACTGCTTTCCCGATCACTACAATCTTAACCTGTTCAAGTCTAGGGTTAACCGTTATCTTCCCCATATATCCTCATAAACTGTGCCTCTTACTGTGTAACCCTCTATCTTGAGTGGCTCCGGACCTTGTACAGGGGGAATATCATTGTAAAAAAAAATCTTTCGATTATTACCTTGAAATGGAAAGGCGATAGAGATTTGTTTTTTTTTTTATCTTATCGTCAATAACAATAAAAAAAAATGTAGAATCCTAGATCAGATTCCATGACAAGAGACAGAATTATCGCAAACAGCAATAAAAATCCACTTCTGACCGGGGGTGGTAGTTCACGTTAGGCTCCCAGGTATGGACAAATAGTAAACCCCCAAACAGCGATCAAAACACAAGGAAGGTGCCCGCAATATGCTTTTGTAAAGGGATTACCAGCGATGTGTTTTTGTAAAGGGATTACCACCAATGTGTTTTTGTAAAGGGATTACGAGTAATATGTTTTTGTAAAGGGATTAACAGCAATGTGTTTTTGTAAAGGGATTACCACCAATGTGTTTTTTGTAAAGGGATTAACAGCAATGTGTTTTTGTAAAGGGATTACCAACAATGTGTTTTTGTAAAGGGATTACCAGTAATATGTTTTTGTAAAGGGATTAACAGCAATGTGTTTTTTGTAAAGGGATTAACAGCAATGTGTTTTTTGTAAAGGGATTAACAGCAATGTGTTTTTTGTAAAGGGATTAACAGCAATGTGTTTTTGTAAAGGGATTACCACCAATGTGTTTTTGTAAAGGGATTACCAGCAATATGTTTTTGTAAAGGGATTACCAGTAATATGTTTTTGTAAAGGGATTAACAGCAATGTGTTTTTGTAAAGGGATTACCAGCAATATGTTTTTGTAAAGGGATTAACAGCAATGTGTTTTTGTAAAGGGATTACCAGCAATGTATTTTTGTAAGGAGATTACTAGCAATGTATTTTTTGTAAAGGGACTACTAGTAATATGTTTTTGTAACGGGATTAACAGCAATGTGTTTTTGTAAAGGGATTACCAGCAATGTGTTTTTGTAAAGGGATTACCACCAATGTGTTTTTGTAGTGGAATTGTCAGCAATGCATTTATATAATCATAATTACCAGCAATAGATTTTTATTGTGCGGTTGCCACCAATGCGTTTTTGCGGTAGAGTGATCAGCAATACATTTTATAGTATAATTACCAGCAATAAATTTTTATAGTAAAATGATAATCAATACATTTTAAAACGAAATCGAACACATAGTATACATTGTCAAAAAAAAAAGAAAAGGAAAAAAAGAATTTGCTATGATTAATTTCTTGCAATTTCTTGTAAGGCTATAAAAGTTTTCACTCCTCATTTGGTTTTGTAAGATTATTTGATTAAAAACTGCAGCTAAGTAATTATAATTTAATTAGGCATTAATATCCTTCTCTTGAATGAATTATAAAATTTGAATTTTCATATTTAAATTTCGGTATTAAATTACCCATAGAGGTGTTGACATGCCACTAAACAAAACCAACTAAACCAAAGAAATAGGTTTATACTAAAACATATAACACCTAAGGTGGATAATCTAATAACTATAGTTCTATAGAGCATACGTTCACCCCGAAAGTATAAAATGATGTACAAAATATATGTAATTGAAGCTATAAAATTGCGTTAAAAATTTCGGCATTAAATAACCCATATAGGTTGATTTTCCGCTAATTGAAAACAACGAAACTAAACTAAGAACTACGTATACACTATGCTATGCAGTTGTGGCAAGGAATACGAATAAGAACCCAGTTTTATTCAATATGGAGTAAATGGAAACACTAGACAAAATGAGGATAAAAAAAGTCATTTTTCCGATACTCGACAATGAAAGAGTTAACGTTGGTTTTGTTCTTTTTATTTATTTATTCTCATTTATTTAAGACAAAACATTTTATCCAGTTGTCATGTCCAGGATTTGAACGCAGACAATCGGCCTTCACTTTGTCCAACAGACGAGATCCTATGACACTCAATTGACATTGATTTATGACAGGATATTGACTCATAATAATGATAGAAGAAAAATGTTTATATTGACTCATAATAATGATAGAAGAAAAATGTTTATATTGACTCATAATAATGATAGAAGAAAAATGTTTATATTGACTCATAATAATGATAGAAGAAAAATGTTTATATTGACTCATAATAATGATAGAAGAAAAATGTTTATATTGACTCATAATAATGATAGAAGAAAAATGTTTCTGTGACGATTCACTGATAGAACCGTTGATCGAAAAATCTGCACAATGCACTGAGCATGCGCAAATGAAAGAACGTTCTTCCCTAAAACTAACAAACTTTCTTTGATATTAAAAATAAAACAACGTAAGGGTTACACAAATAAATCGTAAAAGTTTGCTTTCTCATTGAAATCGAATTCTTTTCAATTTCCAGATTATCAAAGAATAGCGTTGTATACGGGTATGTTCCATCTTTACACCGTGCAGGTAAACGGTTTATTTGCCTCTACTGCCATTTTACAAGGTCTTTCCAGGGGGGAAAGAAGAAATGGCAGCCAAAGGATAAAAACTAGGCTGACAATGTCACTGGATGATCATCCACAGAGATTCTGACATTGGTACGTAACCGAGGAATATGGAGGGACAACTACGATTAAATATGACCATGATACTATATTCAAGCCCAGCTCAAAAACAAAGGTTTCGAATTCTCATTCTATTTGGTTTGGCTTGGTTTGTTTTACGGCATATCAACACCTCAATGGGTTATTTAATGCCGACAAGATTTTTTTTATTTCTGGTAATATTTTTTTTTTCAAAAATATATTGCTGGTAATATTTTCTTTCAAAAAATGTATTGCTGATATTTTTTTCAAAAAATGTATTTCTGGTAATATCTTTTTTCCAAAATTGGTATTCTCATTATCCTTCTGTAGAACCATATTTCTGTTGCTTCAGGTCTCTTCTTCATCTATGAGGAGATTCTTCACCATTCACTGCAAGGGGACAAATATCACGTAACAGGTCAGTACTCTCTTCTTAGTTTCTTATTTATTTTACTATAAAAATGTATTGTTGGTCATTTTATTTTAAAATGTATTGTTGGTAATTTTACTATAAAATGTATTCTTGGTCATTTTGCTATAAAATGTATTGCTGGTCACCCCACCACAAAAAATGCATTGTTGGCAATCCCACTATTAAAATGTATTGCTGGTAATTGATACAGTCTTCTCCATGGTTTACACCAGTATGCTCTGGCGATATAGTCTACAGGGGCCAATATTTCCGGCTATACCAGCATGACAGCTCCCGTGACAACCCACACGCCTATTCCGTGCTGCTCGTAATAAATGTAAACGAGTCCTCAAAGGAGCAAAGTTTCTGTTTGCTGCGAGAATTGGGTACCGTATTGCATCTAAAAACTTTGGCTCTCGGGATTACCGGCGGCTCTGCAACAGTATATTAAATAAGTGTAAGTTCTCTTTTCCTCCTCACTTCAATCAATTTGAGGCGTTAGCATATTCTGCTGATAAAGCCGAATGAATCGTTTGTAAATTCTCTTCAAACTTGACTCATCTTGTCCTCATCTTTGTTACCATATTTATCACAACGTTTCGGCCGTTGTACGCTCCGGCCTTCTTCAGGTGGTTGGAATGTCGAACTGAACCCTTTATTTCGCTCGCTCGGGTAGACTGTTCTAGTTCCACTTGCTATGTATCAAATGTTTTCCGTGAACTGCAAAATCGTATTACCCTAATAAAGTTATAAATTTTTTCTGTTACTTTAAATCGTTTTACAGCATTCACTGCCATGCAGGGTGTTTCATATTATACAGGGTGTCCATAAAGTTCGTGTGCACTTTAAAAAAATCTATAACTTTATTTGTATTTGCGATAGAAATAATTTGTAAAAAGGATTAGAAAGAAGTAAATCTATATTTTTTAAGGTTTTATTGAAATTTTATTCAAGTTTCCACATGTCCTCCATCATTAGCAATACAAAGGGTAATACGATTTTGCAGTTCACGGAAAACATTTGCCAACTGATTTACAGTAATGCCTGAAATCACATTAGTTATTTTAGCAAGACTTAAAACTAGGTATATTAAACTTTATAACATTTTTTACAGATTATTTCTACCGCAAATACAAATAAAGTTATAAATTTTTTAAAGTGCACACGAACTTTATGGACACCCTGTATTTACAAGAATAACACACCTGGGTTAAAGTCGAAGTTCTTAATATTAGAGCGATAAAAGCATAAAAATGCAAATTAATTATTTATTTACAGAAAAGTAGGCGAATTTTTTTCTACAATTTTTTTATTAAAACGTTACAATGTTTTATTCAAGCATTAACTTTTCTTTTAATCGTATCCGTCTTATTAAAACTACTAGTTTTAATTATAATTTTAAAAAATCGACTTTACACGAGTAAACACGTTAATTGATTTTTTTGATTTTATTTTTATACGCTTTGGCTGCCAGGAACTGAGAGCGGCTTTCGGTAAACTTAGGTGTGGGTCATTTTTTAAGCAAAGAACACGAAGTACAAAGAAAAAAGAAACACATCAATATAATGTTTGCCTATTTCAATATAGAGAGAATCTTGCTCTAGCAGGCAGCGAGTGTCTACTGTGGTGATCTGTGATTTTAACAAGAGCTCGAAATCCTGGGTGGGTGGGTGTGCCACGCATTTGTTCTGTACTTGCCTGTCCAACCAGCTGCAGTTCTCAGCACTAGCCAAGCAACATTTACAATTGCTGGGTAAGCGGCAGGAGTTATTCGTTAGCAGTTGTGAATGGTGCCCTCATAAAAATCGTGTTTCACACGCTCTGGTGAGAGTTGCAAAAAAATATGGGAGAGGAGCGATAAAAAGGAGTAAATTTGGGAATTACGTAAGTGAATAAACAAAGAAATTCCAAGGAAGGACCCCATACCATTATGGAATTAATTCTGTCTTCATGCTACGACCAAAGAAAATTATGTTGAGTAAGTGCTATTTGTTCTTACAGATTCAATGCTTTTTTTCTTATATTCAATCCTTGGAGATCATTTTATTCAGTCGAGTTAAATAAAAAAAAGTTAAAAACAGGAATTTTTATTGACTGTATCGTTGTTTGAAGTTTTATTTTAGAATATATTCAAATATTAAAAAAATAATTTGCTTTTTTGCTAGTAGAACGAAAAGAAAACAATCTATTTGTTTTATTTTGATTTTTTGTTTTTGTTTTTTGTTGTTTTTGTTTTTTTTTTTGCTTAGAGTTTTTTAAGGGGGGAGCGTGATATTTTGTGATAATAATGATGGAGAATTTTTCATTGCACACCTGTTTAAACTATTATAATTTTTTGCATAGAAAAGGCACACACATATATATATATATATATATATATATATATATATATATATATATATATAAAAGTGAACATAGAAGTCAATACTTAGAGGCGACAGTCTGTTTCAAGTATGAAACAGACTGTCGCCTCTAAGTGTTGACTTCAATGTTCACTTTTATACTTACACACGATCTATCTCTGATATTGAGCACTTTATCCCATAAATACAAACTATATTTCTTCATATATATATATATATATATATATATATATATATATATATATATAAAAGACATTTTTTATGTTTATACATTCTTTTTATAGATACAAATATTTAAGTAAATGCTCTGTTTATAAT
This sequence comes from Acanthosepion esculentum, assembly GCA_964036315.1. Classification (NCBI taxonomy): domain Eukaryota; kingdom Metazoa; phylum Mollusca; class Cephalopoda; order Sepiida; family Sepiidae; genus Acanthosepion; species Acanthosepion esculentum. Next base: position 23,627,983 of record OZ038509.1, on the reverse strand, counting down.
AAACAGTATTAATAACATTTACCGGCCCGAATGTCCGAGAAATTTTCATAGAAAATATTCGTCCTCCGACAGGATTCGACAGGATTCCGTATAGGATACAGGTTCGAATCCTGTCGGAGGACGAATATTTTCTATGAAAATTTCTCGATAAATGTAATTTAATACTGTTTATTATAAACAGAGCATTTACTTAAATATTTGTATCTATAAAAAGAATGTATAAACATAAAAATATCTTTAAAATAATTGCCGGATTTTGCCCATTTCATATATATACATATATATATATATATAGTTTCAACGTGCTAAGGAAGTGAATATTTGCTTTAGATTTTTCAGTTTTGACTTTTATTGTGATTAATTTTTCAGTAGGATTTTGTAATACTATAATTTTATTTTGTAACACGTTGACGCACGTTGAAACTTCTCTTTATTTACTATTGTTGAAATTATCACCAACATTTTTGGTCAAGATTTACAAACTGATCGATGAAATTTGAATAAGCTGACTTTTTTAGAAAAATACTTTGGCATAAACCCGACTTCACGATTTAATAATTCCTTTAATTCAATTTTATAGGACGTCATGGCAAACAATACTGTTGAAGAAAATTTCTTTTTTTTTCCTTTTTTAACAGTGAAGAATAAATAATTAAATTCTTTTAAAAAATAGTGGGAGTATTTTGTCTGTTAAATAAGAAAACTTTTAATTTTTTCCAAAAAATGAATGAAAATTTATTGTACTAAGTTACTCACGCTAGTAAAACGAACTGTACTTTGTCACACACCCCCCCACACACACACACTTACCTGTTTGAATTTCTCCCCAGAATTTGGTTTCGGTCGGAAATCAGGAAACAGTATATTTTATTTTATGTCAGGATGAATAGCGCAGGCTTTCTAA
>OZ038509.1:23617079-23619579 GCA_964036315.1 Acanthosepion esculentum | reverse complement strand
ATATACAGTGTAACCCGGATATAAGAGAAACCCGGATATAAGAGACCCATTCTCCTAAAAAAACTCTCTTATATCCGGGTTACACTGTATATATACACTGTATATATACAGTGTAACCCTGATATAAGAGAGTTTTCGGGACCGGGGAATATGTCTCTTATATCCGGGCTTCTCTTATATCCGGGTTTCTCTTATATCCGGGTTAGGTCTATTATATATACATTAACACAGGCTCTAATTTGGGACCATAGAAAATATCTCTTATATCCGGGTTTCTCTTATATCCAGGTTACACTGTATATATATATATATATATATATATATATATATATATATATATTTTTTTTTTTTTTTTCTGTAGTTTACTGCTACAAGCAAGCAGAAACATTTTTTTCTCCCGATGATGGCCATGTTGGCCGAAACTAGTCGAGGAATCTAAATGAAATAATAATAATAAAAACATAAGAATATTAATCTACAACCCAGTATGTCTGAAGATTTTAATTAATTTTTTAATAATTTTTATCGTTCAAAACATATATATATATATATATATATATATATATATATATATATATATATTGATACATGTTTCATTATATAATATAGACAAGTGTTGTCTATTTATTTTATGTAAGTTCTTTTCATATTGTCTGATAAGCTTAATAACATTATCATTAAACAATAAAAGAAAATCACTATATTGATACATTTTTTTTAATCCAATCTAACACTTGTCTATATTATTTAATGAAACATGTATGAATGAAAAATGCTGCCTAAATACACACACACAATATATATATATATATATATATATATATATATATATATATATATATATATACATATATATATATAAAAAGGTAAGAGGTTATAGTAGTCCCAACGAGAGAAAAGTGTGTATATCAAAAAGAAGAGAGAAACCGCAAACGCTTTTGGTTGTAATGTGGATTTTTTTTAAAAATATTATGCTTTATTTTCCATAATTTTGCTACACGTGTTTCCGGTCTTGCGACCTTCATCAGGCAAAGGGTGGAGATTTCCACATATTAAAAATAATTAATTTCTTCCTTTATGTTTTCGATGTTAAATATTCTCGATATGAGACATTCTCTTTTTAGTGTGTTTGTGACCCAAATATCTTTCTTGAACTGGCAGTGAAAAGTTCTGCGTGAAGGGTGATAAAACAATTAAGACTGGTCCGAGAAATCGTGAAGGAGTTATCGGCGTTCTTATCTTTTAATGACCCCCTGTGTGTTCTATTTCCATTTTCTTGTGTTTTGGTCAGCATGCGTGTATATATGTATATTCCATCTCCATACATACACACTGTCTGATTACGAGGAATTAGTAAACACATTTGTACACATACACAGACATATACACACACAAACACACACACACATACATATGTACATACATATACTTCCCAAGTTGCAAGGAATCAGTATACATACACACACACACACACACATATATATATATATATATATATATATATATATATATATATATATATATCATTACGCGGATCGTCAGGGTACGCTAGCGTACCCTGACGACCCGCGTAGGTGAAACCTAGGTAGGTTTGCCTGGCTCTTCCGGTTCGTAATTAGATTTGCTCTACTCTGTGTATTGAGCACTTTGCTTAGTTATTTTTGTTTTACTCGTGTTGGAGGTTTTTTCTTTGAACTCTGAACTTGGATTCTGGACGATTGTTTTCGTCTCAGTTTCATGTTCTTAGTTCTTTCTTTTTTTTAATTCTTTATTTTTCCTTGGGTATTGGTTTGTTCATTTACAAGCCAAAACACCTAAGGTTTTTCCGGACGAGTATAATTACTTATATTTATAAGATTATTATTATTATTACTACTACTATTATTATTATTATTATTATTATTATTATTATTATTACACTAAGCAAGGCAATAAAGTCACTAAGGCGCAAAGGGATTAGTGAGTGTGAGAGAATATGAAAAGTAAATACTATTAAGGAGAGAGGACAATGAAAGAATAGATTTTAAGGAAACGGAAGATAACGATTGACATGACATTTAAATTTTAAGAAGGAAAAGGGGGAAATAATTCTAACTATCTATCGTCTATGGAAATATAAACTGACCAGAAATTGGCTAAGACTAAAGCATAATTTGGCCATAGTTTTGCCCACCATAAGTACATACAGGAACACCTATCCATGCACGCTATGGCACTGCATATATCCCGATATTATGTGACTGTTGATGAAAAAGTACGGTCTCCTCACGACCAGTCGAAACCAGTAACATGAAAGCCTCCAACCCGGTAAGCCTCATAATAAAACGTTGCAGCCATTGATCTGTCAGATGAAAAAGTTATGACTGCTAACTCATTAAAACCATGGAAGAAAGAACTGGTAAACCATATCCTAAACCGGAAACAATTCAGAAACCTCTACTCCTGTTCAATAAACATGGAAAGAGTACTAACTGGACATTGGGTGAACCTATCTACTCCT
>OZ038509.1:23609579-23612079 GCA_964036315.1 Acanthosepion esculentum | reverse complement strand
CCATCTTTCTCTCTCTTTCCCTTTCTCTCTCTCTTATTCCATCTTTATCTTTCTTTCCCTTTCTCTCTCTCTTACTCCATCTTACTTTCTCTCTCTCTTATTCCATCTTTCTCTCTCTCTATTACTCCATCTTTATCTCTCTTTCCCTTTCTCTCTCTCTTACTCCATCTTTATCTCTCTTTCCCTTTCTCTCTCTCTTATTCCATCTTTATCTCTCTTTCCCTTTCTCTCTCTCTTATTCCATCTTTCTCTCTCTTTCCATTTCTCTTATTCCATCTTTATCTCTCTTTCCCTTTCTCTCTCTCTTATTCCATCTTTATCTCTCTTTCCTTTTCTCTCTGTGTATCTCTCCCTTTCTCTCTTTGTCTTCCGTTCTCTCTTTCTCCAGGGAATCTACCAGAATCTTTCCATTTTAGCCAAACAATGACTTGTCCCGTTAGTCCGTGAATACTAAACAAGTACTAGTATAAAACACTAAAATACTATGACGAACATGTAACACTAATTTTTAAAGAAAGACTCCTAATACTTCACGCTAGTAAAATACAAATGAATCCAACCGCGGAGAGACGCTATAATTTCCACTTAGATATAGATATATATATATATAAGGCAGGGTGTGTGTGTAACGAATGCACGGCTGCAATTTTCAACGGATTTGCACCAAATTTTACATGCACAAGGTCCAAGTTAGTGAAAAGGCCAAGACCGACTTTGTATTTCCCAACTCCCATCGATAGTGGAATTAATCGATTTTTTCATGCTTCTACGACAGTTTTCATGTAGTTTGCAGCCATTTTCTACTGGCCCGAGTGAGAGCCTATAGCTGGCGGCCACGAATAGGCAGGAAGATTCCACTGGCCAGCGTGAGAGCCAACAGCTGACTGACACGAATGTTAACTAGCATGCTAGCATGCAAAAAAAATGGATAGCTGCATTCGTCACAAGTGGGAAAAATTTAAATCTGCATGGCACTTTACTCCAATTGGCTCATTCGCTTGCTTAAACTCCACGTTGATTCTGAGTCCGCAGGACTGCGTTGGGCGTGAAAAAGTATTTGTTGTTAACATTCTTTTTTCATTCGGTTTTTCCAGTTACGAGTCATTTTTTTAAAGCTGATCGTTTTGTGTTCATTTTGTTTAGTTCTTTTTTTCGGAACTCGCTATTGTAACCTAGAGAGGGTTAGAGAATGAGGAATAACCAAAACGCAGGTTGGAAATGACATGGTAATCTTTATAACATCAAGAAAATACAATAATCGCCAGCGGCGTGAAGTAGGTAAACCACTGCTAGTGGTGGACTACTTAGACAGCATATTAACCCCACTTACAATAGCGTCCAACGTATTTATTAGGACTGGGACATACCCATTAGTGTTCATAGGTACGGTATATAACACTCACATTACCCTACGTTCTGTCTTCTTTCAGTTGATAATTAGTCATTTTTTATCGCTTTCTTCTACCGCCCTGCCCATCAAGTCTTGTAGTTTTCTGTCCGAGTCAGCCATCAACACAGTATCATTTGCATATCTTACATGGATGAAATTATACCAACAGAAAATAAATCCTGGTAGGATCCCCAGTTCCCTTATGATAATGTTATTGCCGAGGTGAAATAAATCTGGGAAGAAGACGTTTCTTTTCTCACACCCCTTTCTATTTTTGTATAGGTACTCAACTTATTTTCTATCCATATGCAGGTGGTTTGCTCACAGTATAAGTTCTTGATTATTCTGATATCCTTTCCAAATAGATTGAGTTTTCCTAGCAGTTCAAATAGATCCTTGGGTCGTATATTGTCAAATGTTCTTGTGTAATTTACTCATTATTAACCACAGAGGAAAATGTGAATAAGTGAAAAAAAAGTGTTTTTGTTAATATATTAATAAGCGGAGGTGTTGTAATAAGAATGTCCTGGATGAAAATCAAAAAAATCTTATGCCGAGCTGAGTGTGAATCTGATTCAGAATTCGAGAATGGCTAACACATTTTTTGTTGATATATTTCAATTTATATTTCATGAACCCAATTGAAAATGTTTTGGTCGATATAGTCAGGTGGCCATGGAAACAGGCATTCCCCTTAGGAGTATGTAACAACTCATTTGCTGAATCGACTGGTCCAAAACCTTTGCCGCCTTCGTCTCTTCCCACACGCACTGGAATTGTAAATATGGGTGGAATTAGAATTGTTTCTTGGGATAATGTGACATTTTGGTTGGCTATTTTTCAACGAAAGATATAAGAATAAATGGGATGGTAAAAGGAACATGTTTGGGTCGCTATAATGAACTAAGTTAATGATGAGATTTTTGTGATTTATTGCAAAATAAACGTTTTTGTTTCTTTATAGTTTATCCATTTTTAATTCTATCTGATAAACCTTGACTTTAATTTTGCAAATACACTTTTGTTTCATTTGAGCTTTTGAATAGTTGAACTAAGTTGAACTAACGTTCTGTCGGTAATTTGATGATAGTGTCGACGACATAAGATGCG
>OZ038509.1:23594579-23607079 GCA_964036315.1 Acanthosepion esculentum | reverse complement strand
GTCGTGTGTGTTGCTCTGCTTTCTTTCTGATTCTGCTTTGCTTCTTTTTTATTATTATAAGTAACTGTATAGTGACTTTATTGCCACCCTGTACACACACACACACACACATACACACACACACACACACACACATATATATATATATATATATATATATATATATATATATATATATATATATATATATATATATATATATATATATATATATATCCATCCAGTAAGATGAGAACGTGTAGAGTATAATTCCAATGTTTGTAGCATTTAATTTAAAAGAGAGCTCAAAAAAATAGACAAATATTCTTTATTTTAGTATAATACATCGAAAACATGTCAAAATCGCTACACAATTGCAGTTGTGTTTTGATGCGAACCAACCAACCCATCAGGTGATTGCAAATGACTCATCGAAATTGAAACACGACTGCAATTGTGTAGCGTTTTTTTTATATGTTTTTGATGTAAATAATGTGTGTGTGTGTGTGTGTACATGTATATATATATATATATATATATATATATATATATATAAAAGTGAACATAGAAGTCAACACTTAGAGGCGACAGTCTGTTTCATGCTAGATGCAATCGTCAGGCCACGATTGCATCTAAATAACCATACGAATATACACACATTTTAAGAATATATATATATATATATATATATATATATATATATATATATATATATATATATATATATATATATATATATGAGAAATAACCATACGAACATACACACACGCGTGCACACGTAAATAGAAAGAAAACCAAGTTAACACCAATAAATGAAGCATAAATTGTTTTTTAATTTAATATAAATATAACGAGAAAATCGGCAGGCAACAGCTGAAATCTCCTGACGAGTGGACCGAACAATTACAAAAAGGTTCGTCTACGAAACATAAATTTCATAGACGAACGTTCTTCAGTCGGAAGCTGAAATATTATCAATCAGCTAAATAACAAATTTTATATTTGTATTAACACACACACACACAAACATATATATATATATATACATATATATATATATATACATATATATATATATATATATACATATATATGTGTGTGTGTGTGTGTGTGTGTGTGTGTGTGTGTGTTCATTTTGGGGTTCAACCTCTCCGAACAAACAACAACAACGCAGTACAGCGCCTTTCGACTGACCATGCTGAAGAAAGCAAGGTTTTGATGCCGTGAGATTTCCTTCACAACCATTGAGGGAAAGTGACTTAAAGATACCCGTGATTTTTTTTCCTCAGTTTGGTTCAAATACTCACGCTAATAAGTATACTCACATATATACATACATGCATGCATACATGCATACATATATACACCCATATACAGTGTGGGCGAACAAATATTTGTACACATACAAATTTTTAATTTATTGTATTTCCAACTAATGAATAAACATACTTTTCATATAATTAACTATACACAGATGTATAATGACTAAATATGCATAGAAAACAGAAAAAAAATTTGATTTAATAGAAATAAATCCCATTTATCCATTTTAATGAGTGAAAAAAGTATTCGTACACTACAAAAAAAATACCTAATCTTGATTTAATACTTTGTAGAATAGCCATTATTCACTTCTACAGCAACCAACCTCTGACTCGACTACCACCTTTGTCTATTTGTAACCTCCTTTAAGGATACTATATATATATATATATATATATATATATATATATATATATATATTACACACACACACACAGTGAGGGGGAAACAAATATTCGTATACATACAAATTTTTAATTTATTGTATTTCCAAATAATGAATAAATAAACTTTTCATATAATTAACATTACACAGATGCATAATAACTAAATATGCATAGAAAACAAAAAATATTTTGATTTAATAAAAATAAATCCCATTTATCCATTTTAATGAGTGAAAAAAGTATTTGTACACTACAAAAAAGAACAAATAATCTTGATTTAATACTTTGTAGAAAAGCCATTATTCACTTCTACGGCAACTGACCTCTTCTTGTAGTTCTCACTTAATGATTTGCAAATTTTACTTGGTATTTTGTTACATTCTTCTTCGCATATGGTCTTCAGATCCCGGATGTTTGTTGAAGCTCTTGATTGGATTTGAATTTTTAAATACCGCCACAAATTCTTGATTGGGTTTAAAACCGGGGATTGACTCGGCCATTTAAGGATATTTACATTATTGTCAGCAAGCCATTTCTTCGTAGATTTTGCAGTGTGCTTAGGATCATTATCTTGTTGGAAGATCCAGTCAAGAGGAAGTTCAAGATTTTCAACTAAAGTTATTAAATTTGCTTCCAAAATATTTTGATATATTGTGGCATTCATTCTACCATCTATCATTGATATGTTGCCAGTACCTTTTGCAGAAAAACACCCACAAACCATGATGCTGCCACAACCAAAATTCACTGTTGGAATTGTGTTCTTTTGTTTGAAGGCATCGACAGCTTTCCTGATTTCTAGAATTCCGTCCAAACAACTCAACTTTGGTTTTGTCTGTCCATAATTCTCTTTCCCAATACGATTTTTCCTTATCCTTATGTTCACGAAAGACTCTCAACCTGGCATGTCTTTTCAGTAGTAATAGAGTTTTCCGAGGAGAGCGTGACTTTAGATTGTTCCTATGAGTTTCATTGCTTATTGTCTGTTTAGTGACACAGATTCCTGACGAAAGCAAATCATCCTGCAATATTTCACGAGTAATCATTGGATTTTGTTTAATTTGACGCTTTATTTTCCTCGAAGGTCGTGAAGAAATCTTCCGTGTAGCACCTGTTCTTCTTTGGTTTTCAACAGTTTTGAGTTTTTTTATACCTTGCAATAAATGAACTAATGGTAGTAAATGGAATATTCAGGTTGTCTGAAATTTTTCTGTAACTTTTATATTCTTTCCAGAGCTTAAAAATGAGTTTTTTTGCGAATTTATCAATTCTTTACCTTTTGCCATGATGAAAACCTTCTTGCACGAATATCAATTACAGAATGTTCTCTTTGTATTTTTTTAATCCAAGATAATTACTGATGATATTATTGGAACATTCTAGAATATTCCATTTGAATAATCTAGAGTATTAAAACAATTTAAAAGTTTTAAAATCTGAAATTTGCATTGTACGAATACTTTTTTCACCAATTAAAACGGATAAATGGGATTTATTTCTATTGAATAATTTTTTCTGTCTCCTATGCATATTTAGTCATTATGCATTTGTGTACAGTTAATTATATGAAAAGTATGTTTATTCATTAGTTGGAAATACAATAAATTAAAAATTTGTATATGTACCAATATTTGTTTCCCCTCACTGTATATATCAGGTCATCCTATAAGTTCTGTCCGAATTTTGAATAAAGAAAACAAGTGACAAAATGTTACATTTACTTACAGATTCAATCAACAATGTATTTTCCCTGATTATCTATGACTTCCTTCCATCTATTAACAAGCTTACTAATTCCATTACTGTAAAATTCTTTTGGCTTTGATTCGAAGAACTCACAAATGTCAGTTTTAACCTCTTACTGTGTTACAAAAGCTGTTTCTTCCAAATGATTCTGTAAGCTACGAAATAAATGGTAGTGTGAAGGAGCAAGGTCGGGAGAATAAGGTGGATGAGGAATTTTCTCCCAATCAAGTTCTTCGATCTTTTGTGACGTGATTCTTGCTGTGTGTGGTCGCGCATTGTTCTGATGAAACATCACCCGTTTTCGATTCACTAGAGCAGGTCTTTTTTTTTCCTCAAAGCTTGGTTCAAACGCTCTAATTGCTGACAATATATTTGAACATTAATTGTTGCATTAGGTGGTAAGAATTCAAAGAGGATTATTCCTTGGCAATCCCACCAGATTGAAAGAAGAACCTTTTGCCCATGAAGTTCCCTTCTCGGCTGTGGCTGGGGTCATTCCCCTTTACCAAGCCACTGTCTACGACGCTTAACATTTCCATAAAAGATCCGTTTTTCGTCGCCAGTCACAAGTCTATCAAAAAAAAGTGAAACAAGTTAGCGAGAATGGAGAGAAGAGCAGATGTCAACTCGGGATTTGAGGTTGTTTTCAGACAATTCATGAGGCACCCATTTTCCAAGTTTAGGAACTTTTCCAAGTTGTTGAAGATGACGAACAGTTGTATGGTTTTAACTGACAACCACTGCCAATTCATCAACTGATAAAGCAGGATTCTCTTCAAGGACTGCTTCAAGAAACTTTTTGTCAAACTCAACTGGACGTCCGGTTCGATCTTCATCTTCAAGGGTGAATCTCCACCTCTGAATTTTGCAAACCATCTTCTGCAAGTTCTTTCATTCACACATTCCTCTCCATAAACTGAGTGAATGTTTCTAGCCGCTTCGGCTTCTGAGTTTCCTTTCTTGAACTCATAAAGCATTATGTGCCTCAAATGATTCTTGGGTACTTCCATGTTAGCAGGGTTTTAATCAAACAAAATTTAATTTTTATTGTTCTCTGAAATAAAATTTGATCAGTTTAAATGCATTTAAACATAAAAATAATGTTCAGCTCCATTAGACATTATAAAATACTCTTTAAATTTCGTTCATTTTAACAAAAAGTTAAAATTCGGACAGAACTTATGGGATGACCTAATACATTTGACGAGAGATTGTTCAATGCTGTTCGAGAAATTTCATAGAAAATATTTGTTCTCCAACAGGAATCGAACCTGTATTCCTATACGGAAACAGTCATTTAATCTGACGTGCTGTAACATTTATCTACGGAATTTCTCAAGCCAGTAAATGTAATTAATACTGTTTAATTAAAAACAGAACATTTACGTAAATAAATTGTACCTATAAAAATAATGTATAAACAGAAAACATATAAAATAATTGCCGCATTCAATCCATTTCGTTATATATATATATATATATATATATATATATATATATATATATATATATATATATATATATATATATATATATATATATATATATATATGTGTGTGTGTGTGTGTGTGTGTAAAGGTAAAAAAAAACAATAGGAAAACTGTATTATTAACCGCATTGAGGAATAACTTTTTCATCAAGACAATTTCTAAGAAGGTTTTTCTTGTTTTTATGTGAATAGGCGGATGTTAGTTGTTGCATATATATATATATATGTAGATGTTTTTGTTTTCCATGTCAACAAATAGGAAACATTTCTCAGAGTTAACCTGTAGAAAAAGACAATATGAATCAATATATTTTACCTTTGTACATAATATCTTATTCTACAGGTTAACTCTGAGAAATTGCTTTCCACATAAAACAAAAAAAAAACTTTCTTAAAAACCGCATTGATGAAAAAGTTATTCTTCAATGCGTCTAATAATACAGTTTTTCTATTGTCTTTTACCTTTATACATATTGTCTTTTTCTAAAGGTTAAAACTCTGAGAAATGTTTCATATATATATATATATATATATATATATATATATATATATATATATATATATATATATATATATATATGTCACCTTATATGTCAGCTCTATGTCACATTATATAAGCTTAATACTGCCCTTCAAAAGTGTAAATTTTAAATTCATTTTTCGTTTCACCTTTTGAAAGTGAAGTCTGAAGATCCAGAGAAAAATAAAATTCTCTGGTGAAATAAATTATAACTAATGGAACCTTAAAGTGGTCTGTTTTTTTTTAAATTAATTTTTTTTCTTTAAATTAAATTATTCGCTCTGACTTTACATCGAGCTGTCAGGATTTCATCATTCTTGGGATTATCCATACGGATTACCAAGATTTTCGTAATTTTTTATTAAATATCACCGACATGGCCTATCTATTCAACTATGTATTATGTCTTACCAATTTTCGAACGTGTTTGTGTACATCGGGATTAAAGTTCGTGTTTTTTCTGTTTTATTCAAATACTTTTGATAATCACAGAAGTTGAATATATCAGAAAAATCCTGATGTACAACAATATCTCCTTTCCTAAAAGAAATACCTCTTTCTTAAGCAAGAAATACTCCTTTCCCAAGCAAGTCAACATATATGGCCATAAATTGTTTTTTTAATTTTAATAGTAAACGGTTAAATCAAAACCTTCTATTATTTAAAATAAAAAAATAATTTATTAAAATAAAATAAATAATAATTACACTAATAAAAGAATATATATATATATGCATAGTCATTCGCATACAAGCCTGTTTCGCAGTATCACAGCTCATCAGCGTGGCTAGGTACCTGTTTGCTTCAAGCCGGGATCGAAACCTGACCGATTTGGCATCAGTCAGACATCCTATCCCTAAGCTATCGGCACACGGTAGAGAAAGGAAAATTTTAACGTATTATATAGCAGTGTATATAAATACCAGCAGCCAGAGAGCTCAATTCATTAATGAAGAGCAATGCATTAATAGCAGCAATGGCTACTGTTTTGGAATTACCTTTTTCTCAATAGTGCTTGATCGAAATAACGAGAGCGTAACATAGCCATCCATATACAAGCCTGTTTCGTTGTATCACAGCTCATCAGTATATATATATATATATATATATATATATATATATATATATATATATATATATATATATATAAAAAGAATGTATAAACATAAAAATGTCTTAAAATATATATATATGTGTGTGTGTGTGTGTGTGTGTGTGTGTGTGTGTGTGTGCGTGTGTGTGTGTATTTAGGCAGCACTCCTTCTTTCATGTACATTTCATTAAAAACGACAGACAAGATGATTTTATTTAGCTTTTTATACAATTTCTCATGCGATCTAATAATTTTTTTTCTTTTTGGATGATAAATTATATAAAAACTGTCCGGATGTTCTTTTTATCCTTGTCTGTCGTATTCAATGTTCTTTTTATCCTTGTCTGTCGTATTCAATGGAATATATATATATATATATATATATATATATATATATATATATATATATAAGTGGACATGGAAGTCAGCACTTAGAGGCGACAGTCTGTTTCATGCTAGTGCAATCGTCAGGCGACTAGTGCTGTTATTTTTCTCGGCTGTTTATATAAGGGTCAGTGGTGCATTATGGGTAGTATATTTTGGCGGGTACTTTTACCGGAAGTCGCTTATTTGTTTATTTATTTATGTCAAATTATTTTGCTTGTTTTTTTGTTTGTTTTTTTATTTTTATCTTATATATTTATTTATTTATTCTTTTGTTTTGATCGGTGTTTTTGGTTAACGTAGTAAAAAAAATTTGTTTATATAGCTTATTGTTGGTAGTCTATAATGGCCGCCATTTACCGGAAATCGCTTGTTCGCTTATTTATTTGGGTCAAATTGTTTTGCTTATTATTTTTATTTGTATAACAGTTATAACTTTCGTCCGTTCTTTTGTTTTGATTTTATTTCGCATATTCTAACAGGTGTGGTTTTGTGATTTGTTTGGAGTAGTTTATTTTGCTTATTTTATTGTTGTTTGTTTATATATTTATTTATTTTTCTATTTTAAGTTACGTAGTAAAAATTTGTTTTCATGTCTACATTTTGAGATTAGCTCGGATCTTTTATTTAATAATTTATTTTGATCTGGGAAGGTAATGATAGCTATTTTTTCCTCCAAGCAAAGTTTGCAAGTTTTTGATAGGTTGTTGTAGGCTGATGATTTTTTCCTTATTTTCCAAGATATTTTTGGTGTGGTGTGTGTTTTGTTTTTTATTTCCCAGATATACTTAGAAAGCATTGTGCTGTTCGCATATTTACTATTTGTGAAAGACATTTTGTGTACATAATTTGTTTCCATGGTCCTTCGGTTACTCCTATGTATACTTTTTCTTCATTATCTGCTGATTTTGTCGTGGCTTGGTAGATTACGTTGTTTTGTAAACAATTACCGTTTAAGGGACATTCGTTTTTTATTCTGCAGTTGCACGTGGGTTTAATTTGTTCGTGTGGTTTGTTAATAATTTTTCTGTTGTGCTTTTTTATTATTTGTGCCATGTTCTCGGTGCAACTGTAGCTGATTTTTACTGTGTTTTTGTTGAATATTTTGTGTAGTGTGCTTGATTCCGGGAAGTGTTTGTGTAAAAGCTTGAAGAATATTTTTCCTATGTTTGTTTTTACGTTTTTGCTGTACGGTGGGTTGAACCATATGATATTTCTTTTTCTGTTGGTCTTTTTTGTGTTCTGTGGTGAGTATGTGAGTGTTGCTGGGAATCCGCTATCTTTTAGGGCTGTTTCGTAGTCTTTCTTGGCTTTGTTAAGTATAGATTCATCGGAAGAATTGTCGGAAAGCCTGCGGTTAATCGATTTAGGTATCTGTTTGATTATAGAAGGCGGGTGGTTGGAGTATATATGTATGTACTGTGGTTTATCATTCGGTTTTCTGTATGGTTTGTGTGTGCCTTTTCTTAGGCCTCTAAGTGCTGACTTCCATGTCCACTTTTATATTTACACACGCTCTATCTCTGATATTGAGCACTTTACCCCATAAATATAGCACACTTTAAGACTATATTTCTGCATATATATATATATATATATATATATATATATAACAAATAAGAAAAATAATTCAACAATTAACAATATTTCACTATTTCATTTTCGTTTGTTAGGTATTAGATTACATCACTTAAGGTCCTTTATAGTTTATCTTGACTTACACAGTTAGCCATAAGAATATTTATTTTGAGCGTCCTTAAATTTAAAATTTAAGGACCCTAATCCTGACGATAGTTTTACTTCTGTTTATAGTTATTCCTGTTTCCCTGACAACTATAACCTCCAACTATTCAAATGTAACGTCAATCGACGTCTCCAGTTGCATTGATCTATACTTCTCCACATCCTTTCCTCTATCACTCCTATCTGCTCTTGCTCCAAATCCGCTGTAACCCCTTGCGTGCTAGTGGCTTTCAGCCTTGCCTCGGGTGATAAGCTTAAAAAAAATAAAATAAAATAAAAAAATAAAATAAAATCCCCACATTTGCTTTGATAAAGTCTATCAGAGGACGAAACGCGTTGGTAAAATGTAGTTTTCCTTTTGTCTTTATTTATATTATCTTTTTACAGGTATATTCTTATTATTTATATCTCAATTTCTACATATATGTTGGTTGTGGGATCACCTACAAATGTAGTTTTGGAAATCGTAAGGAGAATTTTAAATTGTCATATATGAATTATTTGATTTTTATCCTCGGCTCCTACGAATACGTAAATATAGGTGGGGTTAGAATTTTTTATAGAGAGAATGTGACCGTTAAGCGATTTTTTCATCAATGATTTCAGAATAGATGTGATTTTATGGTAAAAAGGACAATGAAGAATGGTAAGTGGGTCAGTTAATGTGAGGATAAAAGCTAATGATTGAATATCGATGACCAACACCTACTTCTTGTACCCAATTTCACGTATTTGTGGGATTCAGTACGTTAGGGTCAAATTGTCAAAAATCAACTGTTATCTGTGATTAGGAATGCATTATTCATTTTAACGCCCCAAAACGAAACTGCTTTCTATAAATCATCTGACAGACATTTTTCTGCCTTCCATCAGTATGGCTGATGCTAACCTCCATGAGAGTGACTTGTTACGCCTTCTCGACCTAACAGGTTCCATTGGCATGATGTGGAAATAAATTGAATTAATCAATTGTTTGGTCAGCTGCTAGCAAAGTTGCTTCACTATGTCTTACTAGACAATTTTTCTCTACTGGAGCTATCTTACAAATTTATAAGACTACCATTCGTCCATGCATTGAATTTTATACAAGAATATTATCATTATTATTATTATTATTATTTTATTTCCTTTGATTTCTGATGTGTATTCATTTCTTTTTCGGGCCCCGCCTAGGGATCTAAGGTTAGAAATGGCATCATGACATTTTCCACTGGGGAAAAAAAATTACATAGACAAAACCCTTCGTAAGGTGTGGGCTGTACAATTTTTTTACTCTTCTTTAAGGCATGGGCTTCCAGGGATCCCTTCAATTAGTCTACTGGAATCTTTTCCAACCAATCCGAAGGCTCCAACTACAACGGAGACTGTTGATGTTGCCATGTGCCATATTTTTGAGATTTCGATTTCAAGGTCCTTGTATTTTGATAGCTTTTTGAAGATCTTCGAAGATACATTACAGCCTGCAGCGACTGCCATATCAATAAGGAGGCAACTTATTTTTTTTTTGCGGTCTCTATTATTATTATTATTATTATTATATTCTTATCTGACTCTGAGGAACGATAACATCGCGAAAACTTTAGTCAATCATGGATAAGTATTTTAGA
This sequence comes from Acanthosepion esculentum, assembly GCA_964036315.1. Lineage (NCBI taxonomy): Eukaryota > Metazoa > Mollusca > Cephalopoda > Sepiida > Sepiidae > Acanthosepion > Acanthosepion esculentum. The sequence goes on along the minus strand of OZ038509.1, from coordinate 23,596,809 downwards.
CATTTTATTTAATAATTCTTACAAAACTACAACAATCGGTCTTCAAAGAAACCAGGAAATTACAGAAGACTGGATGATAATCTGTGTCAAAAAAAGATGAAAGAAATAAGAAACTTTATTCAGTAATAAAGGAAGCCAACAAATTCAAAATGGAATTTCAAGAGGGTGAAGAAGTGCAAATAAACTATAATGCACCAACTGCAGCTGCAAAGAATCTAAAAAAGAAAGCAAATGCAATTTACCAAATGCAAAAACGATGGCAAGATAATCCACTTCATGATCAATACTCTGCCTTTACTAGAGAAGCTGATATAGACAAATCCCGTACCTATAAGTAGTTACGTAGTGCTGGATTAAAAGCTGAAACCGAAGTTTTTACTCTTGATGCACAGGACCAATGATTGATAACGAAAAATTACCAAGCACACATACTGACAAATGGTGTTACGTCAAAATGCACATTTTGTGATAAATATCCAGAAACAACTGACGATCTTGTAACAGGTTGCATAGTGTTAGTACCCACTGAATATAAAACTCGGCATGATACAATAGGTCAATATCTGTACTGGGAAATCTGCAACTTTTACAGGAACGAAACTGCAAGAAACTGCTATGAACATTACCCATATCCGGTTACAGAGATAGGACCTGTAACAATTTTAGGGGACTTTACAAGACACACAGACAAAACAATCAAAGCTAATAGCCCATCGTGATCAGAGGCCACAAAAACACAATGGCAGTCCCTGCAGATTGTAATGTATCTTTGATAATCTTCAAAATCTATCAAAATAAAAGGATCCTGAAGTGGAAATCTTAAAAATACGGCACATGATGACATCAATAATTCCAGTTGTAGTTGGAGCCCTCGGATTGATTGGAAAAGGTTCCAATAGACTCATTGAAGGAATTCGTCATAGCCCATGTCTTAAAGGAATACAAAACATTGTACTCACTAGTACAGTTCACACATTACGAAAAGCGTTGTACGCTCCGGCCTTCTTCAGGTGGTTGGAATGTCGAACTGAACCCTTTATTTCGCTCACTGGGGTAGACTGTTCTAGTTCCACGTGCCATGTCTAATGGATGTCAGTTATCAGTTATCTCCTGTTAATTTCGCTCTCCAAGTTCTCCGCTACCTTTACCAGGTATTGAACTCACAACTCTTTGGGTTCTGTCACTGGATCTAACCAACGAATTATCCACTGTGCCATGTGTCCTTATGGAAATGTGATTTCAGTACATTTTTCAGTTATTTTTTTACACTATTTATTGATTATATTATTTATTAGAATTGTTGGCAAAGCATCGGCTAATTACAGATTTGATTCGGACTTTATAAAATGGTAAATAATACGGAATTCCTTAGAGTTTGTTTACATAATAATTTAGTACATGTTTATAAGTTTATGAATAAAAAATTATTTTCATATTTATTTCTTTATAAACTGGTAAATGATAAATATTGCATTGCATTAGTTTTAAATTTTCGATTGTATTAGTTTCGGGAACGCTGTAAATAGGAAACCATTCTTGTAAATAAACAATCTAATAAATAAATAGTGTTTAATATTTTTGTTATCAATTCTCAAGAAAAAAAATGTATAAATTCACTTTCAACAAATGTTTAGGTTTTATTCCAATTCTAATCATTGCTGTTTAAAAGAATAATTATTGCCGAAGAGTGAAGGTAGTTAAAATAATAGCAGTGTCAAGGGAAAAACCGTACTTTTGACAATCCAGTTTTTTTGTCATGAAGTTCTTATTGCAGGCATGAAGGTTCATGATACCGAGTTATCTTTATTTAGATTCAAACTAATATCCTCACCATTTTTTAAAAGAATAAACTTTGTCGAAGAGTGAAGGTCGTTAAAATAATAGCGGTGTCAAGGGAACACTCATCCCTTTGATATTATGTTTTATTGTGGCCACTTACTTGTTTACCGAAACTGTTTATACTCTTCCAACGGAGAAAGTTAAGGACTTTTATTTTCTTTTCTTTGCCCCCACTTAATATTTGCAAAATAAACCGTATTAACTTACGAATCATTAGAGGTAATATATAAACATATGCAAATTTTATGTTGTCCCATGTATTGTGTGATAAATTGTAGGTCTTCAGCCCAGCATCGTCGGCGAAAGATAAGAGATTCCATTAAGGTTCTTCAAAAAAACACAATGAAAAATATAGATATTTGTTTGGTATTTAAAGCTTACGTAAGTATGA
>OZ038509.1:23584579-23589579 GCA_964036315.1 Acanthosepion esculentum | reverse complement strand
ATAAATACAATACCTTTCCATGAGACGAAACGTTGCTAGCCACTTGCTAATCTATTGTCAGTTGTTTGCATGTAGGACATACCACCAGTCCAGACCCTTACAGCTAGGACCCGACAAATCTCTTTTTATTATTTTCATATTCAATTCAATTGATAATGATGAAATTCCAGAACTGTTGCTTTGTGGAACAGACTCCCGAAACACACTAACCTCGGAAAATAATGTAACTTGTTCAATTATGTCTATATTTCTGAGATGAGGTATTATGTACAGTATTTACATTAGTCGAACGTAAACTTAAGGAATCAGCACATATGCTAGGCCACAAAAATCTCCTGAGTCGGCCAAGCATAGAAATAAATAGAATATGGGAACCAGTAATAAGGAGTGCCAGAGAAAAGCAATGATAACAAAAAAAAGTTGCAATATGAGATCTGGAAAAAACATGCAATGATAACAGCAAAATTGCAATATGAGTACTGGTAAAAAAATGGTTACTGAAAAATTAGGTTTATAATACTCAGAAATCCATACCCAGATGTCCTCAAGGACACATGGCACAGTGGATAAAGGCGTTGGTTAATTCCAGTGACAGACCCAAAGAGTGTGAGTTCAATAACCGGTTCAGGCAGTGGAGAACTTTCAGAGGGAAAATTACCAGGAGATAACTGATAACTGACATCCATCAAACATGGCTCGTGGAACTAGAACAGTCTACCCCAGTGATCGAAATAAAGGGTTCGAATCGAAATTCCAACCACCTGAAGAAGGCCGGAGCGTACAACGGCCGAAACGTTGTGACAAATATGGCGACAAAGATGAGGACAATAGTCCGACTAATGTAAATATTTTGTGTGTGATTTTAATGTACAATAATAACAATATGATATTCGTAACGCCTAATATGTCTTATTTTCTCTTATTTTGTCTAAAATATTTTGTAATAAAAGTGTAAAGGTGATGATTTCATATCTAGAGATCTCTTATAATGTAAAAAAAACGTATTTAGGAAGTCGTAAACAGGTTATCTATGCTCTAACTACGAAAATATTCGATTTATAAATAAAGAACCCTACTTCGCGGAAATTCACTTATCGCAGTCGGTTCTGGAGCTGATTAACCGCGATAAACGATCGGCGACCGTACTCGAATAGGCATCAGTTTATCTCACAAGATAAAGGTAGCATCCTGTTTGATCAAAGTTCAGTCCTTTGGCGATCAGAATGACGTGTCCTCACCGGGGCACGGGCCTGGGCATTGGCATATGGAGGCTGTGCGCTGCCCAGTGTACATACCGCTTCGGCCGTACCGAAAAGTTGCAAAGGAATAGAGGGTATTAAATTTGGGGCGTGTCTTGGCTGCAGGAGTTGCATGAGAGTTATCAGTTTTGACAGCCAACTACCTTTAGGGCTCCATTCCGGGCTTTCTATCTGGATTTACATTCATAGCTTTTCCAGTGTTTTGGGTATGACCTCAGGGCAGCGGAGGTTTTAAATCATGGTTTTCTTTCCAACTAGACCAGGGGTAGGCAAACTTTTTAGTACAAGGGCCGTATTCTAAAAATTTATACTTTTACTGGGCCGCGTAGTATATATAAACCAAAATAATTGATATTTAAAATTGGCAAAATAAAGGGCTTTTAAAGGAAAAATATAGTTTTAATAAATAACATTTTAAAGCGGGCCGCAAGAAATCGTTTGGCGGGCCGCATGTGGCCCGCGGGCCGTAGTTTGCCCACCCCTGCCCGAGACGGACTGCCTTTCCTGGCACTGTCGAGCTCGAATCTGCTGGGAAAAAATGTTATCATAAAAACATATAAAAGCTTCAAAAGTTTTAGTACAAAATATGAATATTTCCAATATCGAATTTTTATCCTGCCTAGGCATATATCGAACGGAAAACAAAATTAGATTATTATTCCATTTTACTGTTTTAATGAGCTTTCCTTCTCGGTGAGTTGACTGCATAAACGTGCTACTAAATTAGCGACTATTACTGTTGAACTAACAAGATGCAACCGTAAGTTCTATTCTAATAGTTTCTTTATTCGCCTGCGGAACTCCCTTCTGGTTTCTTGCTTCTCTGCCAACTACAATCTTCAAAGTTTAAAATGCAACACCAATCACAATCTTCTGTCTTCACGAGCCCTGTCCTTTCTTCACACTTCTCCTCACTAAAGTCTTCTCGTTCTCTTCCACTCCCAGTAATCCCTTGCGTCTTAGTAGCATTATCGCCTTGCTTGGGGTGAAATAATTAAGCGAAAATGCAAACGTCTATGATAAAATCGATAAACACAAAATAATTCTCAAAACAAAAAATTTCAATAAAGATAGTTAATTGTGAGGGAAATACATCGTCAAAATTAATAGAATACAACACGAACATACGAAGAGTTTGGCGCTCAAAAGCACAAAGCAGCCATTCGAATTTGACCAATTATACCTGGAATTGGGTCTCTCACTCTCCCTCTCTCTCTCCCTCTCTCGCTCTCTCTATAAAATATATATATATATATATATATATATATATATATATATATATATATATATATAATCATTTATTTAAATATTATAACATAAATATGTTATAAAATATAAGTGATTTTATAACATATTTATGTTATAATATTTAAATAAATGATTATATCTGCTCTACTCTGTATTGAGCACTCTTTAAAGAATAATAATTGTTGGTTATTGGAATTTACTCCGTATATACCAATCCCACACTTGGGTATATATATATATATATATATATATATATATATATATATATATATATATAGTCAAACCTAATATATATATTAGCCTTTTGACTAAAGTGAAGCATGAAGAGAAAGATTTTAAAGTTGGGATTTTCGGACACTGCTGTATCCTTTTTCAACGAGACAAGGAATAAGCAAAGTACTAGGACTCACTCTTCTGGGGAATGTTGTTGTTGGGGATTTGCTTTTTGTTTCCTCATGTGTTGTATTGCTACGAGACATTTGATTTGGGCCTTATAGTTTGTCAGGATCAGGGTTTTACAGGATTTGTAGAAGGTTCTCTGTGGAAACTGTATTCTCTGAGTAAACCCAAATCACTGTTTAATCCTTTAAGGTGTGATTCTATTTTGAACATGTGTTTTTACTCCGATCTGCGTCTTTCTTGTCAGCTCTTAAATGAAGACACTAAAGCACGCATCTGATGTCATCAATGCTATGGAACGGTTGGTTGAAGTGTGCATCAACAGGGAAATTGTTATTGTTGTCTTTGATGTGTTTTTATGTTTATTGAACATTAACCATTTAGACCACAGTATGCAAGCATGCGTTAATACTTTAATCATGGAAAAACTTAAACTTTCTACATTATCGCTAAATTACATAAACATTCAAAAGTTATCACGGACACAATCACCAACCTTTCAATAGACAACATCAACACAAATCAATACAAGATGCCTGATCTGATACAATCTGTTAAGATCCATCAGCCCGGTCAAGAGGATAAGGTGAGTTGTCAAAAGCAAGCAAGCAGGAGAGATTCTAGCTTTAGTGGATCTTACTGAGACTTGTATATATTACAAAACATTACTTTGTGAAATTCTACACATGTCAAAGATCCCTATAGCTTATCCCTGTTCCTTATGTTGTTGGAGATAGATGACTGAGTTCTGATGAAGAAACAATGGTTAGACAGGCCAATGGTAGATTAAATTGGATTGCCACCCAGACCAGGCCTGATCTCAGTTTTGATGTGAGTGAATTTCCATTTTTATGGAGAAGCGAAGATTTGATTGTATACGACAAGCCAACCAGAACATAAACAAAGCCAAGAAGGAGACTTCTTGGATTTGTATCCCAGCTTGGTAATCTCCAGAAACTGCAAATAGTAGCATATAGTGGCATCTTTTGTCAATTTAGAGGATGGTTGTTCTCGTTTCTATATCATTTTCATTGTTGGAAGCAACGGCAAATACTTCCCTGTTCATTAGCAATCCAAGAGGATAAGGAGAGTTGTCAAAAGCACACAGGCAGCAGAGACTCTAGCTTTTGTGGATCTTACTAAGACTTGTATATATTACAAAACATTACTTTGTGAAATTCTGCACATAGATGATTTGTCAAAGATCCCTATAGTCTGCAAAAGAGACAATTCCGAAGTAGATAGTGCCACTCATTCAATCAATCTCATTCTTAATAAAAGGCTGGGTGTTGAGATGACCATTCTCAAAGAAACGCTGGATAAGAATGAAATAGAGAAAATCATATGGATTTCCCAAGGACACCAAGTGGCTGACATTCTTACAAAAAGAGGTGTCTCCCCACAAAAAATCATGAGATGCATGGCAGTCCACGGGAGAGAAAAACAAAAAGGAGGGGGAGAAATGTTAACTTGTGACTTATCGGGAATTGAACCTGAGACCTTCTCATAATAAATTGTAGGTTGCTTTAATTTAAATAAGACTATTTCAGCCAATCAGGGGCAGGCTTGGGATTGTATCAAGCACTACTTAAGACACACACACTTTTTTTTTCAGTTGTAAGAAGTCATTTGTGTGCAAATTACTATTAAGTAATTTATACGTATTATTTATCATCTCTCAGTTGCGTCTCTGTCTTTGGACAGAGTGCGCTCAGGGGCTTCTCTGTCAAAGAGCAGTGGGGCAAATGAGAAAATAATACTGAGAGGTGCCCAGCCCTGGGTAACAGCTGCCCGAGGCCACGCCCTCCCATTGCACAAGAGGGAGGGATCAGTGCTCGCACCGAGGCCAGCACAACCGACGGTTGCGCGGGCTGTGGGCAATTTTTGTCCCCGACCCTGGTGCACGCGCTCGGGTCCCCAATTTTAAAAAGACCTTGTGTCACATCTCATTCTCGTGGGGGAATGAGTAAACGCCGTGTAAGAAGTCATTTTCCTGGGGAGGTGCTAGCAGTCTGAGAGATTGGATTAACTCTGTGTCTGCTCGTTTCACACGCAGTATACAAGTAGATGTTAAAACTTTAATCTTGGGAAAGC
>OZ038509.1:23549579-23579579 GCA_964036315.1 Acanthosepion esculentum | reverse complement strand
TCCTCTTCAATCGTTTCAAATATTGCCCACTCAGCTCTCATATTTCCTATATATAAGGTGGCGGAAACAACTATTCATACACATACAAATTTTTAATTCATTGTATTTCCAACTAATGAATAAACATACTTTTCATATAATTAACTGTAGACAGATGTATAATAACTAAATATGCATAGAAAACAGAAAATATGATTTAATAGAAATAAATCCCATTAATTTATTTTAATGGGTAAACAAAGTATTTGTACAATGCAAATTTCAGATTTTAAAATTTTTAAATTACTTTAATACCGTAGATTATTCGAGTGGAATATTTTAGAATATTCCAATAATGTTATCAGTAATTATTTTGGCCTAAAAAATACAAACATAACATTCTGTAATTGATATTCGGGCAAGAAGATTTTCCTCATGGCAAGATATAAAGAATTGACAAATTCGCAAAAAAAAATTTGTTAAGCTCTGGAAAGAATTTAAAAGTTACAGGAAAATCTCAGACAATCTGAATATTCCATTTACTACCATTAGTTGATTCATTGCAAGGTATAAAAAACTCAAAACTGTTGAAAACCAAAGAAGAATAGATGCTCCACAGAAGATTTTCTTTGAGGAAATTAATGTCAGATTAAACAAAATCCAATGGAGACTCGTTAAGAGTTGCAGTATGATTTGCTTTCGTCAAGAATCTGTGTCACTAAACAGACAATAAGCAATGAAACTCATAGGAACAATCTAAAGTCATGCTCCCCTCGGAAAACTCTACTGCTATTGAAAAGACACAGAGATGCCAGGTTGAAATTTGTTTGTGAACATAAGGATAAGGAAAAATCGTATTGGGAAAGAGAATTATGGACAGACAAAACCAAAGTTGAGTTGTTTGGACATAATTCTAGGAATCATGTATGGAAAGATGTCGATGCCTTCAAACAAAAGAACACAATTCCAACAGTGAATTTTGGTGGTAGCAGTGTCATGGTTTGTGGGTGTTTTTCTGCAAAAGGTACTGGCAACATATCAGTGATAGATGGTAGAATGAATGCCACAATATATCAAAATATTTTGGAAGCAAATTTAATAACTTCAGTTGAAAATCTTGAACTTCCTCTTGACTGGATCTTCCAACAAGATAATGATCCTAAGCACACGGCAAAATCTACAAAGAAATGGCTTGCTAAAAATGACGTAAATATCCTGAAATGACCAGATTTAAACCCAATCAGGAATATGTGGAGTTATTTCAAAATTCAAATCCAATCAAGCGCTCCAACAAACATCCTGGATCTGAAGACCATATGCGAAGAAGAATGGAACAAAATACCAAGTAAAATTTGCAAATCATTAATTGAGAACTACAAGAAGACGTCAGTTGCTGTAGAAGTGAATAATGGCTTTTCTCCAAAGTATTAAATCAAGATTATGTATTCTTTTTTGTAGTGTACGAATACTTTTTTCACTCATTAAAATGGATAAATGGGATTTATTTCTATTAAATCAATTTTTTTCTGTTTTCTATGCATATTATTATGCATCTGTGTCCAGTTAATTATATGAAAAGTATGTTTATTCATGATTTGGAAATACAATAAATTAAAAATTTGTACGTGTACGAATATCCTCCCACTATATATATATATATATATATATATATATATATATATATATATATATATATATATATATATATGGGATAACTAACGATATATAATTTCTTATATATCAAGAACAGTTTTTGAAGGAAGAAGTATGCCAAAGTAGAAAAAGTTTTCGTGAGAGGCTTTCACTCCTTTAGGACATCATCGGTCAACGTTTGTTTATGTTGATACGACTACACATGCGCACAAACGAGAGAGGCTGGGAATTTAAAATTTAGAATAGTTTTCTGTGTTTTGGCCCTTTGGGTTTATAATCTAGCCAGTTTCATTTAGATGCTTTATCTTTTTGTTTCCATCATCTGTGTTGTTAAATATCCCACATTCTGAAAACAGAAGAAAGATCCGCCAAGGACGGCAAAGAGGAATTTACTATATTAACCAACAAGGATTGCCAGAAAGAATATATAGGAGAAACCTCAAGAAGTTTAAATAATAGATAATATGAACAAAAAAGGATCTTTTACAAAACAACACATTAAACGCTTTAGTTGCTCACCGTAACGAGACTGACCACAATTTGGACATAAAAAATGCTACTCTAATTAAACAGAAAATAATTCATTAAAACGTAAATGTATAGAAAGTGCTTTAATCGCTAGATCATATAGAGTTAATATACGAACAGGTTCTTACAACGTTTTTTGGTTCTGCTTATATTTCTGAGATGAGGAATTGTAATTATTTTAGAAGAGATGAATTCATATCTTTTTTCTACTAGTCCTTGAGGACAGTGCATAAAAGCGTTGGTTGGACCCAGTGACTTGACCCAAAGAGTTGTGAGTTCAATACCTAGCTACAGCAGTGGTGAACCAAAACACTTGGAAAGCTGAGTTAAAGGGAGATAAGTGAGACACCCGGGAGAGGCATGGCACGCGGAACTAGAACAATCTACCTCGGTGGATGAAATAAAGGGTTCAGTTCGAAATTTCAATCACCTAAAGAAGGCCGGAGCGTACAACGGCCGAAGACGACAATAAAGCTGAGGGAAACAGTCCGAGCAATGTAAATAATGTAAATAGTTTCCTGTTTCATCCAGATATTTTGGATAATATGGGTGTGCCATAATTCAGTTTGGTAACATTTTTATGGTTTTGTTATATAAGCGAGTCATATCAAAATGAAAGTAGAACCAAGAGGTGATACCATAGCTTATCCGTAAATGCTACCATAAAAATAAACAAATAATAATCATAAAAGATACCGTGAAGAAAAGGGGTTTGCGTAGAATTGTTGGTTTAATATTAGACGATTATGAAGAATGTCTATATAAATTTTGTATTAGTATATTTATAGTTTCTTTGTGTTATGGGAACTTACCCATAATAGTAATGGACTATCCCGTACACCATAAATACTGCGCCTCAAGAGGAAACAGTAGTGTGAGATCCAGTTTTTTGGACGACTCACCTAGCAGGTCGAATTCTCTGCCTCTGAGGTAGAGGGGAACTCTCTGCCTTTGGGCAGAGAGGAACCCGGACGAGATTCCGCCGAAGGGCAGAACCTCGTTCGGGGTGGTTGACCACCCCGATCCCGTTTATACGGGTTCTACGGGCAATTTTTGCCCGAGCCTACGGGCTCGAAAAGCCCACATTAAACCGGCCTTGTGCCATATTTGACACACGTGGGCGTGTTGATGAATATAGTGTGAGATTCAGTCCTTTTTGGACGTCTCACCTATTCGGTCGAACTCTCTGCCTCTGAGGCAGAGAGGAACTCTCTGCCTTTGGGCCGAGAGGAACTCGGACGAGGCTCCGCCGAAGGGCAGAGCCTCATTCGGGGTGGTTGACCACCCCGATCCCGTTTATACGGGTTCTACGGGCAATTTTTGGCCGAGCCTACGGGCTCGGAAAGCCCACATTAAACCGGCCTTGTGCTACATTTGACACACGTGGGCGTGTTAATGAATATAGTGTGAGTCAGTGTGAGTCAGTCACAGACAGAGTCGCATCAGACGATTACTGTAAGACATTGGAATAGGGATACTTCGAGACAACATAGTTCACTCTCACCAAATCTGGTATTCATTACTAACACTTCTACTTCTTTGTACATATTTCTGTTTGTAATATATCTGTGTTATTCCATACCTGTGTTCGAGTTATTCTTCATTGGTTCTACCTTGGACCATCACCGTGGTACAAGGAACCTGGACCATAACACTTTGGTAACTAATTATAAAGAAACTTTCGACACCGAATGAAGTAAAAGTACCATTTTTAGCTTCATTTGTCTGTTGGAACTGAAGAGATCCGTTAGTGACATTAACGTGAAATGTATTTCACAAGTACAGTAAGACAAAGCAGTTGAAGAGAAATGATATGAGAAGGAAATTGTGAAATTGTGAGACAGAGAGGTGAGTCAGGTTTACGATTTTACTTTCCCATATAAGTAGCCGCCGGTAATAATCACACAGAACTTTGCGGAGTTTGATGGACCCAATTTCGGCGTTGTTGCTTGTAATAAGCTTGTTTTTTTGTTTTATTTTGTTGGGATTTTTTTTTTTTTTTTTGAGGAGGCTAGTGGTTTTTAGTTTGTGTTTGGGGTTTATTTTTATTTATTTATTTTTTTTTTAGTTTTGTTTTCGAGAATATCTCAGTTTTGCATTGTAATCAGTCCTGTTTAAAATGGCAAAATGTTTGCCTCATCACTTTTCTAAGCTCTCTATGAGTTTGGTTTACCTGTTTGTTTAAAAGCAATGGTGCCGTTTCCTGTAATCGCATCTGCTTTTGATGCTTTTAAAGTAAAGTGAATTTCGAGTTGTTAATCTTGTAGGAATATTTTTAAATACAGAATTTCAGTTCCTGTCTTATTATGTTACCGTTAAAACCGGACAGTGTATACGTCTGTCAGATAAAATTGTCGGAGGAATTTGGAAAAATATATATATTTCTTTCTGGGATGAGGAGTTATTTAAGTTATAAATTTACACTCAGACTATTGTCCTCATCTTTGTTGTTATTATCTCAACGTTTCGGCCGTTGTACTTTCCAGCCTTTTTCAATTGCTTGTCGACCCAGATAAACTTCGGGGAATTTCGAACTGAAACATTTATTTAATCTACGTGGGTCGATGTTTATCGATCCGTTGTCCATGTCTACGGATATCTTTTCTTGTTCTTTGTAGTGCTGCTAAATTATTGCTAAACTCTTAGCTAACGTGACAAGATCCTAAAGTATTAAAAGACTTTATTCCTGACATAGTAATTGTGAGTTCTACCCGTGGAATCGGTAGTACAGACTCAGGCTCAGTTAGAACAAGGTGAACAATAACTTAGCTATATTAAATAAGAACGCGGTGAGATACCCGAAGCTGGCGGAATAAGAACTTACTACCGTCATAGGTTAAATATTTTTTTAAAAATTCACTGAAGATTACGTCACTAGACATGCTTAAAGAAGGCTGGAGAGCATAACTACCGAGAAGTTTTAATAATAATGATGATGAGGGCATTAAACCAACTTTAAAGGATGTAAATATTTTCCTTGTTTTACAATTTTGAGTAATTTCTGTTCTAAAAAGAGCCATTTAAAAGTAATTTAATTCGATTATAAATAAATCCTGAAAATGTCATTAAAATCCGGTAATTATCTGATTATTATACGACTTTCCAAATGAGTTTTTCACTGCAAAAAAAAGCTAACATTTCACAAACTAATTTATTTCCCCCCACCAAACCCGTTGACGCCAGAGAAACAAAATTTTTAACGAAAATTTTTAAGATTCTAAAAGGGATTTAAAAAAAAATAATTGTTACGTCAAACAACCCATTCCTCTTTCCTCTTAATAATAGCACAAAAACTTTGATAAAACTTACATTTTATTAAGTCTGGGGACATTTTTTCATCATGTGCGCTCATTTTTTGGCGAATCTTTAGAGGTGTATATGTATATATATCTTTTCTTTAATAATATTTCTCTAATATTCAGGCCGGTAAACGAAAATAAAATAAAAAAATATACTGTATAATAAATAAACGGAGCGTCTACTCAAATATGGGTATCCACTAAAAGCTTAATTAATATATATATATATATATATATATATATATATATATATATATATGAGACGCTGGAAACGAAAATCACACCGCAGTTCATGACGTAAAAAAGTTAAATTTTAAATTTTAATTTTTACGTCATGAGCTGCGGTGCGATTTTCGTTTCCAGCGTCTCATATGCACGGTTTTTGTGGTTGCTTGGAAATCTTCCATGTAAACAAAATCAGACTATCATTATTGTTTTGTCCGTGTCTTGTTTAGTGTGTGTGTGTGTGTGTGTGTGTGTGTGTGTGTGTGTGTGTGTGTGTGTGTGTGTGTGTGTGTGTGTTTATAAAATAAGATATAGAATCCCGACAAAGTGTTGAAGAAATATGACCAATGGAAAACTGTTTAATTGAAACTAGATTGAATTACGCGTTTCGCCTTTCTAGGCGTTGTTAGATCCAAAAACGAAAGAAAGAAATATGTGCGTGTTTAAAACTACTAATGATTAATTTTGTAAGCATACACCAGAATACAAGTGCAAACATATCTTTCTTTCGTGTTTTGATGAAGCCTACAAAGGCGAAACGCGTAATAAAACTTAGTTTCAATTAAGCGGTTTTCCATACGTCATGCATATATATATATATATATATATATATATATATATATATATATATATATATATATATATAAAAGTTCTATATTTTCGAGAAAAGACGAAGAATAAAGAACTATTATTGCTTTAAGAATTTAATCTCTATTTCTTAATGTCCGACAAGTTTATAAGTCTGCCATTCGTCTATGCATTGTATATTGCTGTCACTTCTAGTCTGCTCACACTGCTATTTATCTAGAAATTCTTGACACCACATATTTGATATATATATCTTAAAAAATAAATTTACTTCTTTCTAATCCTTTTTACAAATTATTTCTATCGCAAATACAAATAAAGTTATAAATTTTTAAAGTTAAACTAGGTACATTAAACTTTATAACATTTTTTACAGATTATTTCTATCGCAAATACAAATAAAGTTATAAATTTTTGAAAGTGAACACGAACTTTATGGATACCCAGTGTGTGCGTATATATATATATATATATATATATATATATATATATATATATATATATCAAATATGTGGTGCAGTTCAATTTATATTGCAATGAATCATTCATACAAAAAGAATGTTTTATATCATTAACTTTACTAATTTAATTTTTGTATGAATGATTCATTGTAATATAAATTGAACTATACCACACACACATATATATATATACATACATATATATATATATATATATATATATATATATATATATATATATATTATATATATATACACGTTTTTATAGCATTGATGAAGAATGTTGAAGAATGTTTTATAAAATTATATTCAAAGCATATGACTGCGAGATACAAAGTTGGAATTAAAGCAATCAATCCCAGACATTCTTTTTAACAGGGAAACCTTTTCAGAAAATTAAGTTAAAATGGACCTTGGATCAATGTATTGTTAATCAATCTAAAGTCCAATCAAAAGTCACTGATTTTTTGTTTTTTTTGTTTTACCAAATCTCAATCTTATCTGATCCGTGAGACATCATAATTCATTGATTGATTTCAGTCTGAATTACTCGGATTAAAAGTTATCGTAGTTTTCAATATTTATACTCGGACTATTGTCCTCGTCATTGTTGTTTCTCTCACAACGTTTCGACCGTTGTGCCTGAAGAAGGGCGGAAGGGAAAGTGGTTGAAACGTTGTGATAATAACAACAAACTTGAGGACAATAGTTCAAATATAAGTAGTTTGAATAATGATTGATTCGTTAGGTAATATTCAAGAATTAAGCTTACAAATAAAGTATTTATTCTTTGCCAATAATCAAGTTACGTGTCGAATCAAATTTGAAATAGTTTAGGTCGGTTAAATTAATTAGTGGTGACTGGGGGTTGGTTAATTTGATTAGTGGATACTGGGGGTTGGTTAATTTGATTAGTGGTGGAGACTGGGAGTTGGTTAATTTGATTAGTGGAAACTGGGGGTTGGTTAATTTGATTAGTGGAAACTGGGGGTTGGTTATTTTGATTAGTGGCGGAGACTGGGGGTTCGTTAATTTGATTAGTGGTGGAGACTGGGGGTTGGTTAATTTGATTAGTGGAGACTGGGGGTTGGTTATTTTGATTAGTGGTGGAGACTGGGAGTTGGTTAATTTGATTAGTGGAAACTGGGGGTTGGTTAATTTGATTAGTGGAAACTGGGGGTTGGTTAATTTGATTAGTGGAGACTGGGGGTTGGTCATTTTGATTAGTGGTGGAGACTGGGAGTTGGTTAATTTGATTAGTGGAAACTGGGGGTTGGTTAATTTGATTACTGGAGACTGGGGGTTGGTTAATTTGATTAGTGGAGACTGGGGGTTGGTTATTTTGATTAGCGGTGACTGGGGGTTGGTTAATTTGATTAGTGGCGGAGACTGGGGGTTGGTTAATTTGATTAGTGGCGGAGACTGGGGGTTGGTTAATTTGATTAGTGGCGGAGACTGGCGGTTGGTTAATTTGATTAGTGGCGGAGACTGGGGGTTGGTTAATTTGATTAGTGGCGGAGACTGGGGTTTGGTTAATTTAATTAGTGGTGGAGACTGGGGGTTGGTTAATTTGATTAGTGGAGACTGGGGGTTGGTTATTTAGATTAGCGGAGACTGGGGGTTAGTTAATTTGATTAATGGAGACTGGGGTTTGGTTAATTTGATTAGTGGATGCATGTGCAGTCGCTCGGATTGAGGAATCGCAGAGCCGAGTTCAAATTGCAGTCGAGTCTATTACATTCACTTACTTGCTAATACTCTTAGGAAAGCTATGAATCCATATATTCTCCCTCCATCTATGGGTAAAATACTGGGTCCTTTAGCCTTGGTGGCAACCAGTCTGGGAGAAGAAAATTCTAAATGAAAACCACCTGCTGCGTTGTAGGTCCTGCCTCTTTAGACAAGGGCTTAAAGAAGGTAAATTTTATAAACAAATCTACTTGCAGAGAGTGGAGATGGGGTAACCCCAACATCCTCGGTGCGAAAGGAACCAGCAAGCCATTGCCCTCTTCAACATTAACTGTCACCATGAACCGCAATTGTAAGATGGAGGGGAGTGGTGATTACAGCGGTGCAACATGTGCTACCTGAAGAAAGGTTGAATTCAACGACATATGAATTTCTTTTTCGGTTATTTAATATCGTATATAAATATGTTATCGGACAGAATTCATTATCAGTTAAAAAGCAGGATAATCGTGTCTGCCAGAATCCAATCGGAAGGTGGCCTCTTTTGTGGGTGTTATTTTCCCTCTACAGGGAATACACTAGTCAGAAAACTCCGCCGACTCATAATAAATATATCATGGCGGAGGGGTGCATATAGAGAGAACAGATATTAATATCGATTTGTGTCGACGAATAGCAGATTCAATACGTAAAATCGATCTGAAACGAATGCAAATAAATTCTGGGATTCAGATATAATGCTACATAATCTATAAAAAATCAATCACCAGCATTTGTTTTTTCTTCTTCGATTACGTTTCCATGTCTGCAAACATATACATTACAATAGTTTTTTTTTATCGAGGTTCAGAATGAAATTCTTTCTGTTCTTTCAACTAAAAGTATAAAAAAAAACAACTCCACCAATATTCCACACACCAGTGATTTATATTATTGGATGAATAAATTGAAATGGCACATTAGCAAATAAAAAATATCTGTAAATCTTCCATGTAAACAAAAACAGACAATCATTATCGTTTTGTCCGTGTATTGTTTAATATATATATATATGTGTGTGTGTGTGTGTGTGTGTGTGTGTGTGTGTGTGTGTGTGTGTGTGTGTGTGTGTGTGTGTGCTTATAAGATAGGATATAGAATCCCGACAAAGTGTCGAAGAAATATGACCAATGGAAAACCGTTTAATTGAAACCAGATTTGATTACGCGTTTCGCCTTTCTAGGCGTCGTTAGATCCAAAAACGAAAGAAAGAAATATGTGTGTGTTTAAAACTACTAATGATTAATTTTGTAAGCATACACCACAATCCAAGTGCAAACATATCTTTCTTTCGTGTTTTGATGAAGCCTACAAAGGCGAAACGCGTAATAAAACTTTTCCATACGTCATGCATATATATATACATATATATATATATATATATATATATATATATATATATATATATATATATATATATAATAAAAGTTCTATATTTTCGAGAAAAGACGAAGAAAATAAAGAACTATTATTGCTTTAAGAATTTAATCTCTATTTCTTAATGTCCGACAAGTTTATAAGTCTGCCATTCGTCTATGCATTGTATATTGCTGTCACTTCTAGTCTGCTCACACTGCTATTTATCTAGAAATTCTTGACAAAAATCACTAAAAAAAAGAATCTGCAATGCTATCGGTCCTGACCTGACATCTCGGCTTCAATCATTTTTCCCACAGCCATAATATATCTTCCCTGTGCTTTTTTCTATAAATATTTCCACAGCAATTGTTCAGATAAACTTTGCTCTTTGATTCCCCGACTTGAAGAATTTAAGCGCAGTACCTGATTGCCAAGGTTAGAACTGGTGGAACCCAGGAATGTACGTTCGTCTGAGCACTTTCCATGGAAGTAGTGACAGAGCAGCGAGACGCTTGCGACGTTTCGTCTATGAGAGAGGGCTTGCAGGCTGTAAAATAATTTGTCACCCACAAGGACGCTGGGACGTTTTTTGGACTCTGTCAAGACTGGGAAGTGAGGGAGAGTCAACACCAGCACAAAATATGACAGCAGGACTCCATTTTCAACCTAAACAGTTCGGCTCTGCTTTTTATCCCAGAAAAGTGGATTTGTGCCTTTCCTGAAGCGGTTAGTGTGAAGTGAATACGAACTCTCCTTAAACCGAGTTTGAACTCTCGCTTCGCTTAATGTATTCGTCGTACCGCAACACTGACCCCCGGTACATTTCCTCGGGTAAGGAAATGGCTGTAATTATAAACCAGTTTCAGGTGCTTTTTTTACGAGACATATTGAATTGGATATGGATAGCTCACTAGAAAAACGAGATAGACATCAGTTAATAATCAGACGTGATGTGAATAAGGAAACCTATAAAAACAATAAGAGAAAAATTTTGAATAATTTATAACAAAAAGGGAGACCTTGTTTAGTTATTGTGCCAAGGAACAATCTAAAAAGCTTCAGTTCATTTCGAGGTGCCTAAATCGATTTTGGTAATCTATATCTATTGTTGTGTAGAGTTCAACCGATTATTTATTGATGATTGATCATTCTACATTAGTGATATGTGAAAAAATGTGCTTGGGAGATGACACGTATCAATTGAGAGTTTTTATTCTCTCTAAAAAGCCCAACTTCATTCATACAAGCTCAGCGGACACAGAATGAGATGCAAAGTCTAAAGTCTTACTTCTTCTTATTCTTCTTCTTATTATTATTATTATTATTATTATTCTCCTCCTTCTTCTTCTTCTTCTTCTTCTTCTTCTTCTTCTTCTTCTTCTTCTTCTTCTTCTCCTCCTCCTCCTCCTCCTCTTCCTTTTTCTCCTCCTCCTTCTTCTTCTTCTCCTCCTCCTCCTCCTTCTTCTTCTTCTTCTTCTTCTTCTTCTTCTTCTTCTTCTTCTGCCGTGTCCTCTCAGGCAGGAGGCAATCATGGATCTTCACAATCACAATTGAGTAAAATGACTAACAATAAATTTTATAGAAAAATTACCAAGAATACATTTTATAGTAAAATGACCATCAATACCTGTTACAGCAAAATGACCAGCTATACATTTTATAGTAAAATTGCCAAGAATATATTTTATAGCAAAATGACCATCAATACTTTTTATATCAAAATGACCAGCTATACATTTTATCTGTAGTTGAAAGCATCTAATTATGTTCAAAATATATTTAGTTGACGCCATAAAGCTGTGGTCAAATTGTTCATATTTATGCATTAAATAAGCCATACAGGTTATTTCACTAAACACAATCCACGAACCAACCAACTTTCTTCGGTCGAGTTCTGATGATTCATTTTTGTCCGTTTTTATTGCTTTTATTTTGTATCTCAAAGATCATCACGGCCATGTTTCCACGAAGTCTTTGAAACTATTTTCATTAAGTCCAGAAAATCTTCCTTATATAAACAGAATTATTTCTTGTTGAAACTGAATCGGATTTGTATATAAACAAATATAAACCCGTCTTAATATATCCGTTTGTATTGTTGTCCATGTTCCTTTTCCTTCAGTTGTAATGGGCACGTGTCGTTAGAACCTTCGCTTTCTGACCATGAAACTCGAGTTCAAATCTCACCATGGTTGATTTGTCAGGAAGGTGACAACAAAGTTCTCAGAAAACCAGACCACCGGGCAACCCAAGCCTTGTGTGTTAAATTGGTAGACGGAACTATTTTGAGAGTCGTCGGTGGTTGAGCTAACACGAGATCACAAGTCATCGTGACCGACGACTTGAGCGTGCTGGCCTTTTTTAGATTTTTAATCACGCCATATATTACAATAGCCCGAATATAGAGCAAATCAAATTTAATATTTGCTCAACAAGAGAAAGTTTTACACTCCAACTCCACAAATCTAACCAGGTTTCCATCCAATGGCTACATGTCTAATTTATAAACCGTAGCGGATAAAATATATTAAGGAGAGGAAGAAAGCATTCTTAATTCTTTGACTACACCAAAAAGGCAATAATTAAAAAAAGGAAGTTATGAAATTCTTGTGTAAAATGTCAATTACATATTTGAATGAGTTCATGAACTTGTCTTCAGTAACACTTGAGATTCAACCGTGTCCTTTATTCTGGTTTTCGTAATTTAAGTCGTTCGCCATTGTTGGTTGAATAAGTGTTAATATTGGTTAACACACACCAGAAACGGATGCTGTTATAATTCACTTCCTGTCTTTCGTAAGAGATCTCTAAGAAGATCTAAATTCATCCAAACAAATCTTTTAAAATATCTCACTTTGCGCATTATCATCAACAGTCTTTTGGCCAGATGTGGTCGTAGGATTACTGCGCAGCTGTGAACCTATCTAAATTCTCTCTATGTCTTAGTGCCGATGTTTAAGTCACTGTAAAGGATCTTCCAGTTCACTCAATAACGTTTTCAGTCTATTCTTTATTGTTGGCTTCCTCTTCTTTATTCTAAGGTGGGACCTTATAGGACGACAGTGGAAACATTTTTGTCACTCTTATGACGTGTATATATCATTTTAACTTTCTCTTCTTTACCAGAGATATGAGCTATTCCAACGGCCCTGTTTCTTGTCTGAAATTTTGATACTATGCAACAGGGTTCGTCAACCTAGGTGATATTGCCTATCGCAGGGTGATATCGCCCACCGCTGGGGGATTTCAACTGTTAGGGTAGGGAAGGCGATAAGCAATTGAACACAAAATGGTGGGCAGTTGGAAAGATAAGCAAAGAACCTGTATAACAAATAAATAAACAGGAGGCTAAATGGAACTAACTGGGTCACATTCCTAGATAAGTTATAAATATCCACGCAAAAAAGGAATATTTTTGTATTTTCTATAGTTTTGAGATGAATCATTAACATTCAAATAAATCTTAAGGCAAAATAACATTTTTTCCGGATACAAATCAGATAAGAGAAGACCAAGAGAATAAGAAATATTTGTTGAATTTTTATTAATTGCTCGTTGTCTGTATTTTTACTTTTATAATTATCAACAAAAATAGTTTAATATTTTTTTTTTTGTCAGCTTTTTGCAAGGCTAAACATACAACTAAGCCGAACATAAAACTAAATTATACACAAGGTGCGATGGATAAACTGTCGCCTAAATGACGCAAAAATGAAAATAATACTGACATCTGATTTTAACAGATATGCAGGGCGCGATGGATAAATTGTCGTCTAAATGGCGCCAAAATGAAAATAATACCGACATCTCATTTTAACAGATATGCAGGGCGCGATGGATAAATTGTCGTCTAAATGGCGCCAAAATGAAAATAACGTTGTCATCACATTTTAACAGATACACGTGGTGCGATGGATAAATTGCCGTCTTAATGGCGTCAAAATGAAAATACCATTAACATGTCATTTTAACAGATACACAGGGCGCGATGGATAAATTGTCGTCTAAATTGCGCCAAAATGAACATAACAGACATCTCGTTTTGATAGATATGCTGGGTGCGATTGATAATTTGTCGTCTCAATGTCGCAAAAATGAAAATAATACTGATATCTCATTTTAACAGATGCATGTGATCCGATGGATAAATTGTGGTCTAAGTGACGCAAAATGAAAATAACACTGACATCTCATTTTAATATATATATTTAGCAAAATTACACAAAAATATCTTGAAATACTAAAGAGTAAATTAATTCAATAAAATTGCCATTGGCTTCAACCACAACATCCAGATAACTTCAGAATATCCTGCAACTCTTCTGGGCGGTTTCCTTGTTTAAGTTAGTGAATGCTGCCATAAACCTTGCCTTCAGTTCATCTTTAGTGTTACAAGGAGTTTTGTTGGCCTCTTTCTCAACTGTGCCCCACACATAATAATCAAGGGGGTTGCTTGCAGCCTGGGGAGTTAGGTGGCCAGATGTAAGGGGTGACGTAATCGTAGAAATTGTCTGACAGCTATCGTGCCATATGTCTTGTGTTTTAAGAAGAATAAATATCACCTTCTTCTGTGGTACCTAGACTTTATGAATTTAAGCGCAGTAGTTGATTGGTGGCCAGATCTCATCATTTTGCAAGTGAAATGGCTAGGTGTAACCGTAGGTTCTATGTTAACAGTTTCTTCTCTCACACTCTCTTCCGGCTTCTTGTTTCCCAGTCAACTTTGACCTTCAAAAATTTAAATCTTCTGTCTTCTTAACTCCTGTTCTTTTATTGCGTCTTAGTGGTTTTATTGCCTTGCTTGGGCTGAAATGATGAAAAATAAACAGATTGGTCCTGATCTCACGGCTCATCTCCAGTCAGTTTCCCACCGCCGTAAGGTTGCCTCTCTGTGTCTTTTCTATAAATACTTTCATGCTAATCGTTCAAATTAGATCTCCGCTATGGAACCTAAGCTTATTTAATTTAAACTCGGTACTGGACTGGCATCGAGATCTCACCAACTGACAGTTAAATTGTCTAGATGTAATCGTAAATTCTATGCTAACAGTTTCTTTTCTCGCATTTTCTCACTTTCGCAATGTCAATCGCTATCTACTCTCTTCCTGATTACTCTTTCCTCTTTCCACTCATTATTAATGTTTCTGTTCCTAATTCTTCCACACCCAGTAACCCTTTGTGTCTTAGTGGCTTTACTGCCTTGCTCGTGGAACTCCCTTCCGGCTCCATGCTTTCCAGCCAACTTTAATCTTCAAATATTTAAATGCAATATCAATTACTATCTGCTGTCCTCCTGATTACTCTTTCTTCTTCCAGCTCATTATTAATGTTTCTGTTCCTTATTCTTCCCCACCCAGTAACCCCTTGTGTCTTAGTGGCTTTACTGCCTTGCTTATGGAACTCACTTCTGGCTCCATGCTTTCCACCCAACTTTAATCTTCAAATATTTAAATGCAATGTCAATCGCTATCTACTGTCCTCCTGATTACTCTTTCCTCTTCCCGCTCATTATTAATGCTTCTGTTCCTAATTCTTCCTCACCCAGTAACCCCTTGCGTCTTAGTGGCTTTACTGCCTTGCATGGGGTGAAACCGATTTTTAAAAAAAGATCAAAACTCGGCTAATAGATACGAACTTATTGATCCACTCTTGTTTGCTCAACTACACTTGAGAATTGAATTCACAAGCAATATCCTCTAAAAGTAGCTTGTTAACCATTACTCTATAACAAGTACCTGTGGATATCCTTATCAAGATTTTCCTAGTTGGGTATAGCAGTGAGGCAACTTGTGAGTATCATACTTGATGCACTTTTGAGATTCTTGACCAATTATCGATGACCATCAATTAAATTTAGACAGATATCAGTCAGTTAAGTGCCATACGTGATATACTCTTTTGATATCCATTGCACCTCCCACGCATATAATATAGAAACCCAAATTACACCACCCACGCATATAGTATAGAAACACAAATTACACCACCCACGCATATAGTATAGAAACCCAAATTACACTACCCACGCATATAGTATAGAAACCCAAATAGAAAGTGTCTGCGTTCGGATCGACTTCCCCTCACCCCAAGGGCAGGGGCTGCATGTGTTATGTGTGGCACTAAAATGGGCGTTTCCACCACAGATATTTATCCATTGGTGTTTAGGCTCCTAGGTGAGGTGTAATAGGCGAACCATCACAATCGAATAGTAATGTTCGATCTTCACCTAATCCTGTATTTTGTTTTACCACGCGGGCTGTAATTTAAAAAAGAAACTATATTTAGCCTCAGGTGAAATTGTTTTGTGACCACAAATGAACATTTAAAAAAAAAACAAAAAAAAACGAATCCGTCACATGATGTCAACGTGTATACGATAAACATCTATTTAGAAGTGCAACATTCCTAGAATGTCAGATTAAAGCTACTAAATCTTTTCCCTATGTCAGTCACAACATTAGCGTTGCTGATAATTACCAAAGAAGGTCGAAAGTTTTGTTTCGTTTCTTTTACGGCATTTCGACCTTGTCCAGGTTATTTAATGCCGAATTTTGACCTTTTGGTTTTCAATAGAACAAAAAAAGATAGATATACTCCCCCCCCCCCGCTTTTTTTAACGGGGGTAGATGTTTATCCCTTGTTTCATGTTTAGGATTAGGTTTCTTGTTCCTTCGAAAGTCTTCTCATTCTTTTTCCCTACTAGTAGCCAATTGCGTCTTAGTGGCATTATTGCCTTGCCTGAAATGTATTAATTTTAAAAAATGGTTTGCACGACAATAAAAAAATAAACACAGGTTTTGGTTTTCCCGAAAGACAAAAAGATAGACATGTGTTTGGTGGGCATGAGGGTCAAATATAGACACAGGTAGAGTAAATAGGTGGACATTTTGCTGAAGGTATCCCTCTACAAAGGGGTGGAGTTGCAGTATTACTGACCCCAATTGAAAGGAGCAAGGGTTGAAAATACTCAAACGAAAACATTATAGATCTGGATGCTTTCAACAAAAATTAATGAATTCCATTGTCAATAGGAGTCTCATTAAATTTTCATTAAATAATACAACGGTAAACCGCGGACAGCAGCAGCTGTGAAAACATGACAGCAGCAGCAGTTGCAACCTAATCAGCAGACAGGTTAGATTTAAAGCTCCATGTTCATAAAAGCGAATTGTCCTACTATGGCCTAGTGGATAAAACCGTTGTTTTTTTTTTAATTTGTGGCATAGTGATTGTGATTTCAATCCCTGGGTCAGGTAATGTGTTCTTGCACTCAGTGGGAACGTGCGAGCAATAATTGAACAGTACTAAATAAAAATAAGAACTAGACAATATATCCCTAGATATGGACGAGAACAGTCTACCCCCGTAGATTAAATAAAGGGTTCAGTTAGGAATTCTCTCTGGGTTACCCGGTTCGAGATATAGCTGAGGAAGCCCGCTGACACAACGGTGGAAACGTTTTGACAATATCCATGTGGATTACAGAATTGGTTCATAAATTTAGTGACAAACTAATTGTGAGTTCAATCCCTCGGCCAGGCAGTGTGTGATTAGACTCACTGGAAACAGGACAAGCAATAACTGAATTACAACAAAAAAAAAGAACTGCACGAGGTATCTAGCAGTTGAACGAGAACAGTCTACCCCCGTAGATTACATAAAGTGTTCAGTTCACAATTCTCTGTAAGTTACCCGGATCGATATACACCTGAGGAAGGCCGGGTGGCACAACGGTCGAAACGTTGTGACAATATCCATGTGGATTACAGAATTATTTTATGAATTTAGTGACAAAATAATTGTGAGTTCAATCCGTGAGCTGGGCAGTGTGGGCTTGGACTCAATGGAAACAGGGTGAGCAAAAACTGAGCAGTAACAAAAAAGAACTAGACGAGCTATCTAGATATTGGTAGTGGAACGAGAACAGTCTACCCCCGTAGATTAAATAAAGGGCTAATTCAGGTTAGCCAGATCGGTATACACCTGAGGAAAGTCAAAAGGCACGATGTTCGAAATATCGTGATAACAACAAGTATGAGGACACTAGTCAGAATATAAATAATGCAAATAACAAAAGCGAACATGCCGTCAAATCAACCAACGGAAAGTTTGGTAATTCGCCATAATTCTATTTCTGGGCGATACACGTAGAAAAATCAAAAATCAAAACGAGTCTCTTTTTTATTGTTATGCCTCTGCTTTTTCCCGCTAATTTTTTTTGTTTTTTTCATTGTCTGTTCAAACGGGCAAGTTTATTTTTTCCTGTTCTATATGGCGCACGTTTTAATCTCCTAAACCATGTTTGTACATTTATACGAAAAGAAGTGTTTTAATAACGGAAAAAAAACATGAGACAAAAACGCGATATCTTCATTGAGTTTTGCTTTCAAAACATGGCCTCGTTTCCAATGTTTTCATCGACTTCAGTTGATCAAAAGATTACAATAACTTTTTTTTAATCATTTCACAAAAAAAAACAAGGCAATAAAGCCACCAAGACGCAACGTTGTTACTGAATGTGAATAAGAGAAAAAGAAAACATTAAAGAGAGTGGACAATAAAAAAGCAATCTGCTGAAATAAAAAAAAAACAACGTTGTATATTTCGTAAAAAATGACAAATTAGCCAATGTTTAAGAATCATACTGAACACTGTCAGCCATGTGTCTAGGTAAAATATTGACGAATTTAGAAATAAAACCTAATGGGACAAGGAACTGTAAACGCACTACGACAGTTTTAAGTTGCATTTTATTTAGAATAGTATAAGTTGCACTAAAATCAGAGTAAGAAATAAAATAAGAAATTAAGGAAAAAATGCAAGCAGGCAAAAGAGGAATGACCCAATGAAATGTATGCAGAAATAGAAAGAATAGACATTACAGATAAAAGTAGATATTATTATTATTATTATAAGACAACTAACAAACGACACATTCATGAACAAGTTGCAGAAAATCTAAGGACAGAACACTGACAACAGAAAAAGAAAAATACATTAAAAGTGGAGTGAGTACATCAAAGAACTTTCCTACAACGAAATAGAACAACAGCCTGCAATACAAAGAAATAGTGAAGCGCCAAAAATATTCAAATCTGAAGTGAAATCAGCACTGATCAAGTTGAAGAGGACCAAATCAGTAGAGGACCAGACGGAATTCTAATAGAGATGCTGGCAAATTTAGATGATTTCGACATTGCCAAAATTACAGACATAATAGATATAATATACGACAGTGGTGATATACCGGAAGACCTAAGTAGATCTATTTTCATAGCACTGCTTGAGAAGCGAGGTGTAAACAAATGCGAACTTCATCGGACAATCAGCATAACAATGTAACTTACCATCTAAATTCTGATGAATACAGCGCACAGTAAAATTGGACCCGAAATTGCAGTTTCGTTAAAGACACTGGAACAATGAATGCAATATCCAAAGATAATATCAGAATGAACAATAAAAATGCAGAAGGATATATACCTTTGTTTTATAGATTATGCAAAAGCGTTTCATAGAGTACACCTTTGTGCAAATTAATTGAAACAAAACAAATAATTCCGTTATTATTTACTTTTTTTGTATTTTCCAGTGAAACGTGACCCAGTGCACATGTTAGTATTTCGTATGTTCATTCCACGAAGTCATTCCTTGCAGATTGACCACAGATTTTTGACTGGATTTGAATCAGGAGAGTTTCCGAGCCAGTAGATAGTGCTTTGATTTGCTCACTGATTTGGTTAGGCTTGTCAGTGTGTTCGTGCAGCGTTACAATTTTCATACGCTTCCTTGGAGTAACATCCATCGCAGACAATGGCCGTAGGACAACTAATCGACAGTCGAGACAAAAGTATCTGGACGTGATAAAAATCTGATGCAATCACGGATGACGAAATATTTTTCAAGGCCAAACAAATTTCATCATACACCGCGAAAACACATTCATATTACTGCACATCACTGCAAATGACCTAATCTAAGGAAAAAATAGAAATTACACCCTGTCACTCCAGTGGGTCTAAAACTGACTGTATGGTGAAAGAAAGGAAACTAAAGCGGTTGTTTCAATTAATTTGCACAAGGATGTACGTCACAAAGAACTATTTGAACTGCTAGGTGAACATGATATATTTTGAAAGGATATTAGAACCATCCAGAGCTTATACTGGGAGAAAACCGCCTGTATACAAATAGAAAATGAATTTAATAAATACGTAAAAATAGAAAGGGGTGTAAGACAAGGATGAGTCTTCTCACCAGACTTATTCACGCTTTACAGTGAAGCAATCCTGAGAGAATTCATTCACTACCAGGATCCGTTGTTGGTGTCCACAATCTTAGCAACATTACATATGCAGATGATACAGTATTGATAGCAGACACAGAAAAGGAATTACAGGAACTCTTATAGAAGGGAGTAAATAAAAGCGCGCCATTTTGGATAGCCGGAAGGAACACGGCGCATAGAAGAAGGTTGCGGGTAGTGTGATGGTTATCAGCGTAGAAAATGGAATCGTCGAACAGAGAAAAGTCATAAATCACTCTCTTCTCCCTTTTGCTATGGGTTAAATATTGATGTACATAGAATTCTCTAAGAGAAGGAAAACTCTGAAGTCAAAGCTGTTGAGATGACATCGAGAAACCACTCTTTAGTAATTTCAATGATATTAAAGAAGAGGGAAGCTATGGAGAACCATGATCGGTTATGACCTGAATGGGCATAGCATTTTTTTTTAAATATCGGCATTTTGAAGATGTCTACATTTTTACTTAAAATTTATTGATTATTGGAAAAAATTTTAATGGCGACTTTGCACACGTTTCATCTTTTGGGGGCACTTCGACCTGATGTAACGGTTAACAAGCTTGTCTCGCTAAATCAGTTACGAGTAAGTAGTGAGTTCGATCCTCACTGGGTGCCCCGTATTTTCGGCTTTCTGGCATATCTAAGCTACACTTAGTAAATCTTTATATTTAGCGCTTCGGTGTAATGTAATGGTTAACAAGCTTGTTTCGCTAAATCAGTTACGACTGAATAGTGAGTTTGATCCTCACCGGGTGCCTCATACTTTCGGTCTTGTGACACGTCTACACTTGGAAAATCACCATACTTTACATTATGTAAATTATTTGCATATAAAGATATATTCTTCAGTAGAAAATGGCGTGCTTTTATTTGTATTTCAATTTTATTTTTATTTTATTTTCCAGTTTTTATTTTTAACTTTACTTTTTTTACATTTTTATTATTTTTATCTTTATTTTTATCTTTTTTATTTTTTATTTTTTAAGTTTTTTGTTTTTAGCTTTTTATTTTACATTCTTTATTTTTTTATCTTTTTAATTTTTACATTTTTAATTTTTATTTTTTTATTTTTTACATTTCTTATTTTTTTATCTTTATTATTTTTTATGTTTTTACTCTACAAGGGCGTGTTTGTTTCCTCTCGTTGTGGTAGCCGAGTTATGAAAAGTTCAGGTTTCTGTAGACCTTGTTTAACATTTGTGAATCTCTTCCACTTATACAAATTGTTTAATGGCTTTCCCAAAAAACATAGCGATTTATTTGTTTTCTTTTTCCTTTCCATTTTAACCTCAAATTCTCTGCGTTTTTTTTTTTAAACACTTCTACTATCAATGAATGCAGGGTATAAAAAAATACAATCAGCCTATTAAACACGTTACAGAATTTGTATATCTGGGACATGTCCGCTTATGAACAATCATACAATTTCGCTAAATTACAGAATGAGCTGAGGATGGGCAGCGTTCGGGAAAAAATGTAATGAGACTAAAATCGAAAAGGGGGTCACAACACAGAAAAGATTGCGTTGCAGTTCAGACCAGACACCAGGTTCGTCGACAGGATGCAGTTTCTTCCAGTCAGACGTTTGTGGCTTTAAAATTACCTTTCGGCCAGATCGTTACCGACGAACGATTTCTAGCAGTAAACCAAATTTTATTCTGCTATAAGCGAGCAAAGTAGAAAAAGTGGTGTGTGGGGCACAATTTAGCGGCCGTCTTTCCTGCCCGTCCCCTGAGGCCTGCTTTGTCCCTCTGTGTGCCTTTTCGTAGGATGGTCAGTTTTTATAGATAACAATTTTCTTCTCATCATCGTCTAAAAAAATAACTTATCTTCCTGCCGTGACTTTCTCTCAGTCTGGGCGTCTTGCTCTATACTTTGAAGTTGACTTCACTGACTGATAACCATTGGTCGAAAGTAATTCTTCCGTGTCCATTTCAGCGACAGGTCCCGCTGGTTGTCAATTTATCAGGACCTTAGCTGAGTCATACTGCTAGAATAAGAAATCTACACATTCCCTGTTCTTATGGATGGACTTTTATTGCACACCATGAAAAGACAAATATTCTTAAAAATAAAATTGGAGGGTTTCCAGAATCCCGTCATGACCACAAATAAATCGATTTTTTTTTCTGTAGACCTTAACATTTGATATGAACAGATTGAGATAGATAGATAGATAGATAGATAGATATGAACAGAGTGAGATAGATAGATAGATAGATAGATAGATAGATAGATAGATAGATAGATAAATAGATAGATAGATAGATAGATATGAACAGTGAGATGGATAGATAGATAGATAGATAGATAGATAGATAGATAGATAGATATGAACAGTGAGATAGATAGATAGATAGATAGATAGATAGATAGATAGATAGATAGATAGATAGATAGATAGATAGATATGAACAGTGACATGGATAGATAGATAGATAGATAGATAGATAGATAGATAGATAGATATGAACAGTGACATGGATAGATAGATAGATAGATAGATAGATAGATAGATATGAACAGTGACATGGATAGATAGATAGATAGATAGATAGATAGATAGATAGATAGATATGAACAGTGACATGGATAGATAGATAGATAGATAGATAGATAGATAGATATGAACAGTGACATGGATAGATAGATAGATAGATAGATAGATAGATAGATAGATAGATAGATAGATAGATAGATAGATATGAACATAGTGAGACGGATAGATAGGAACAGATAGATAGATAGATAGATAGATAGATAGATAGATAGATAGATATGAACAGATTGAGATAGATAGATAGATAGATAGATAGATAGATAGATAGATAGATAGATAGATAGATATGAACAGATTGAGATAGATAGATAGATAGATATGAACAGATTGAGATAGATAGATAGATAGATAGATAGATATGAACGGATTGAGATAGATAGATATGAACAGATTGAGATAGATAGATAGATAGACATGAACAGATTGAGATAGATAGATAGATAGATAGATAGACATGAACAGATTGAGATAGATAGATAGATAGATAGACATGAACAGATTGAGATAGATAGATAGATAGATAGATAGATAGACATGAATAGATTGAGATAGATAGATAGATAGATATGAACAGACTGAGATAGATAGATATGAACAGACTGAGATAGATAGATATGAACAGATTTAGATAGATAGATAGATAGATATGAACAGATAAGATAGATAGATAGATAGATAGATATGAACAGATAAGATAGATAGATAGATAGATATGTGGTCGGTGGATCAGTCTGTCTGTAACTTCATATAGAGAGAGATTATTAGTTAAATTTAATCAACCCGGTGTCTTGACAAATGAAGCCAGTTTCGCTGAAAAGAAACATTTGTTGTGTAAACCTAATGTTTTTTTTTTCAACATTTCGTTGCAAACAATGATATATCTAGATATCTAGATATCTATAAAGCCAATAATTTATTTGAGAGATTTTCATAACTGCCTGCCAGTGTTCGATTTTTGAGCAAAGACCAAAAAAGAAAAGAATTTCAAAGCTGATTTTTAAGGCTTATATCTTCCTCGCTTGGGCAAACCTAACTCAACATACGACACAATCTTCTTTCTGCTTAATCTTCCCGTTCAACTCTTTTCTGTCCGAAACTAAACTTAACAAATCTCTATGAGATGAAATGCAGATCAAATATGGATCAGAATCCGGCAGGATGTTAAATTAATGAACAAATAGTAAACGTATATCAATCTAACATGTTTCACGTTTAGTAAAGCTCCGTCAGAGATTGTGAAAAAAAAAGATAAAAAGATAAATAAACATTGATATTTTCAATTATCTTTAGATTCTTTAAGAATGGATTCAAAGAAATATGGCGATGTAATGAAATGTTTGAAGCATGTGTTCATCGTTGGTAATAATGTTATTATTAAGTTTTTGGTGTATTTTCAATTATCTTTAGATCAGTTCTCATTGGTCAGAAACGTGTCACGTGTTTTAAAACCGTAGATAATTTTATGTGTACGTAGGTTTGTGAAGATTCTTGTATGTCTAAGTGGGCATTGGATGGTAACGATGGATGTAATTGTGTATGTGTGTCTGTCTAGTGGGAGTTCTATCTTCACCTTTTTGCGGTCAACACGCGCAGTGGGGTGTCACAAGGTTCTAATTTATGACTGACCTCTTTAAGAATGTATTAGATATAAGTTAGATTCTTTAAGAATGGATTCAAAGAAAGATGGCGATGTAATGAAATGTTTGAAGCGTGTGTTTATCGTTGGTAATAATGTTATTATTAAGTTTTTGATCTATTTTCTCCTTAAACAATTAATGTTTTTTTTATAATTAGGCTGGTATTAGTGAAACCAAATCTCTATATGTAAATATTTTTTAAAACTTTTGAACGCGTTCGATGTCACGCGAATGGGATCTTATTTGCAGTGTCATATGTCTATCGGTTCAAATAATTATAAAATCATTTTTAATTGCATGTTCCTAAATTATAAGAGATGTTAATTATTACTTGTTTTAACTTAATATGAATAGCTTATAAAGTCTATAATTTGGTTGGTTTTACTAAATATTATATTATCAACAAGGATCCGTCTTAACGTTTCGGCCTTCTTCAGGTGGTTGGAATATCGAACTGAACCCTTTATTTCGCTCTCTGGGGTGCCATGTTTAATGGATGTCAGTTATCAGTTATCTCCTGTTAATTTCCCTCTGAAAGTTCTCCGCCGCCTTAACAAGGTATTGAACTCACATTCTTTGGGTTACTGTCACTGGATCTAACTAACGCCTTTACCCACTGTGCCATGTGTCCTTAATGACATCTGTGTATGAATTTCTGACCTAATGTCTTCAGCAACCATTTTTACGAGTGCTCATATTGCAATTTTTGCTGATATCATTTCATGTTTTTACCAGAGCTCATATTGCAATTTTTGTTGTTATTATCGCTTTCCCCTGGCACTCCTTATTACTGGTTCCCATATTGTATTCATTTCTATGCTTGTTCGGCTCAAGAGATTTTTGTGGCCTAGCATATGTGCTGATTCCTTAAGTTTACGAATTTTCCAATGATGTTCTTTGATCTCAACCTGATCCCATAAAGGGCGGTGATCTCCTTTTTCTCTTCATATGTGGTCAGCCACGCCTGATTTTTCCACTTCCCCTCGTGTTACAGCTTTCTGGTGTTCTTGAAGCCTTACCTTAAGGGAGTAGCCTGTTTCCCCTTTATATTTCTTTCCGCAGCTGCACAGTATACACAGTCTTTAATCATGTTCTCCTCTAGTGGGGTCTTACTCGGGAGAGATATCTGCGAAGTGTCGTCCATCTTTTGAAGGTTGTCCTGATGTTATATGGTTCGCAGATCCTTTGTATTTTCTCTGATAACCCCTTCAAATAAGTCAGGCAGACTGTTTTCTGAGTGTTGTTGTCCTCCTCTTGTACCCGCCTATCCCAGTTTATTCGGGCTGCTGCCATGTACCCAGGGTAGTTGTTACGTTGTAGGGTACTACTTATACTGACCAATTCTTTATCTAATGTCTCTGGGTCGCCACTTATGACTTTTGCTCGGTGTTGTAAGCAGCGGACGATCCCTTTCTTTACGCTGTATGGATGGTGGGAGTTGAAATTGAGGTACTATCCCACCATCCATACAGCGAAAAGAAAGGGAATTTGTAAGCAACATTACTCTTATTGCGTTGATGTTTCATTATACACTGCCAAATTTTATTTTTTTTGTAATAGAAAATTTGTCGTAGATGCTTATTACAATCTGTAGGCTTTATGTATATATACGTTACATAATTATAGCCCTATAATGTCTTACTAGTTTTCCTTAAATAAGACTGTATTTCTTCATCAGTAATAGTATTTGAAAAGATGTCAGTAAGAGTATTTGTTACTCCTTATTAACTAGAGTATCATGTGATTGCTCCAGCCTGGAAATAGTCCGATAATACTGGCTAATATCAGGTCATTTAACACCAACCAGATGTCCATATTTCTATAAAGGAACTAATTTTGTTCAGTGAATGCAACTGCTTGGTATAAATAAACGGAATCTTCAAGAGTATCCAAACTTGATCATAATAAAAGCTTAGATTTCTTGATCTTCAAATTGTTAGCTTATATTCTTTTTCCACAAAATATTTGAAGCTCGGATACTCTCGTGAGATCTCCGTGGACACGTGATACTGCATGTTCCATCGTATCCCTATCAGCTGCAATAATATACACTATTTTTAACCCGGGAAAATTTCAAAGTTTCCCTGTTTTAATATTCTGGTGAATCTTCTTAATTCTTAAGTCAATAAGCTCATGGTGAATTATATGACAATAAAATATCTGTAGAAATTCCCCTATCACATCGTTAAATATTTGAGCTTAACAACTTTAACAAAATATTGCAATAACAATCATAAATATGAATGCTGGTCGTTATTTTAAGAAGTAAGGGGGTACAAATGAAAAGATTTAAAATTGACAACTGTTTCCATTTCACTGAAACAGACGTTAAACTCTTCTACCGTCCCTTCTTTCTTTCTTTCTTTCTTTCATTTTCTCACTGAAACCAAGTAGCGTCTTTTCCTCACTTTCCACCCGGTCAAAACGGAATAGCTCATTATTTATGAGATATTGACAGGAGATGTCAAACGCTTTCATCTTCCCTTATTTCTTGCTTGCGTCATTTTTCCACTGAAACCAAGTCGTGTATTTTCAACACTTTCCACGCGATCAAAATGGAATAGACATTGGCAAGGCGTAACGGTGGTGCGAACTAAGAAAAGGAAGGACAAGCATAATGATAATAGCATAGAAAATTGTTTAATTAATATCAGTTAATTATTTCTTAAGCGGCCATTTTATATCGATGTGGATATTCGGTTTTGTAGCGA
This sequence comes from Acanthosepion esculentum, assembly GCA_964036315.1. NCBI lineage: Eukaryota > Metazoa > Mollusca > Cephalopoda > Sepiida > Sepiidae > Acanthosepion > Acanthosepion esculentum. Next base: position 23,552,545 of record OZ038509.1, on the reverse strand, counting down.
AGAAGGCACAGATCTTTGATTCTTAACACAGAATTAGGTTTGGAATGAATAGGGATTTCTTTTCAAAGTCTAATAAGTCGGGGAGGAGATGGAATACGCTGGGTTGGAAAACTCTGAGAAGGAATTAGAATTTGTTGGGAACGTAGTTAACTTAAATGAAGGAAAGTTACGTAAATAAACTGCGAATTATTTAATGAGAGTCAAAACAATTTTCTTCTCCATCAATTTTTTTACCGCAAAGTAATATAAACCTTACATTGCTTTTTTCTAGTGTCCTTTATTTGTTATTATTCTCTTCGCAGATCGTCTTTCATTGTTTTTAGCTCTACTCAAGTGCTTTGGCAAGATCTTTTTGTTTTGTGGGGCGTCAGGAATATATGTTTTTCGCTAAGAATCCCAATGTGTTTTACCTTTTGAGCGCTCTAATTCCTGTTTATATTCAATGTTATATTTCTACAGAACAGCTGCAAGACATTGCTATTCTTAAATAGACTACAACTAAATACGAGACACATCGAAATGGCCTTTTTTTTCAGCTATATTCTTTTTGGGCGTTTTTAAATAACTAGGTAAACCGACACGTTACATAAAAAATATTTTCATTTGTTATCATTCAATAGAGTTCTTAACAATTCAATGAATTATAATTTGAATCGAGTATTCAAATTTAATGGATTATAATTTGAATGAAATTTTATAATTAAATGAATTACATTTTGAATGGAATGTTCAAATTGAATCAGTTATAATTTCAACAAGGTTTTCGAATTGAACGAATTATGATTTGAATGATGTTTTCGAATAGAATGAATTACAATTTGAATCGAGTTTTCAAATTGAATGAATTACAATTTGAACCGAGTTTTCGAATAGAATGAATTCAAATTTGAATCGAGTTTTCAAATTGAATGAATTCAAATTTGAATCGAGTTTTCAAATTGAATGAATTCAAATTTGAATCGAGTTTTCAAATTGAATGAATTACAATTTGAATCGAGTTTTCAAATTGAATGAATTACAATTTGAATCGAGTTTTCAAATTGAATGAATTACAATTTGAATCGAGTTTTCAAATTGAATGAATTACAATTTGAACCGAGTTTTCGAATTGAATGAATTCAAATTTGAATCGAGTTTTCAAATTGAATGAATTACAATTTGAATCGAGTTTTCGAATTGAATGAATTCAAATTTGAATGAAATTTTTCGAATTTTATTTTCGAAATTTATTAAGCGGAGAGGTGACGATTACAAACCTGTAATTAGTTAATAAGCAGACATGAATTATGGACAATTCCTTCATCATTTCAGTCGCGACACATGGAAATTAATCCGTCAATTAGAGAAAAATACTTTAAAATATAATAGATACAATTTGTTTATTTTATTTAACAGAATCTATTTAAACGAACATTTGCTGCCCAAATACACGCCATTTAAACACTATTTGATGATATTAAAGCCGTGAAGTTTCAATGGAATCTCATTAAAAGACAGATTAATCTTTCCACTGAAGGGATTAAACACAATTGGATTAACTAACGAAACATGCATTTCGATCTTGGTTGTGATACAACATTTCGACTGTTGTTGCCTTCGGTCTTCTTCAGATGTCTTTTACGAGCACGACGGTAACCTTCTCAATATTTATTCAACTCGTGTGGGTATATTGTTCTCAGCCTGCTTTCCATACTTATGGGAGGTAACTCATATCACTTAACAATCACCTGCTTAATTCATCTTTGTGTCGCCTCTCTCTCTCTCCAACTGAACCAAAGTATATTACTTTTCGGCACTACCTGACACAGGGATTAAACTCACATTTGATATTATTTAGCCAATGCTAGGCCAGGGGTCGGCAACCTATTGCTAACTATGTACTGACTTAGAGTTTTAAAATAATCCAGTTTGCCAATAGCAGACGTATTTTTATACAAGTCAAGGTCAATATACCTGTTCTACAATATATTTTATATAGTAATATATAGTATATACACTTCAGTATATATTAAAATTGAAACAGCCAACGTTGTTTGAGTGTTAATCTTTCGATGGTTGAAATTGCCAAAGACTGAAGTTGTTAAATCTGAAAAAAAAGAAAAAAATCATTAGACGCTTAAACTTAATTCACATTTAAAATTGGCCCAAGTTATTGGAACATCCTTTACATTAAGGTTATGACTTTTTATAAAATAATTGATTTCCTGTTTCATAATTCGATGAATTTACGTTCAAAAATGATGAAGTGTTTAGTTCGGTTTATTTTTAAAATAATGTCTCACCCAACACGAAAGTTGTAAAATCGTATATAGTAGTACACTATTTACATTGCTCGGACTATTATCCTCATCTTTGTTGCCATATTTATCACAACGTTTCGGCCCTTCAGTATCTGTCTCTATTTCTGTGATGAAGTATTATGTACACTATTGTCCTCATCTTTGTCGCTATATTTATTACAACCTTTTGGCCCTTCAGTATCTGTCTATATTTCTGAGATGAGGTATTATGTACACTATTTACATTATTCGGACTATTGTCCTCATCTTTGTCGCTATATTTATTTCAACGTTTCGGCCGTTGCACGCTCCGGCCTTCTTCAGGTGTTTGGAATGTCGAACTGAACCCTTTATTTCGATCACTGGTGTAGACTCTTCCAGTTCCACTAGTTTGTCTAATGGATGTCAGTTATCAGTTATCTCCTGTTAATTCCACTCTCCAAGTTCTCCATTGCCTTAACCAGGTATTGAACTCACACTCTTTGGGTCCTGTCACTGGATCCAACTAATGGCTTTATCCACTGTGTCCTTGAGGATATCTGTGTATGAATTTCTGGGACTTATAAACCTAATGTCTTCAGCAATCATTTTTTACCAGTTCTCATATTGTAATTTTTGCTATTATCATTCCATTTTTTTTACCAGAGCTCATATTGCAATTTTCGTTGTTATTATCGCTTTTCTCTG
>OZ038509.1:23517079-23547079 GCA_964036315.1 Acanthosepion esculentum | reverse complement strand
AGAAGCAATTCACACAAAGACATAAAATATTCAAATCGCACAACTCTCTCAAAAGAACACCAATTGGTATGTGGACTTACATCTATATCTTGGGCAGCCTACTTTTTCATAAACACGCCAGTGATACAGAGAACTCAATCCGTTGTGAGAGTCTTGCATTATCAGCAGTAATAGTCACTGTTTACAAATTCGCATTTTTTCCCCACAGTGATCGACCGAATTAATTTTTTTGCGGGAGCTAATATCGTCATCCACAAACTGTTTCGCTGTATCACAGCACATCATTGTGGCTAGACATCGGATCGCTTCAATTATGAAAGCGGAGATTTTAGAAATCCATGATAATATTTTATTTCGCAAAACCGATACTTCGGTTTCGTCCCATCAGACTAAAATCAGTCATAAACTATATCATCTTTGGAATTATCTATACGGATTACCAAATAATATTATCATATATATATATATATATATATATATATATATATATATATATATATATATATATATTGTTGCATCCTTAAAGAGGTTACAAACAGACAAAGATGGTACTCGAGTGAAGGAACAACAACAGGCGCGTAGATGCAAGAAGAGAGGTTTATTGTAAAAGAGAATACACAACTGAAAGACAGGGAATTGGGTGGCAGGGTAGTAATTCCCGAAGCAAGGTTATTTACCTTACCTCCCCGCGAGGCAGGATGTGGCACAAGGTCGTTTTTCAATGCGGGGTAAATCCGAGCCCGTAGGTTCTGGCAAAAATTCCCCGTAGACCCCCGTACCACTCCAGACGACACTCTGCCCTCCGGCATAGCCTCGTTTAGGTTCCTCTCTGCCCGAAGACAGAGAGTTCGACCAGTACAGCTGGAGACAAATCTCCAACTAATTGCCGAAGCAAGGATATTTGCCAACCGCCCCACGCGGTCGGATGTGGCACAAGGTTGAATTTAACGTGGAGTATCCGAGTCCGTAGGCTCGGGCAAAAATTCCCCGTAGACTGCGTAAAAAATGGCGTCGTGTAGCTGTCTACCACCCCAGACGAGACTCTGCCCTTCGTCTGTGTCCCTCTCCGCCTGAAGGCAGAGAGTTCGACTAGCTTAGCTGGAGACGAATCTCCAACTAATTGCGGAAGCAAGCTTCCAGGTATAGACTGTTCTCACCATATATAGCCACTTATATCGTGAATCCATAGAGGCGATAGGGAATGTGGGACATTCCATTGCAACACACACACACACACACACACACACATATATATATATATATATATATATATATATATATATATAGGGAGAGTGAGTATATATATATATATATATATATATATATATAGGGGGAGAGTGAGTATATATATATATATATATATATATATATATATATATATATATATATATATATAGGGGGAGAGTGAGTATGTATATATATATATATATATATATATATATATATATATATAGGGGGAGAATGAGTATGTATGTATTTATGTATATAAATTGAAGCTATACGGAAAAATATTGTAAGTTTTTCCGGGGCTAGAACTACAACCATTGGAGAGAGCATTTAGTATAATATGCTCGAATATGATGCCAGGTTCGATCCCTGGCACCTGCGGTATCTCCAAAGGGGAAATTCCAAATTTCGTCTCATGTCCTATGTACACGTGAGTTTTGCGCATTAAAGTCGATCTTGTACCATATTCCATTCGAGTGGGTGAGAAGATAAATATGCAGGGTCTTGTCCGTTTGCTGTACATTTGCAGCCTCCAACAGACAATATAATGTGTACACGGCTGCTGCTGATAATATTGTACTTATGTGTATTGTGGCACCAAGTCGAACAAAATGTCTCGAGATACAACAGCAAAAATTACAAAACTGTTCCTTGAATTTTCTTTAATCAAATAGGAAGGACACTGAATTATTCATTTAAATGACTTGGGTCATTTTTTTTTTATTAACTTTTGTTTGTTTTGTTTTATTTTTTAAACCGACGAAGGAAGCCTTGCTTCAAAATAGAAATTTGCGCAATTCATAATTTTATGACAAACACTTTCGTTTTTCCTCAAAATATAAATAAAAATGAAAACATTCCTTCTGCTTGAATTACTTGCAGACACTCTCTCTCTTTCACTCTCACTCTCTCTCTCTCTCTCTTGTGCGTATTTGCTTTCTCTCTCTTACAAACACACACACACATACACACACACACACACACATATATATATATATATATATATATATATGTGTGTGTGTGTGTGTGTGTATGTAGACATAATAGGCCAATGAAAGAAATTCAAGCGATAAAAAAACAGCAAAATAATAATATTACTAATAAGACTAATAATATCTGTCGTATATCAGTCGGCCTTTGACCAAATGGAAGTGGGGGGGGGAAAGGTTTTAAAAATAGGAATGTTCGGAAACGCCTTTGTCCTTTCTCAACAAAACAAGAAATGAAAAATGAAGTGGTATTTTCTTTTCCAGGGAATTTGTTTTGCTATTTTTTGTTTTTCTGGTTTTTTGTTTAGTTTTTTTTGTTTGTTTTGTTTTTTGCATGTGTTATATTACCGAACAGATCTGATAGTTTTGGGTTAGTTATTTGTTACGATTAGGGTTATAAAGGATTTGTAGAAGGCTTGCTCTGGAATTTTGATGACATTATATATATATATATATATATATATATATATATACATATATATATGCATGTTTCATTAAAAACGACAGACAAGGTACTACGATTGAGCTTTTTATTTAATTTTTCTTGTGTTCGAACAAGAGCTTTCTTTTCTGGACAAAGAGTGTGTAAAAACTGTCCAAATGTTTTATATTTCCGAGCGCTTTCGGCTATGCCTTTAACCATTATCAAGGATGATTCGATTTTTCGGCTTAATTGAGTGTGTGCATTATGAATCAAATCATCCTTGATAATGGCTAAAGGTATAGCCGAAAGCGCTCGGAGCTATAAAACATTTGGACATTTTTAATGAAACATGCATAAACGAAGGATTGCTGCCTAATATATACATATATATATGTGTGTGTGTGTGTGTGTGTGTGTGTGTGTGTGTGTGTGTGTGTGTGTGTGTGTGTGTGTGTATTTAGGCAGCTTATCTTCATTCAAGCATGTTTTGTTGAATAATCTAGACATATGTCTATTTTTATTTTAATGCTCTCAAATTCACGGATCAATATATTAGTGCTGTTACAAAACTGATTAAGAAGAACGCCGTAGTTTTGGTTATTTATTTTACTTTCCAAAGTACTTTCAATCTCATCCAAGATCATATTCAGGAGTGAATTGCTAAGAGAAAAAAATTAATGTCATTGATAGTTGTGATTTTTTTGTAAATGCGCATGAAACGCGCTCCGTTATAATATATATATATATATATGTATATATATATATATATATATATATATATATATATATATATATATATATATATATATAAGTTGATGTTCAGAGTTGAAATAGAGAAGGAAACAGTAGTATTAAAAAAGTGTTCAATACACTAATAAAAAGAGAAACAATTTAACATATAGAGCTTTTAAGTATAGAAAATTAGACAATCAGCCGATTCCGCCATCTTGGTTTCAACCTATCGGTCAATTGATTTCCTTAAGCTTCATTTTTTAAAAATAAAAAACTTATGAACGCTATATTTTTTAAAATAAATAAATAAATAAGCGCACGACTTGAGGTGTGGTAGAAGGTGAAAAGGGGGAGAAGGAGGTGAGAATCAAGTGTATTGGAAATGTAGGAATTAAATGAAATATACTTTATTTTTACTTTCGCTCCAAATAAACCCAAAATGAACGTTTTAGTATGAATACAACGGGACATAATTTCCGATCTCTGGTTTAAAATCTTTCTTTTTTCTGGAAATGTTATTATAGTTAAAAAAAGGTTACTGATGTTGTTATTATTGTAGTAAGATTTTGCTTTTTTGAAATGTTCCTGTTTACAATCGGATCTTTTTTTATTTTTCTCCTTTAATTTACACATGTTAGGCTAGTTTAATTGAATTTTTAAGGCTTTCTAGCCTCAAAGATGACTTATGATTATACCACCTCTTTTTAAAGTTACCCTCAGCACACACTATGTATATTTTTTCTGGTCATTTGTATCTATTACTTCTGCTTTGTAAATTACTGCTTCAGTTTTTTAAACTACATCTCATGGACATCTGCGTTTATTTCTACAGTTGCATATATTACTGTTAACGATGTTTTGATGCACGTTAGTTTTTAAATTTCTGGAGTTTTTATTGTGGTTTCTAAATTACTAGTACAGCTGCAGCTTAATTTAACTGTGTTTTTATTAAATATTTTTATAATTCGGAATTTTTTGGGAGGTGTTTATTAAGTAATTTGAAAAATATTTTCCCTGTTTTATACTTGTCTTCGAAGTTAAAAGGGGAGAGAGTGAATCCAAATAATATTTTTTCTTTCCCTCGAATTTTTTTATTTGTTGTTTTATCTGAAGTTTAAATTCCAGTTTTGTTTTATGCCCCTCTTCTTGTAAAGCCTTTACATCTTTCTTTTTATCTTCGAAAATTATTTTACTAGAGGAATTTTTAGATTACCTGGACTTTATTCCTTTGGAGATTTGCTTTATTATACTCGCAGGGTGCTTGGATCTAACATTCAAGTATTTTAATTTTGTTTTGGGTTTCATGTATGGGGAGACACTGCCAGATTGTAGATTTAATTTCACATCCAAATATTTAACAATTTTCTTATTCATCTCGACTTCTATTTCAAAGTCGAAGCTTTTGAAGAGTTTGAAAAGCGCTTTTCTTATATTGTCATTTGGTCTTCTGTTGTCTGGCACTGTCATCAGTCCGTCCTCCCTATACAGGCCGTGGTTGTTTAGATGTACAATTTTGTTGATTTCATATAAAATATATAGGCCTATTAATTCTGAAACCTCAGCACCATCAAAAGAACCTTGTGGAACATCGAAGTCGTCTTTATTTGATTTTTTAATCTAAGTTTCTCCATTGTGGAATAAAATTGATTTATGGCAATGTAAAATTATGTCCATTTGTTCAGGTGGTATATTTACAAAGCCTTTGGCGAAGTACAAAGCTTCAAACAGACCTTTTTTAGATATAGATGGATAAAGGTTTTTAATGTTATATTTTATAAAAACATATTTATCTTTGTCATTTTTTGGAACCAAGAAATGCCCTCACCTGTCTCCTTCCGTTGATTGGCTTGTGTAGCGATCCTTAATGAGTCATATATTTGTTTGAGTATTTCTTAATTGTTACGTAATATCAGTCCTCCTATATGGCAGTAAATGCTGGAAATCTTCTCGCAGATGACGAAGAGACTCGAAGTAAGAGAAATATGGTTTTACAGAAATATGCTGAGGATATCATGCATCGAACACGTGAGAAATGGCGGTATTTTAGAGAGAATGAAAAAAAGGACACTTTTACTTAATATCAGGAAGAAACAGATGAAATCTCTAGGGCACATAATGAGGAAAGAGGGCTTGGGAAATTTGATACTCACAAAATAGATTGAAGGAAAGATGGACAGAGAAAAAAGCGTATAACTTATCTATTTGAACTTGATGACGGAACAAGGTTTAGGAAAGATCAAAAAAGACAAAATTTATTAAGAGCCACCAAGGACAGGAAATTGTGGAGAGCTATGATCGCACACGTCCTGAAAGAACACCGCACATACAAGAAGAGGAATGAATTTGAGTAAATAGATGACGAAGCAAGGTTAAGGAAAAATGACAAAGATTATTAACAGCTACAAAGACAGGAAAGGATGGAGAGCCATGATCGCCAATGTCGTAAAGGGACACGGCACAGAGAAGAAGAAGAAAAATAATAAATTATTGTATTTTTCCAGTTTGCGTATAAAGTGTCTCAATGACTTTGATTGATTTGGGGTTTGTTTTACGGTTTATGAAGAAGAATATGTTTGAATAACTGAATAGACAAAATTTGTTCAGAGCTACCAAGGATAGGAAATTGTGGAGAGCCATGATCGCCAACGTCCTGAAGGGTAGAGTCACATAGAAGAAGAATGTGTTTGAGTAACTGGATGACACAACAAGGTTTAAGCGAGACGACAAAAAGACAAAATTTATTCAGCGCTACCAAGGACAGGAAATTGTGGAGAGCCATGATCGCCAACGTCCTGAAGGGTAGAGTAGCATAGAAGAAAAATGTGTTTGAGTAACTGGATGGCAGAAGAAGGTTTAAGCGAGATGACAAAAAGACAAAATTTATTCAGAGCTACCAAGCACAGGAAATTGTGGAGAGCCGTGATCGCCAACGTCATGAAGGGTAGTGTCGCATAAAAGAAGAAGAATGTATTTGAGTAACTGAATGGTGGAACAAGGTTTAAGCGAGATGACAAAAAGACAATTTATTCAGAGCTATAAAGTACAGGAAATTGTGGAGAGCCATGATCGCCAACGTCCTGAAGGTTAGAGTCGCAAAGAAGAAGAATGTGCTTGAGTAAATGGATGGCACAACAAGGTTTAGGGGAGATGTAACACTATTTGGGTTGCTGGTAATTAATAATAATAATAATAAAAATATGAGATATTGATGAATAAACTAGCATGAGAAGGGTTAAAAGAATATCAAGAAAGATAAACTGATAATAACCGGTTCCCAGAAAATCGAGATTTATATAATAGACCAGGTGACCGGGTGAAAGCAATGCTTGGTTTGTGCGAACAGGCCAAGTGTTAACAATCTTCGGCAAATAATGCCTGAGAGATCGACATGAGGAGAATTAGGTTAATCCAAATAAAATCTTTTTGCAGAGATATCAGGATTGAAACAATATACTGAACACCTGCAGAATGCTAACCTTCGTTTGAACGAATTGTCACCATAATGTGAGTCGCAAAATTTTCCCTGGGAAAATGTCTCTTGGGTCAAAGGCAAGAAAGCCAATTGTTGTGTCAATTCATTTATGAGGTGATAGCATTTGGAACCATAATTTTTTAAATTAATCTTCGACCGGCGCAGAAAAGCGATCAAAGAAGGACGAGAGGCTGCCTGTACCCACTGATGGGTAGCAGGCACAGACGAGATATCAAGGCGGTTGAAGAAGCTACCTACGCCCACTGGAATGCACTGGTGGGAGATGGTAATAAGAGAAAGCAGAAGTAGTCAGGTGGAGCGGTGCCTTCACCCATCTCCCATGAAAGAGGGAGAATTCCCCCAAATTATGAAGTACTTTAATTTCTCAGGACCAAAAACAATGGACTCTTGTTGGAAATCAGGGGATTCACCAAAACCCAACCTACATCTTGCCCCGCACCGGTTCTAGTTGAAGCCCATAAAAATGAATGCGCGAAAGCAATTCAGACAGTTGACAGTTGAGAGCTGAGGAGGGGGTTGGTGGTGGTCGCTGAGAGATTCCACAACTCCTGCCGAACACAAGAACCTCCAACTTCAGGCTTGAGCCAAACTTACCAAATCGGTAAAGCAAATTTTGCTAACTCCGCAAGCCAAAACTTACCAGCTTACCCAAGTGTTGCATCCGGGTCGGGTCGACAAACACTTGTATGCGAATACAACTATTAACGAAAACTTGTACTCAGTATTCGATATAAAAATAGTAATTATATATATATATATATATATATATATATATATATATATATATATATATCGAGTGCTTTTTTCTCCAATGTTATTGTACGACTTCGCTCGACTTGGACCAGCCCAATACGAAGATACCTGCGACGAATTTTGGTCTCCTTATAATCAAATCAATCATAACCTGGGATAAGTCAGGTCAGGACCGAAGAGATCACTCCATTGATCAAACCAGGATTTCACCCCGGGCTGACCACGACAAAAGGGTTACATTTGTTGCCGTGAACCACGATCGACATGGAAATGTTACAGAAATGAAAAGAAAAAGACAAAATTTATTAAGAACTACAAAGGATAGGAAATTGTGGAGAGCCATGATCGTCAAAGTCTTGAAGGGACGTGGCACTTAGAAGAAGAATATGGCATAAACAGATCGAAAGCAAGAAGTCGCAGAATGACAACAAAAAGTGTCAGAGATTTTTTTGTAGCCAAATTCTAAGATTTTGTTAATATAAGCCAAACTCTCCAGGGACAGAATACACGTTTTAGTCTTATTGGAAGCAAATTCTTTAGATAACAATTGCAAAATTCACAGGGCATATGTACTACACATGTATAACATATGTTAACATAGACCAAGTTATGGGCCAAGGATATATGATAGCCCAAGGGAGCCTGAAATGCAAAGAACAAGTAGAATTATTTTTCAGTATTTACATTAGTCGGACTATTGTCCTCATCTTTGTCGCCATATTTGTCACAACGTTTCGGCCGTTGTACGCTCCGGCCTTCTTCAGGTGGTTGGAATTTCGAACTGAACCCTTTATTTCGATCACTGAGGTAGACTGTTCTAGTTCCACGTGCCATGTTTGATGGATGTCAGTTATCAGTTATCTCCTGCTAATTTTCCCTCTGAAAGTTCTCCACTGCCTTAACCGGGTATTGAACTCACACTCTTTGGGTCTGTCACTGGATCTAACCAACGCCTTTATCCACTGTGCCATTCTCTAAATTTAACTCAACTTTCTGAAAAGTCTTCTTCTTATTTCTTGTTTTAATTCCAACTTTGCATGTCTTGGTCATATTCTTTGGAAAGAATGTTGCACATTCAGGTCGCTTTATCATCCTTTGATTCTCTGGAACCAATATCTTCATCTTGAGGTGTTAACTGAAACTTCCAGGAATGTCAAAATATCGAATTTTTCAATCCTTTACCTTTTATGTCTAGCGCCATTCTTAGAATGTGCCGACGCCATTCCCGAAGAGAGATAAAGTCCCCACATCCCAGGTGGATATTTGCAGACTTGAGAACAAACGAAACTTATGTCTACAATTTTCGCTCTCGCGTAAACCAGGCCTGATTTATCGGCCGAAGATGAATTAGCTATAAAGGAAACGTCGTCCTAACGCCAGGATGCCGCTTAAAATTGATTGAATTGGGCAAAATTATAGATAAATATCTTTAATAAGCAGATGCTTCATCTAAAAATTAATAAAAACAAGGAATACCAACCATTATTCACATTTAATAAATATTTATTTCAACTTAATTTTGGTTTTCGTTACAGATAATCTCCCCTCAATCCACGGCCGTCATTAATTCGGAAATTCTACATTTATTAATTTTAAAACATAAAGATGCTATTTATAGTGCCCCTAAAAACAACAAATATGGCGTTAAGCAATCATGAAAACACAAGATTACATGTCGCTCAATTTGATATTCTGTCTCTCATAAGTTCCTGTAGGTAAATCAACAGAGCAGCTGGTACGTATTAACAAGCTTCCAGAACAAAAAGGAAGTGAGTTCGAGATAAAAACTCGTATTTTATTACTTATATTGATTGCCACAGGATATCACAGTGACTGTTCATCTGAAATGAAAAAGCTAACTAAAATAATAATTGCCATGGCTTCATCAAAGAAATTCAGACAACTTAAGACTATTACTACTTGGTGGAAAAGCAAGAGAAATAAGATGAAAGAAATACTAGTGAAAAATGAATAATAATTGCCAAGGCTTCATCTAAGAAATTCAGACAACTTAAGACTATTACTACTTGGTGGAAAAGCAAGAGAAATAAGATGAAAGAAATACTACTGAAAAATGAATAATAATTGCCAAGGCTTCATCTAAGAAATTCAGACAACTTAAGACTATTACTACTTGGTGGAAAAGCAAGAGAAATAAGATGAAAGAAATACTAGTGAAAAATGAATAATAATTGCCAAGGCTTCATCTAAGAAATTCAGACAACTTAAGACTATTACTACTTGGTGGAAAAGCAAGAGAAATAAGATGAAAGAAATACTAGTGAAAAATTAATACTAATCGACAAGGCTTCATTTAATAAAAAATAAATGATTGTAATGTTTGAATACTCGAGTTATTGTTTCATTCGATGAAATTTCAAGAATTTTGGGTGAAATCAAAAAATAAAAATAAAGAACGACGCGTATGTTGGGCATAAATTCTGCATCCGCCATTTGTATATTTCTTCAACTCATTTTTAATAAATGAACATTGAATAAATTTTCGCATAAAGTGTGTAAAGCTTTTATGTTTATGTTCATCAATATTTCCAATGGCAGAGACTGGAATTTGTCATTTGCTATTCACACAAAACGTCCATGTCTGTTCATTCCTTATCCGCGTTTGCTATCCTACGAGAACAAATATAAACCGAGGTGGCATTAACAATGTCCGTCGGCTGTTGTTGCAAACATCTGTATATTCAGGGCGACTACCACTTTAGAGAGGAGATACTCGGGGATAGGCCTTAATTATTATTGGATTAGTCTCCATTATTTACAGTCAAACTAAAGCAAAAATTAAGAATTTTTTTTTTTTTACTTCTTTGCTTAGTTTAAATTTAACGTAATTCATATTTGATTGGTTGATATGAATAAAGTCTCTGTTATATATATATATATATATATATATATATATATATAAGAATTGATCTGAATAAAGTATCTGTTATATATATATATATATATATATATATATATATATACACATACATATATATACATACATATATATATATATATATATATATATATAAGAATTGATCTGAATAAAGTCTCTGTTATATATATATATGTGTATATATATATGTATATATATATATATATATATATATATATAAGAATTGATCTGAATAAAGTCTGTTATATATATATATATATATATATATATATATATATATATATATATATAAGAATTGATCTGAATAAAGTCTCTGTTATATATATATATGTGTGTATATATATATATATATATATATATATATATGTATATATATATATATATATAAGAATTGATCTGAATAAAGTCTGTTATATATATATATATATATAAGAATTGATCTGAATAAAGTCTCTGTTATATATATATATATATATATATATATATATATATGTAACAGAGACTTTATTCAGATCAACCAATCAAATATGACTTACGTTAAATTTAAACGAAGCAAAGAAGTAAAAAAAAAAAAAAATTTCTTTATTTTTTTTCTTAAGTTGGTGGCCTGACGATTACATCTAGCATGAAACAGACTGTCGCCTCTAAGTGTTGACATCTATGTTTACTTTTATATTTACACACGCTCTATATCTGATATTGAGCACTTTATCCCATATATATAGCACACTTTAAGACTATATTTCTTCATATATATATATATATATATATATATATATATATATTGATGCATGTTTCATTAATTAATATAGACAGGTTTTGTATATTTATTTTAAGTAAGTTCCTTTCATATTGTCTGATAAGCTTAATCACATTAATAGCATTACTCTACCGGACGTATGAGTTGATAAGTGGACTCGTTTTAAGCTCAGAAAGGGCATAAACAGAATGAAGATCGTCGTATAAACACGTTTGTAACATGTTTTTAGAATTCTTTTGGATATGTTTATTCGTCCGTGTCTGGAAAAGACTTTTGGTAAAAACGTATATACATGTCTTCTTCGGGGAAGTGGTTAACATGTAGTAACTACCGTCTACTTCCGAAGAACCATTTTGCCAGCTATTTTACAAACTGGCTCGAAAATGGCAACAGATCAGAAAACGTCGAAGCAAAATCCGTACTACATTCGAATGACACGCTCTGTTTTGTGCAACTTTTGGAATAGGGTCTGTTCACCGAGCAAAGAGGACCCGAGAATACGTACCCAGTGAGAATTGCACTCATCATTGTGATAAATGACCTTGCTTTCGACGAAATAACTCAACTACAGGGGCTCTTTGAAACCGACCCGAATAACAAAATATGAGCCGCTTCTCTTCGCAGACACTTCCACATTCTTTGGCCGGCGATTTTCACGGGAAACGAAGCGCGAAAAGTTGTTATCGCTGAATGCTTACCACAGTCTTGAGACGAATAAGAAGACAAGGATTTCTGTCTGATGCCACGTGTGTTATTCATCTTTTTTATTACTTGACCTTGTTTTGTCGTTGATAGTTGCCTGAAAAGTGAACAAAGGCCTTAGTTTTCTTGTTTCTCTCGTGGGAAAACATCGATACATTTATCATCCAAACATAACAATGAATTGTTCTCAACAGAAAACTTTATGGAGACGAAAAACTCTGAAAACCGCCATTTGTATTGAGTCGACGACAAACAAACCAAAGAGAAAATAAACGTAAGGTATTTTATAGCAACCGAAAAATCCTTAATGACAGTGATAGTCCATTAAAAACTTCATAGTGTGTATTTCTGGGTAATTTAGCGAAGAAGTCGACGCATTATTCTTAATTTTTGACGTAGGTTGGTTTTTATCGCAATTTCAGTTGATTTTTATCACAAACCGACATTCTACGTAAATGGATTGGAAATAACGGCCCTACAATGACGGACTGAATTACGGCGATTAAATTCATCTCACTGTGTTATTGGGGTCTGTAATGATTCAGAGAAAGGTGCTAGCAATATGAGGAAACTTATCTTTCACTCAGTCTCCAACCGATACTTGTTAGGCAACTGGACTGAACTTGCGCAAAGTATATATACGGTTGGGTCGAAGTTAGTTTAAGGAAATTCTGTAATAAGAAAGAGGTTAGAGATAGATGAAAAAACAAAGATATAAACAGACATAAATAGATGAACAGACTGCGATAGATAGATAGATAGATAGATAGATAGATAGATAGATAGATAGATAGATAGATAATGAACAGACTGAAATAGATAGATATAAACAGACTGTGATAGATAGATAGATAGATAGATAGATAGATAGATAGATAATGAACAGACTGAAATAGATAGATATAAACAGACTGTGATAGATAGATAGATAGATAGATAGATAGATAGATAGATAGATATGAACAGACTGAAATAGATAGATATAAACAGACTGTGATAGATAGATAGATAGATAGATAGATAGATAGATATGAACAGACTGAAATAGATAGATATAAACAGACTGTGATAGATAGATAGATAGATAGATAGATAGATAGATAGATAGCCTGGTTAGTGCCTAAATGGGTGGCTACTTGGGAATACCAGGTGTGAGTTTGGATGTCCGGATGGTGTTCTAGAAAACGTCTTTTGATATTGGAGATTCGACTTTCAATTCCAGTCGGGTTCGCTATCACTGACACGCAAATACCACGGGGAAAGGTATTAACCCACCCATTCTCTCCAACCGGCTATGGGTTAATTTCTAGGATATGTACCAGTAACTCATCATTATCTTCAAAATCCTTTTTACAATCTAAAAAAATCTTTTCTTGTTTAAATAACCTTCAAAATGTTGATAAACCGTAAAAAAACCCAAATTTATCAAAGTCAGTGAGACACTTTATACGCAAACTGGAAAAAATACAATAATTTATTAGACCGACCAATATAAACTTCGTTTTTCTTCTTCTTCTATGTGCTGTGTTGCCTCGGGACGTAGGCGATCATGGCTCTCCACAATTTCCTGTCCTTTCTAGCTCTGAATAAATTGTCTTTTTATTATCTCTCCTAAACCTTGTTCCGCCATCCATTTACTCAAGCTCATTCTTCTGCTTCTATGTGCTGTGTCCCTTCAAGACGTAGGCGATCATGGCTCTCCACAATTTCCTGTTCTTTGTAGCTCTTAATAAATGTTATCTTTTTGTTGTCTCTTCTAAACCTTGTTCTATTTACACAAACTCGTTAGCTAGCTTATGTGTTTTTTTTCAAATTTTCTAAGCCTTCTTTCCTCAAAATGTGCCCGAGAAATCTCAATTCTCCCTTCCTGATGTTCAGTCCATGGTTTTCTCATCATTCGTGGAAAGAACAGCTCAAGAAGAACTTCCATCTCACCCATAAAATAAGATGACAATGAGGGTTGTTCGCTACAATGGGCGTGGCATAGAGGCCCCTAGCCGTGAAGGTTATGACTGGTAGAACTAAGGAATGAAGTTCCTCGGAACACTTTCCATGGAAATAGCGATAGAGCAGCAAGAGGTTTGCGACATTTCATCTGTGGAAAAAAAAATTGTAAAGTAGAACAAATTTATCACCCACAAGGTTGCGCAGATGTTCTGGGATTTATATTTAAATTTTCTAATGAATCTTAATAATTAACTCTTAAGTTAATGATTGAATCCGCTGATGGCGACTTTTCCGACAATAAAATATCCGTAGATATTCCCCTATCGCATTTTTAAATATTTGAGCTTAACAACTTTAACAAAATATTTAAAAAACAATCATAAATATGAATGCTGGCCGTTATTTTAAGAAGTAAGGGGGTACAAATGAAAAGATTTTAAACTGACAACTTTTTTTCCATTTCACTGGAACAGCCATTAAACACTTGTATCTTCCCTTCTTTCTTTCTTTTTTACTGAAACCAAGTAGTGTCTTTTTCCCTCTTTCCACGCAATCAAAACGGTATAGTCCATTATTTATGTGGTATTGGCAGGAGATATTAGACACTTTTATCTTCACTTCTTTCTGTCTATATATCTTTCTTTGTTTCCATATCCCCATCTTACGAACATTTCTTTTAGTAATAATTGTAAAATAATTTAAACCGACGATTTTATTTTGTTTAAATTATGGTAATTGGGTTTTTGGCGATTGCTGTATTCGATTTCTGTCGTTCGATACTGTGCGTCTGTAAAATGACAGTTTTAACGCGGTCGCCATCGCTTCTACGTGTCTTAGTGGGGAGATCATGTAAATAAAGACAAACCAAAATGTAGTATCTGTCCTCATCAGCTTAATCTGTTTCTCTCTCTTCACTTCTATCTTTCCTTCTTTCTTTCATCTTCTAGGCCTTTTCACTATGATCAAAGTGTAGTATCTGTTCTTATCAGCTTAATCGGATTCTCTCTCTTCACTTCTATCTTTCCTTACTTTCATCTTCTAGGCCTTTTCACTAAGATCAAAGTGTAGTATCTGTTCTTATCAGCTTAATCGGATTCTCTCTCTCTTCGCTTCTATCTTTCCTTCTTTCTTTCATCTTCTAGGCCTTTTCACTATGATCAAAGTGTAGTATCTGTTCTTATCAGCTTAATCTGATTCTCTCTCTTCACTTTTATCTTTCCTTCTTTCTTTCATCTTCTAGGCCTTTTCACTATGATCAAAGTGTAGTATCTGTTCTTATCAGCTTAATCGGATTCTCTCTCTTCACTTCTATCTTTCCTTACTTTCATCTTCTAGGCCTTTTCACTATGATCAAAGTGTAGTATCTGTTCTTATCAGCTTAATCTGATTCTCTCTCTTCACTTCTATCTTTCCTTACTTTCATCTTCTAGGCCTTTTCACTATGATCAAAGTGTAGTATCTGTTCTTATCAGCTTAATCGGATTCTCTCTCTTCACTTCTATCTTTCCTTCTTTCTTTCATCTTCTAGGCCTTTTCACGAAGATCAAAGTGTAGTATCTGTTCTTATCAGCTTAATCGGATTCTCTCTCTTCACTTCTATCTTTCCTTCTTTCTTTCATCTTCTAGGCCTTTTCACTAAGATCAAAGTGTAGTATCTGTTCTTATCAGCTTAATCGGATTCTCTCTCTTCACTTCTATCTTTCCTTCTTTCTTTCATCTTCTAGGCCTTTTCACTAAGATCAAAGTGTAGTATCTGTTCTTATCAGCTTAATCGGATTCTCTCTCTTCACTTCTATCTTTCCTTCTTTCTTTCATCTTCTAGGCCTTTTCACTAAGATCAAAGTGTAGTATCTGTTCTTATCAGCTTAATCGGATTCTCTCTCTTCACTTCTATCTTTCCTTCTTTCTTTCATCTTCTAGGCCTTTTCACGAAGATCAAAGTGTAGTATCTGTTCTTATCAGCTTAATCGGATTCTCTCTCTTCACTTCTATCTTTCCTTCTTTCTTTCATCTTCTAGGCCTTTTCACTAAGATCAAAGTGTAGTATCTGTTCTTATCAGCTTAATCGGATTCTCTCTCTTCACTTCTTTCTTTCCTTCTTTCTTTCATCTTCTAGGCCTTTTCACTATGATCAAAGTGTAGTATCTGTTCTTATCAGCTTAATCGGATTCTCTCTCTTCACTTCTATCTTTCCTTCTTTCTTTCATCTTCTAGGCCTTTTCACTAAGATCAAAGTGTAGTATCTGTTCTTATCAGCTTAATCGGATTCTCTCTCTTCACTTCTATCTTTCCTTCTTTCTTTCATCTTCTAGGCCTTTTCACTAAGATCAAAGTGTAGTATCTGTTCTTATCAGCTTAATCGGATTCTCTCTCTTCACTTCTATCTTTCCTTCTTTCTTTCATCTTCTAGGCCTTTTCACTAAGATCAAAGTGTAGTATCTGTTCTTATCAGCTTAATCGGATTCTCTCTCTTCACTTCTATCTTTCCTTCTTTCTTTCATCTTCTAGGCCTTTTCACTAAGATCAAAGTGTAGTATCTGTTCTTATCAGCTTAATCGTATTCTCTCTCTTCACTTCTATCTTTCCTTCTTTCTTTCATCTTCTAGGCCTTTTCACTAAGATCAAAGTGTAGTATCTGTTCTTATCAGCTTAATCGGATTCTCTCTCTTCACTTCTATCTTTCCTTCTTTCTTTCATCTTCTAGGCCTTTTCACTAAGATCAAAGTGTAGTATCTGTTCTTATCAGCTTAATCGGATTCTCTCTCTTCACTTCTATCTTTCCTTCTTTCTTTCATCTTCTAGGCCTTTTCACTATGATCAAAGTGTAGTATCTGTTCTTATCAGCTTAATCGGATTCTCTCTCTTCACTTCTATCTTTCCTTCTTTCTTTCATCTTCTAGGCCTTTTCACTAAGATCAAAGTGTAGTATCTGTTCTTATCAGCTTAATCGGATTCTCTCTCTTCACTTCTATCTTTCCTTCTTTCTTTCATCTTCTAGGCCTTTTCACGAAGATCAAAGTGTAGTATCTGTTCTTATCAGCTTAATCGGATTCTCTCTCTTCACTTCTATCTTTCCTTCTTTCTTTCATCTTCTAGGCCTTTTCACTAAGATCAAAGTGTAGTAACTGTTCTTATCAGCTTAATCGGATTCTCTCTCTTCACTTATATCTTTCCTTCTTTCTTTCATCTTCTAGGCCTTTTCACTAAGATCAAAGTGTAGTATCTGTTCTTATCAGCTTAATCGGATTCTCTCTCTTCACTTCTATCTTTCCTTCTTTCTTTCATCTTCTAGGCCTTTTCACTAAGATCAAAGTGTAGTATCTGTTCTTATCAGCTTAATCGGATTCTCTCTCTTCACTTCTATCTTTCCTTACTGTAAATTGATGATGATGCAATAGTCTTTGAAGGCGGGAGATTTTCTCTGCTTTTAATATCCAGTTGCTGGCTTTGATCCGTGGGAAATACGCAATTCTCTCAGCCACAAAGCAGACATTTTGTCTCAAGCTGTTCTTGCCGATTAAATCGGTTGTTATCGACGTTTTACACCAAAGGAGGACAATTTCCAAACAATAAAATGTCTCCGAAGTTAGTA
The DNA here is from genome assembly GCA_964036315.1 of Acanthosepion esculentum. Classification (NCBI taxonomy): domain Eukaryota; kingdom Metazoa; phylum Mollusca; class Cephalopoda; order Sepiida; family Sepiidae; genus Acanthosepion; species Acanthosepion esculentum. The sequence goes on along the minus strand of OZ038509.1, from coordinate 23,529,561 downwards.
TTGACGCGTGGCTAAAGATTATCGAAATGGACTTCGTGATATGGACAATGACAATGTCTGTCGTTAAACGTAGACCTCACCGGAAGTAGCAGAATCGAAAAACCGCATGAATGAAGTACAAGTAATAAATCGATTTTTGTGTCTTTTTTCTCAACACTTGCCGTCCTCTTTTGCACCTGCCCTCCCTCTGATTTCTGACAACCTTTTGCATTCTGCGACATGACTATGGTCAAACTATTTTTGTTGATTCCACGAAATTCTACATGAGAAATGGCGTTTCTTTTATCCACAATAATCTGGTACCAAGAATAATTTCGTGGGCTCTTTCGGACAAGCTAATCTGGTTGACCATTACTACTAGTAATGATTTCGAACCTCACTAGGTGGCCCATACATTATTCAATATTAATCAAACAAGAGTTTACATGTTATAAAATAAAAAAAACTTAGAAAATTGACAATCCCTTCCTCATTTGCAATGCATTCCTATAGTAAAATCATTAGCAATGCATTTACATTATACATATAATAGCCCTATTCTATCAGTAATGCTTGCATTCATTCCTGACCACTGACAATCCCTTTCTTCCTCATTTGCAATGCATTCCTATAGTAAAATCATTAGCAATGCATTTACATTATACATATAATAGCCCCATTCTATCAGTAATGCTTGCATTCATTCCTGACCACTGACAATCCCTTTCTTCCTCATTTGCAATGCATTCCTATAGTAAAATCATTAGCAATGCATTTCCATTATACATATAATAGCCCTATTCTATTAGTAATGCTTGCATTCATTCCTGACCGCTGACAATCCCTTTCTTCCTCATTTGAAATGAATTCCTTTAGTAAAATCATTAGCAATACATTTATATTATACATATAATAGCCCTATTCTATCAGGGATAATGAAGCTACCCGAGAGGAAAGATTTGATTATTACGAAAACTCTACCTGATATGCCATACGCTGGAGAATTCCTTTACCTATGCTGCACCTTGCCAATAGCCTTTGAGATATTTAAATTAATTTACTATCGAATTTTTCACTAATTCTTTAATATCATTTAAAGTATCAGCAGTGGACCTCGCGGGACGAAATCCATACTGTTTGTAGCTCAGATGGTTGTTTCTAGTGAGCAAACTTTTTGTTAATAATAGTCTCAAAGATTTTGCTGATGACACTCCTTTTTATTGTTTTTACATTAATCGGAACAACAATATTACGTTTTTGAGGTGAATCAGGAATTATTATGCATTTTCGTAATTTTCTTTCATCTTAATTTTTGCTTGGAATAAAAATTCGATATAGTAAATAACGATATAATTATTTACGAAACTCAGTTTAACCTGACAGCATTGCTAACTGCCAAGTAGTCGTGAAAAGATTGAGCTGTGCCAAGCTTCCAAATAGGGCGATTCTTGAAAATATATATTTCCAGGGAATAAAAGTAATTTCTCGCTACTTTTTTTATATGTTATCTTTCGGCCGACAAACGTAATGGATCAAATTCACTTTGTATACTTGTGTTTATTCAACACCTCGCTGTGCATCTATATTTAATGACATTGCAGATAGTAATAGGAAATTATCGATTGACAATGGCTGACAGTAACGAGATTTTACGTGATCTGTTTTGAATTCAGCGTTTCTAAGTCTTCCAATTTTTTATCCAACCAAAAACCGGCTTTAAGTTGTCTGTTTTATTGTTACAACCCAAAAGATAAGCTAATACGTCTATTATTTCCAATTATCGATACCTTATTAGGATGACAAATTTATTCAATAACATACAAGAGGTCAACTGACGTGAGGTTTTCAAATCCAAAAATCAGTTGGAAAAGAAAAGAAATATTTTAATCAATGAATTAACTTGTTTTTAAAAACCAGCAGTGTAATTACTTTCTATCAGTTCTACATAATCTTTGTTGTCTTCGTTACGGAAATATTGAACCTTATAATCAGGCGATCTGATCTCATGAACACAGTGACACATGCACATTCTCATCAAGTGATTTTGTCTCTTTTTACTGAATTGGATTGAATTGAGGTTTTTTTTACGGCTTATTTAAAGCCAGAAAAAATAGTTTAGATTATAAGAACATTTTGGGTGATAATAATGCTTTTACTAATACAAGTTTTACTATTTAACCCGTAACTGGGGGAGAACAGCTGGATTCATACCTTTCTCAAGGGTATTTGTGTGTAAGTGAATATAACGACCTCGACTGAAATTCGAGCTCGGCTCTCCGATTTCCAATCGCAAGCCATTATCCCTTTCACCGCTCACAGCAACTGGTATTCGCAAACGGCCACCCATGTAATTACTGACCAGGCTAGACGTTGCCTAACTTCGGTGATCGAACGAGAACCGGTGTTTCAACGTGATATGGCCATAAGACGTGCCTCTTTGTTATATAGTTTTGGAGTCTGTATATACCAATGGCGTGTGATGGTTGCATAAGCTATAAAAACGATTCTGTTGAAAATGAAAACTATATTTAATTGTTTAATGCATTATTTAATACAATTTTTTTATTAGGACATAATCCAAAATAAAATGCCTACATTCGCTTTGGTAAAGTTTTCTCACGTCGGCATAAAAGGTTTACTTTTGTCATTTATTTTATTAATATTATATTTTATTAGTATATTTATTAGTATATTTTATTAGTATATTTTATTAGTATTATATTTGCATGTATATTTATTTATACTTGAATTTTACATAGGCACACATGTATATATAGAGCGATTTATTAACCGTAGCTTAGATGTGGACACAAGGCCAAAGCTTTGGAGCACTCAGTGGGGATTGAACTCACTAATTCTAGCGTAGTTGATCTAGCGAGACATTACCCATGTCGAAATGCGCCCCCACAAAAACACACACACACACACACAAACACACACACACACACACACACACACACACACACATATATATATATATATATATATATATATATATATAATGATGTGAAGCCAGAAATACTGTCAATCAGTGGAATGACTGGCACCTCCTGACGAGTGGACTGAAAGATTACACAAAGGTTCATCTGGAGTATAGGTGCTAAATATAAAATAAGTCAGCTTAGTGACTATTTTTTATTTGTATTAATCTTACATATATATATATATATATATATATATATATATATATATATATATATATATATATATATATATATATGTGTGTGTGTGTGTGTGTGTGTGTGTGTGTGTGTGTGTGTATATATATATATATATATATATATATATATATATATATATGGTACGGCTCAGAGTCGTAGACTCCATACAGATACCATATCCGCCAGCTGGATATTTTACATAAAAGCTGTCTGCGTGCCATCTGTGGAGTTAGCCTTCAAGATAAGACATGTAACATAGTTCAACAGTTGTAATATTGGAGCAATCGAGACTTTTCTCATACAGTCTCAGTTACGGTTGACTGGTCATGTCTTGAGAATGTCTGATGACAGGATACTCAAGATACTAATGCACAGCCAGTTAGATCAGGGCTACAGGAATCTAGGACGCCCACGGCTAAGATACAAAGACAAGCCGAAGAGCAACTTGTCAGCTGTCAGTATACCTTATAACACCCTCGAACGCTTAGCCTTGGAGCGGGTAGAGTGAAGATCAACACGTTTTAGTGGACTCGGCAGTTTTCAATCTGCTAGTCTGAATCGTCTCCAAGAAGTGAGAGCAAGATCTAAAAGGTCAGCCAATCTAACAGTGATCTTATCCCACAATCCTTTATGGTTAAGTCGTCAGATCCTCAAACGTCGAAACCGACGGGAGAGTCCATCATTATATATGGTGCGATGAGTAAATTTTCGCCATCTTATATTTTTAATTTCGTGGATATGCACCGTTTGTATTTATGTCAGTTGAGAAATACAATTCTCTAAAAAGTCGTAGTCTGCTCGATTGCTATTTAACACTAAGAATTATAAAGGAAACATTTTTAAAAAGTCACTCATTTACTTTCCTCTTTAATCACGCCATCATCACACCTGTCTACTATATCTTATTTTCTACTACCAATGCTTTCACTTTCTCATCTCCTTGATTGGAACGTTATACCATCATAGTATCTATCACTAATACTCCTTTGCATAGAAGCTTATGTAATGAGAGGGAAAGGTTAGTGAAGATACGTCCTTCAAATCTACAAATCAACCATTCGCCCTTGCATGGAATACTGCTGCCATATATGGTTTGGTGCTCCCACTGTTCATCTCAAGGTCCTCGACAAAATCCAGAGACATATGCAACGTGATTAGTCCTGATCTGGAATCCCGCCTACAGTCACTTTCGCATAGACGTGCTGTGACTTCCCTCTGCCATGTCTACAAGTACTTTCATGGCAACTGCTCCGACGAGCTACACTCGCTGGTTCCCAAACTGCATGAATTTAAGCGTGCTACTAGGTTGGCATCTCGGTCCCACCATTCTCTTCTACTCCGACAGCTTCTTCTCTCACACTTCCCGTCAGTGGAACTACCTTCCTATAACTTGCTTCCCTGATAGCTATAATCTTCAAATATTCAAATGTAATGTCGAGTGACATCTTCTAATGCTTTGACCTTGATCCCTGTCCTCTTTATTCTTACTCCCACTCTCTGTAACCCCTTGCGTGTTAGTAGCAGTCCTGCTTTGCTTGGGGTGATTTGCTTTAAAAAAAAAAAAGTATTGATTTTGTAAATGTATTTATATCTAGTCAATTATGTACCTTGCGTGATACACGCTTAGGCGATCATGTATCGAAAGATATATTACTGACGAGGCATTTTTTCCCGCAGTAAGTTGCCATTTCTTTTTGCCGTAGACCAGTTGCTACCCAAGGCTATAGAACCAGGTATGTCCGACTATTTATCCATAGCTGGAGAGAGAAGAAAAGGATTCATACCTTTCCCCAGGATATTAGCACATGTGAATGTAATGGATTCGACTGGAATTCGAACTCGGCTCTCCGATTCCTCAATCCTAGGCGCTATCCATTACTCCACCGTGCTAATGCCCTTGGGAAAGGTATGAATCCTCTTTTTTCTCCCCCTGCTATGGGTATATTTGCAGGACAGACCGGGTTCTATAGCCTTGAATGGCAACTTGGCTATTGCAGAAAGAAATGGCAACCTAATGCGGGAAAATCTGCCTCGTCAGTCATGTATCGAAAGATACATGATCGCTTAAGCGTGTATCACGCATGCCACATAACTGACTGATTTAAATCTGTGTGTGTATGGCGATTCATATGTTTGTGTGTGGGCTTGTATGTACATACAGTTATGTGCACATATGTACGCATCTGCATCTTTGTATGTATGCGCTTATTCCTCTCAGTTTTTACATTATTTTATTAAAATAGTTTTAACAATATATTTTTTTGATTCTAATTTTGTTCCTTCATAAGCCATTTTTTTTTTATTTTATTTCATTCTATTTAATTCAATCTCATTAATATACATTCCCTTTCCCTCACTTTTCTTTCTTTCTCTTTCTCTTTCTTTATCTTTCTTTCTTTTCATCACAATATATTTCAACCATAGTTCCCGAGCTTTCAACACTCGACCACGTGATCTGTCAATTTTTGATACAAATTGCTGCACGCGAGAGGTCATTCATCCTCCCCAACCTATAATTCTCTTCATCAATATTTAGAACTTCATCCCCCACCCGACACACAACTAAAAATAGATCTGCCTCGCACTTTTACACCGTTTAAGTTTATTTTGATAAAAAGTTTCGCACATCGAGGGATTAGACAGAGATGTGGCTTTGCTCATAATAATATTTCCACTGGAAAATAATTTATCTACAGAAAGATCCGTCGGTAAGTAATTCCCATTTCTCTGTTTGTTCATCGGATCGTTGATAAGGGACACAGGCGTGTCCGAAAGTTCCGAAGTTAAAACGTTTCTCTCCGGGCTTCATTCCTGTCAAACGGTTGATATTTAATAAATATTTATCGTACTGACTATATTGGTACTTTTCCTTTGTCCTTTATATTATTAACCAACCTATTTATTGTACATAATATAAGAAGCGTACGTGGACCACCATTTCTTTTGTTTCATATATATATATATATATATATATATATATATATATATATATATATATATATATATAAAGTGAACATAGAAGTCAACGCTTATAGGCGACAGTCTGTTTCATGCTAGGTGCAATCGTCAAGCCACGAGTGCTGTTATTTTTCTCAGCTATTTATATATATGGGTCAGTGGTGCATTGTGGGTAGTCATTTTTGGCAGATATTTTACCGGAAGTCGTTTATTTCTTTATTTATTTATTTATGTCAAATTATTTTGCTTGTTTTTATTTAATTTTATTTTAGTTTTTTATCATATTTCTTCATATATATATATATATATATATATATATATATATATATATATATATATATATATATACAATGAAATGGATTATGTCTGACAATTAGCCTGAGGTGCTATACCATTTAGCTACAGAGGAAGCATCTGGTTAGCAAAGTCAAATTACTTTTTTAAAACAACAAATTTCCCATGATTTTTCTCGAACGCTCATATCTGCTCGAAGCGTATCTTAACGTAAATAAATGACGCCATATATATGAAATGGACTAAAAACAAAAATTATTTTAATATATCTTCTGTCTATACGTTATTTTTATAGATACAAATATTTAAGTAAATGCTCCCTTTATAATAAACAGTATTAAACACAATTTACCGGCTTGAATGTCCAAGAAATTTTCATAGAAAATATGTGTCCTCCGACATGAATTGAACCTGTATCCTACAAGGAACCGTCATATAGCCTGACGTGCTATACCATTTAGCTACAGAGGAAGCGCATTGGTTAGCAAGATTGATTTTACTGTTTTTAAACTGCAATTCTCCATGATTTCCTTCATATCTGCTCGAAGCGTATCTAAACGTAAACAAATGACGTCACACATTATGAAATGGAAAAAGTCCGACAATTGTTTTAAGACATTTTCAGTTTGTACGTTAATTTTATAGATACAAGTATTTAAGTAAATGCTCTCTTTATAATAAACAGTATTAACTACCAGCCTGAATGCACGAAAAAATTCATAAAAATATGTGCTCTCCGACAGGAATCGAACCTGTACCCTACACGGAACCGTTATATAGCCTGATGTGCTATACCATTTAGCTACAGAGGAATTGTCTGGTTAGCAAAATCAAAGTCAAAATCCTTTTTTTAAAGAACAAATTTCACATGGTATATATATATATATATATATATATATATATATATATATATATATATATATATATATATATTATAATTTTATCATATAGACAAAACCATTTTACTCACTACAAAGATGCAACTTCGTTTCAGTGCATTTCAACTGCACTTCGACGGGTGAGAATCGAAAATATGATAAAATTATAATAAATAAATAATTATTGCTCTACTGTCGGTATGTAGCCATCTTTTGGATTAATGCTGTGAACGTTGGAATTTATATATTACTTTCGTTCTCATCGCATCGGATATATATATATATATATATATATATATATATATATATATATATATATATATATATATATATATATATATCCGATGTGATGAGAACGAAAGTAATATGAGATGTGCCTAAAATTTTGACCGGTGTTTATCGGCAAAACATTTCCACAGACCAGTCAACATTAAATACCCAATCCATTCTTCACCAAACTGCTATCAACAAGCACTATTGTTTCACACCGTCATCTTTTTTTAATGTATATTTTTCTTGACGTATATGTATATGTATATTTTTCGTGACGTATCACATACGGCTTGCCTACAAGCAGGATTGTTCATAACCATTTTCGATTCTCACCCGTCGAAGTGTAGTTGAAATGCACTGAAACCAAGTTGCATCTTTGTAGTGAGTAAAATGGTTTTGTCTATATGATAAAATTATAATAAATAAATTATATATATATATATATATATATATATATATATATATATATATATATATATATAAGGTAACCAAAAAAGTTCTGTCCGTTTTTTGATTAGTTATTGAATGAAGTTGAAATACATACGAAATGCGTGTAGCAATTGTTTTCAAATTCGGACAGCCGGAAGTAGGAATATCAGACGCTATAAAAAACATGCGCACCGTGCCCGGCCATCAGTTATAAGCTGGACAGCTGTGAGAAGGATGGAAGTGTCTAGAGATCCCGTTTGGGGCTCTTTGCTTTACGACTTCAAAGTGGGCTTATCAGCAGCTGCATCAAGTCGCCGCATATGTCAAGCGTTTGGGGGTAGTGCTGTGGATGAACGTACTGCAAGACGTTGGTTTCGAAAATTCAAGTCGGGAGATTTGTCTCTCCTCAGATGATGAGCCTCACAATGGACGACTACAGGTCTTGAATGACGGAGTCCTGAAGGCGGCCATTGAAGAGGGCAGTAGTCTAACGTGTGGTGAACTTGCAAGACATTTCAACGTTTCCGATTAAACAGTTAGACTTCACCTGCACCGCCTAGGTAAGACGTACAAACTGAGCAAGTGGGTTCCGCAAACGCTGTTGGAGGTCCACAAGGGACAACGCGTGGCAGCCTGCGTATCACTGCGTTCGCGCCACCGTACCACATCCTTATTCAATCGAGTGCTTACCAGTGATGAAAAGTGGGTTCTGTACGAAACTTCCAAGCGTTCCAGACATTGGTTGTCTCCTCAGGATGCTGTTCCTCACGCCGCAAGACCGCCTATGCTCGCACGCAAGATTATGCTTTGGGCCTGGTGGACAGGTCGTCAAGTGGTTCATTATGAACTGCTACCAACGGGCCAAACGGTCACTGGAGACCTAAACTCGCAGCAATTGAAACGTGTGCAACAGGCATTGCGCCAGAAGGAGCCAGCACTGGTGAATCGCAAAGGTGTGCTTTTCCTCCATGACAACGCCAGGCCGCATGTCGCGCGAGTGGTCAGGGATACCATACAGCAACTTGGGTGGGAGACTTTGTGCCATCCACCTTATTCACCTGACGTTGCGCCATCCGATTACCACCTCTTCTACTCCCTGGATAATCATCTTCGTGGGAAATCCTTCACCAATGAAGCAGACTTGCGCAAAGCCCTCACGGACTTCTTTGCTTCAAAACACCCCGAGTTCTACCGCAAGGGCTTTGAACAGCTGGAGACACGTTGGCAAAAGGTGCTGGATGCCGATGGCGATTACTTCGAAGACTAAATATAAGTTACACATACTGTGAAGCGTTTTCTTTTTTTTCCTTTGAAAACGGACAGAACTTTTTTGGTTACCTTGTATATATATATATATATATATATATATATATATATATATATAAAATCAATGACTTATATTCCTGAGAAGAAAGGTATGCATAATTATTTACCTAATAGAATGAGTTCGTTAAAATATCTTTACGTGTGATTTATTTCAATCTATCATTTAGCACTTAACAGAAAAGCAGTGAATCTCTACCTGTTGTAATGACCAATCGCCTTTAAGAAATTGCAGTAATCTTTTTCCACAATAAAATAATGACACTTGCAGACATAATATAAACTACATTTGCAGAAAGAGATAAAGACAGGTAGTATACAACCGTCCAACGGACAGTAGTAACTGCTACTGATTCAGTGAAATCCAAATGTTTATAACAAAGTTAGTGTTTATTTTGTTCCTAAGCCAAGACAGATTCAATCAAAGATTATTAAAAAAAATGTCCAGATTTTATGTTAATACTTTTTTATTTATATGTTAAATTGCGTCGCACTTCTGATGGTTTCTCTTTGTCGTGGTGGAGGGGCTTGTGTGGTTTAATGATGCCATCAGGTGTTCTAAATTCCTGGTAGAGCCAGCCGACAAGGTTGAAGATGAGGACTCAGACTAAGCGCGACCAACGCCAAAGACCCTTTTGGTGGAACAAGCGGGTCACTATTACAACAGATTTCAACGGTTGAGCAAAATGATAAAGAAGGCTACGCATGAGGGACATGCTACAGAAGGCGTCACAAGTTATAAAAGAGTCAGCGGTAGTCCGTTGTAGTTCTGTAACTGGATTCTGCATGTCTCATTCCATATGTGCCACAGAGGGTGGTCATAAAATTAAGTGTGTGGCTACTTCCTGGAAAGTTTAGGCCCACCTTAAACAAATTTACGCCATCAGAACTTTCTTCTACTTTGGTTTTCTTTCACTGCCAATCAACTCTTGGAAAGCTAAACGGCGATAGGGAATGGATGATGGGAGTAGGTTCTGGTGAAACTGAAAGCTTCCTGTTCTAAAACTGCACACTGGCGGCAAATTTGAGCATCAACACCAGCATCATAAAGGAAGCGATCAGCAAAGAAGAAATTCAATTCTTGGATACGGGATAAAGTCGAGGACGACGATATGTTAAATAAAATTACTCATTTTCCTCTAAGATCATAAGAGCCTTATTTCTTTACCCGCCAGCACATTTTAAGCGAACTACTAGACTGGCTATTAGGTCTCATCATTTTACTGCTGATCTAACTATGGCTAACCGTAAGTTCTATTCTAATACTTTCTTTTCTCGCACTTCTCACCTGTGGGACCCTCTTCCAGTTTCTTCCTTCCCTGCCACCTACAATGCTCAAAACTTTGAAATTCAACGCCAATCGCCATATTCTGTCTTCCTGAAACCTGTTCTTTTATTGTCCTTTCTCCTCACTAACGTTTCATTCTCTTCTGCTCCCAGTTTTGTGTCCCGCCCCCGAATCGACGATACGCCTCCATCTATACACGGTTCCCACTCTAGCATATTTCAATTTTCATAAGTTCGTATTCATATAAAATTCAAATATAAAATTACGTACATTAATGGATCATAGGCAATATAGATGAAGAATTCATTTAGAAAAGTGAAAAAAAAGGCAATGTATCTAAATACAAATTAGAGACATGTCATAATAAATCCTTCCGTCTTAAATAAATCAACAATGTTTCGAGGCTTTTTTAACATCAACTTGAGATTTTACTTGTTGAAATATTGAATAATTTTAACACATTCAATATGATGGATAAAAAATAGTTCATTTTTAATTTGAAATATATAGAGTTTTATTTTAGACTCAGCATGAGCAAAATAAATCCACGCCCTTCCACCCGGTCTTTATTAGTACGTACAGGCCCTGCTCCCAGTAACAACTTGTGCCTTCAGTATCTGTCTATATTTCTGAGATGAGGTATTATGTACACTATTTACATTATTCGGACTATTGTCCTCATCTTTCTCGCCATATTTATTACAACGTTTCGGCCCTTCAGTATCTGTCTATATTTCTGTGATGAGGTATTATGTACACTATTTACATTATTCGAACTATTGTCCTCATCTTTGTCGCCATATTTATTACAACGTTTCGGCCTTTCAGTATCTGTCTATATTTCTGAGATGAGGTATTATGTACACTATTTACATTATTCGGACTATTGTCCTCATCTTTCTCGCCAAATTTATTACAACGTTTCGGCCCTTCAGTATCTGTCTATATTTCTGAGATGAGGTATTATGTACACTATTTACATTATTCGGACTATTGTCCTCATCTTTCTCGCCATATTTATTACAACGTTTCGGCCCTTCAGTATCTGTCTATATTTCTGTGATGAGGTATTATGTACACTATTTACATTATTCGAACTATTGTCCTCATCTTTGTCGCCATATTTATTACAACGTTTCGGCCCTTCAGTATCTGTCTATATTTCTGAGATGAGGTATTATGTACACTATTTACATTATTCGGACTATTGTCCTCATCTTTCTCGCCATATTTATTACAACGTTTCGGCCGTTCAGTATCTGTCTATATTTCTGTGATGAGGTATTATGTACACTATTTACATTATTCGAACTATTGTCCTCATCTTTGTCGCCATATTTATTACAACGTTTCGGCCTTTCAGTATCTGTCTATATTTCTGAGATGAGGTATTATGTACACTATTTACATTATTCGGACTATTGTCCTCATCTTTGTCGCCATATTTATTACAACGTTTCGGCCCTTCAGTATCTGTCTATATTTCTGAGATGAAGTATTATGTACACTATTTACATTATTCGGACTATTGTCTTCATCTTTGTTGCTATATTTATTTCAACGTTTCGGCCGTTGTACGCTCCGGCCTTCTTCAGGTGGTTGGAATGTCGAACTGAACCCTTTATTTCACTCTCTGGGGTAGACTGTCTAATGGATGTCAGTTAACAGTTATCTCCTGTTAATTCCCCTCCACAAGTTCTCCACTGCCTTAACCAGGTATTGAACTCACACTGTTTGGGTCCTGTCACTGAATCTAACTAAGACACATGGCACAGTGGATAAAAGCATTAGTTAGATCCAGTGACAGGACCTAAAGTGTGTGAGTCAAATACCTGGTTAAGAAAATTTGATAATTAAAATCCCTGCTAAAATCGGTCGGGTGTTCTGGAAAGTGACTGT
>OZ038509.1:23467079-23512079 GCA_964036315.1 Acanthosepion esculentum | reverse complement strand
ACAACGATGAGGACAATAGTCCGAATAATGTAAATAGCGTACATAATACCTCATCTCAGAAATATAGACAGATACTGAAGGGCTGAAACGTTGTCATAAATATGGCGACAAAGATGAGGACAATAGTCCGAATAATGTAAATAGCGTACATAATACGTCATCTCAGAAATATAGACAGATACTGAAGGGCTGAAACGTTGTCATAAATATGGCGACAAAGATGAGGACAATAGTCCGAATAATGTAAATAGCGTACATAATACCTCATATTAGAAATATAGACAGATACTGAAGGGCTGAAACGTTGTCATAAATATGGCGACAAAGATGAGGACAATAGTCCGAATAATGTAAATAGCGTACATAATACCTCATCTCAGAAATATAGACAGATACTGAAGGGCTGAAACGTTGTCATAAATATGGCGACAAAGATGAGGACAATAGTCCGAATAATGTAAATAGCGTACATAATACCTCATATTAGAAATATAGACAGATACTGGAAAAAGTCAAATGTGTTGGTTAACCGCCGTAACGAGACTGGTCTTAATTTTGACATGAAAAAAATCCTACTTTACTCAAAAGGGAAAACAATTCACTACGATGTAAATGTCTAGAGAATGCCTTGATCACAAGGTCATCCACTGTAAATTTACACCCAGACTCTTACAACATTTCACGATTCCTGGCAGATCTTCTAATATCACAGTGTGGAATACCTACTTACAAAAGTGATGAAAAGAAAAAGACTCTTAATAAATTCGGCAAGATAAAAAAAAAATTGAAAATCTCCAGCATCTCTGTCATGCGCATGTGTAGTCGTGTTAACATAACAAATTTACTTTGATAAAGTCCTTAAGGACGAAAGGTATCGCAAGTAAAATTTTACCATTATGCTATATATATATATATATATATATATATATATGTGTGTGTGTGTGTGTGTGTGCGTGTGTGTGTGTGTGTGTGTAATTTGGCAGCAACTTTTCTTTTAAACATGTAGTATTGAATGTTAAAGACAACATAGTCCTGCATATTTTCTTTTGAATTTTCTCATATTCTCTAATGAGACTTTTTATTTGAAAATGATTTCGAAATAAGTATTGTCCGTACGATGACCTAGCGCTTTCGAACATCATTGTTTATCTTCAGGGTCAATATTTTTAGTCAAAATTTTTTTTTTAAACAAACATTTGCCAATTATCTTGTAGCGTAATCATGTTGCTACTTTTTTACAAACTAAATAAACGTTAAAATCCTTTTAATTTCAAAAGACGCGATGATGTTATCACGTGCATGGCGAAGATTTTTATCATGTGACAGCGTGAAAAAAGATTTTTATTATACAAGCCAAAAGATCGAAGAATACGTTATAAAATTTAAATATATTATACACATTGTAATATGTTACCAGAAATATTGTAATCTATACGATTAATAAGAGGTCTTTTGCTTTTAATATGTAATGCTTCTAAGATTTTAAGGCGTCTAATGTCTGTATGTTTATCTATAATTTTAGTATTTTCTATATATATATATATGAAGAAATGTAGTGTTATGTTGTGTTATATTTATGGAATAAAGTGCTCAATATCAAGGATAGAGTGTATGTAAATATAAAAGTGAACATTGAAGTCAGCACTCACAGGCAACAGGCTGTTTCATGCTAGACGCAATCGTTGTTATTTTTTCTCGACTGTTTATATATACGGGTCAATGGTGCATTGTGGGTAGTGCATTCTAACGGTTATTTTTGCGGGAGTGGTTTGTTTATTTATTTATTTGGATCGTTTTACTTGTTTTTTATTTTACCCAGCCAAAAGCGAACTAGGTAAAATAAGTAAAACGATACTAGAAAGAATTAATAATAACAAATAAATAATAACAAGTAAAATAAATTGATCTAAATTCATCTAAATAAATAAACTAACAAACCGATCCCGATAAACTAACCGTTAGAAAAAAACAAATAAAGATAATCAATCCAAATAAATACATGAAGTAATAAACAAATTAAAAACTGTTCCCAACAAAATAATAGTTAGAATAAACTACAACAACCAACCCCAAAATTGAATAAATAGCTTTAATTATCTTCCCAAACCAAAACAAAACTATTAGATAAGCGATATAAACAAATTTTTACTACGTTAATAAAAACACCGATTAAAATAAAAATTAAAATAAATAAACGTATAAGATAAGAAATAAAAAAAATAAAAAAATAAATAAAAAAAGCAAAATAATTTAACCCAAATAAATAAATAAAAATATAAACGAGTTCCGGTAAAATAACCACCAAAATAGACTACCCACAGTGCACCACTGACCCGTATACATAAATAGCCGAGAAAAATAACAGCACTCGTGGCCTGACGATTGCATCTAGCATTAAACAGATTGTCGCCTCTAAGTGTTGACTTCTATGTTCACTTTTATATTTACACACGCTCTTTAGCACTTTATCCCATAACTATAGCACATCTTAAGACTATATTTCTTCATATATATATATATATATATATATATATATATATATATATATATATATATATATATATATATATATATATAAGAAAAGACTATATTTCTTCATATATATTTGTAAAAATTTGTTTATATAGCTTATTGTGGGTAGTCTATTTTGGCGGTTATTTTGCCGGAAGTCACTTATTTGTTTATTTCTTTGGGTCAAATTATTTTACTAGTTTTTATTTATTTATATTTTTATTTTATCTTGTATATTTATTTATTTATTTTTTATTTTGATCGGTGTTTTTATTAACGTAATAAAAATTTGTTTATATCGCTTATTTAATAGTTTTGTTTTTGTTTGGGAAGATAAAGCTATTTGTTGAATTTGGGGGTTGATTGTTGTGGTTTGTTCTGACTATTATTTTGGCGGGAACAGTTTTTTATTTATTTATTTGGATTAATTATCTTTATTTGTTTTTTCTAAACGGCTAGTTTATCAGTATCGGTTGTTAGTTTATTTATATATTTGGATGTATTTAGGTCAATTTATTTTACTTGTTGTTATTTATTTGTTACACTGTATATTTTCTCTTTTTGGTTTTCGATTTTTAAGTAACGCAGTATATTATTTTTTATTCATTTTTTTTCGTTATATAACATTTATAGCTATTTTTCCTCCGATTTTTTGTTTTGATTTTTTATAGTCTAATATTTTGGTCATAATAGTTTGCTAATTTGTTTATTATTTACTTTATTTATTGATTTTGTTCCTTATTTTTTATTCTATTTCGTCTATTCTAACAGGTGTGATTTGGTAATTTGTTTGGATTAATTTATTTTGCTTATTTTATTGTCATTTTGTTTGTTTATGTATTTATTTATTTTTCCTACCCACAATGCACCACTGACCCGTATATATAAATAGCCGAGAAAAATAACAGCACTCGTGGGCTGACGATTGCATCTAGCATGAAACAGACTGTCGCCTCTAAGTGTTGACTTCTATGTTCGCACACACACACACATATATATATATATATATATATATATATATATATATATAGAGAGAGAGAGAGAGAGAGAGAGAGAGAGAGAGAGACAGGCTGGCGTATTTCGTATAGAGAAAAACGTTAAAATTCCCTTCTTTTATATATATATATATATATATATATATATATATAAAGAGAGAGAGAGAGAGAGAGAGTAGTCTGTCAAAATAATCAATTATTTAACAATAGATGAGAGAAATAGATGTCCAGTGGTGGGGGTGCACTCGTGCTGGACGAGTGGATCCACAGTGAGGATTGACAGTGTTCAACGATCACAAATGTAGAAAAGCCAATTTTATGCTATAGAAGTGGAAAGAAAAAAGTGCAAATATTTGATTGCTTACTGATCTTCTTCAGTTGTTGATCACGCCATATTGTGCGCGCTCTCTCTATATATATCTATCTATCTATCTATCTATCTCCGTCCCAAACCATAAGATTTGCTCAATATGGTTGCACTATAAAACACGGGTTAACTTTGAGTGATAAAGAAGTAAAAATATGCCTGAGCAGACATCTGCAACAAGGATTAACTAGCCACAAATAAATTTCGTTTATTTTTATTTTCTCAGCGTGATATGATTCTGAGCAAAAGCGAAATGTGAACAATTCCCAAGAAGCAATGCCATGCTTAGAGAAATGATATATAAAAGTAAAAATGCCAGACATTAATAATCAGGCAATTAATTACTTAACAGTAGATGAGAAAGGCGGGTGCTTCATTTCAAATTGTTGCGTAGCAGATAACATCTTATGGCGGCCAGACAGTTGTCATTTGCAGACGGATTCATAGAGGCAATAACTCATTATAATTATTATTATTATTATTATTACCTTAATCATTCAACTAGTATGGATATGCAGAGACCATTGAACTCATTATCAAATGAACCGCAACATTATGCTAATGACCATTGCTCTAAGGCAGACGTCCTTATTCGATGTCTGCCTGATTAAATATTCAGACATTTTGAAAACCGGTCGCGCGGTCTTATTATAGTGATTTTCCAAGCGTAGCTTGGATGTGGCACAAGGCCGAAAGTAGGGGGCGGAGAAGAGATGGATTCATATTCGGGGTATTAGAAAACAACAAAAATTGCAATATGAGCTCTTGAAAAACATGATATGATAACAGCAAAAATTGCAATATGAGCACTGGCAAAAATGGTTGCTGAAGACATTAGGTTTAAGTCCTAGAAATTCATATAGATGTCCGCAAGTTAGTTAGACCAGTGACAGGACCCAAAGAGTATGAGTACAATGAATTAATAGAAGATAACTTGTATCCATTAAACATGACAGGTGGAACTAGAACAGTCTACTCAATCAAGGGTTCATTTCGACATTCCAACCACCCGAAGAACGGCGAAAACGTTGTAATAAATATGGCGACAAAGATGAGGACAATATTCCGAATAATTATAAATGGTGTACAGACATAGAGGTTTTTGCCTTTTTTTTTTCTTGTTTAATTAATTTTCCGGTTCCTTCGAAAGTACTCATTCTCTTTCACTTCCAGTAGCCCCTTGCGTCTTAGTGGAATTTTCGCCTTATGTGGGGTGAATTAATTAATTAAATAAAAACTTAACCTTCACCGGGCATATTGAGGGTAATTCAGTTAGTTATGTGCCATGCGTGATACTCGCTTAGGCGATCATGACTAACGTGGCAGATTTTTCCCGCATTAGGTTGCCATTTCTTTCTGCAGTAGACCAATTGCCATCTAAGGCTATAGAACCCGGTCTGTCCTGCTATTTACCCGTAGCTGGGGGGAGAAGGAGAGGATTCATACTTTTCCCAAGAGTATTAGCACGTAAGTGAATATAATGGATTCGACTGGAATTCGAACACGGCTCTCCGATTCCTCAATCTGAGCCACTATCCATTACTCCTCCTCGTTGAGGGTAAGAAAAATAGATAATGGCAGCGAATCAGTTACCTGACGTGAATGGTTGGTGGAATAGATGGTGTGGGCCTTAGCAAAGCAAAAAGAACTGCTAAAAACCACACGAAATAAGAAGTTGTGGAGAGCCATGATTTCCTTTGTCCTGAAGAGACGCGGCACATAGAAGAAGTAATTCGTTAATCTTATGATTTTATTACGATAGATTTTTTTTTATCACTCTGATAACCGTTTAGCTTAGTTTACAGTGTAACCCGGATATAAGAGACCCATATATAAGAGAAACCCGGATATAAGAGAGATTTTCTCTGGTCCCAAATTAGAGCCTGTGTTAATAAAACAAAATAGACAAAACCCGGATATAAGAGAAACCCGGATATAAGAGAAACCCGGATATAAGATACTTCTTCTCCGGTCCCGACAACTCTCTTATATCCGGGTTACACTGTATATGACATTTTTATCTCACACAGTAAACGGTTATTTCATAAACACCATAAATACATACCGTTCATAGGTGGTTTTCTTTTTGCTGTAGGACATTCCTGTCTCTTGCAGTGCTAAAACAACTTTTGAAGTTATCGATAGCACGTTAACGTTTTAAGTTATTCTACTTTGATGCCACGGCTGTAACAGAATTGGTCCTGTGCTAATTAAAACGTAGCAAATATATTTACCAACGGCTTTCAACCCAATATCTTTCATGTTCCACTATAAATGTGGATTCCAACATCCTTTTTAAATTAAAAGATTTTTTTTCTACCCGGCACTTTACTAAATTTGATTTCTCTTTCGACCTGACGACAAAGCTCAATAATCGGGAAGGCATGGAATCAAAATATCCTATTTGCACACAATTTACACACCCAGAACTCAATTCGAGCGGAAAATAAAATTCTATTTCTGAAGAAGGGACGAAAATCGAGTTTATAAAAACGAAATAGCCGAGAGCGAGAGCGAAACTGGTCGAATGGTGCTAATACATTTGGACTGCTTTTATTCACGCGTGTTTGTCAGTATCAATTTCAAGGGAATAAGCCATCCAATGACTTCAACACATGTTCGTGTTGTTCTCTTAACCTGATATTCTTGATGGACGACATCTGTCACGGAATTCTGGGATTGTTGATGTTCATCTTAGTTGATAATTACGCTTCCAGAAGAATAACAATTTCTGCCAAGATTCTTTAAGCCATATATTCAAGCTAAATTTCATTAACAGACTTTCAGGAACTTTTTTCTTGTTAATTCTTATTCTTAATATAGTTTTGGTGTTTGTTTATATATTTAGAATTAATCCCAGACGTTATTCCATATTATTAGAACGAATATTTTCATTGTTGTTATCTTTATCATATCATTTCAGCCGAGACGTTCATCGGCCTTCTTCGTCTTTTCTGAATTTCTATGATTAAATATTTTCATTATACTGGCTAATATCTTCATCGTTATTGTTTTTATCACATCATTTCAGCGGATACGTTCTTCGTTCTTCCTTGTCTTTTCTGTTTTTTTCTGCGATTAAATAATTTCATTGTTTCATAAATTATACAGACTAATATCTTCATTGCTGTTGTTTTATTACATCATTTCAGCCGAGATGTTATTCGGCCTTCCTCGACTCTTCTGAAAAATATTATAGACATTAACATCTTCATCGCTGTTTTTTTTATCGTATCCTTTCAGGCGAGCTGCTCCACGACCTTCCTAGCCTTTTCTGAAATATTGTACCACATATACAAACTATACAACTTTACTGTTTTTATCACACCGTTTCGACCGATATGCTTTCGGCCTTCTTCATGGGTATACGCCGTTTGTTAATGTCGGCCCTATGTTAATCTGTGGCGTTCTTACTGGGAAGATTAAAAAGAAAAGTTACTTCGACACATTACCAGAATCAACAGACTTCTGAAGATGGCCTTAGAACTGATCGGCTGAAACCCTACGATAAACATAATAAGCATGAAGATGCTCGCTCAAATTAGGACTAGACAATAATCCGAGTGTACTTTTGTTTTTGTTTTGTTTTTTAGGTAAAATCCTTATTTTTTTTTAATACTGATTTTCAAAGGCAAGGCTGCCTCGCTTGGAAAATTGGCGCAACACAATCTTACTTTCGCTATTATCGTCCTTTTGACATTGTATTCTACTAACCGTAGCTTAGTAAAAACAAAGAAAAAATTTAAAACGAATAATTTTTTTTACTACTTTTTTTTCATAGTGTTTATACTCCTGTTTATCACAGAGCTCAGGTTGGGTTTATATTCTACGACCATTATACAAGCAGTATGAATCAAAATTTTTCTCGTAAAACGTAATTACCATAAATGTATCATCTCAGAAATGTGAAACAGTCTTTTTTTTATGTGAGGTGTCCTTTGAAGACGTAGATGATCATGGCTCTTCACAACTTCCTATACTTTGTAGCTCTAAAACCATTTTATCCCCTTACTATTTCCCCCAGACCATTTACTCGTTAGCGAGCTTACTTGCTGTTTCACTGTGTCCCACTTGCTTACGGCCATATCACGTTGAAATACCGGTTCCCCAACGATCAACGAAGTTAAGCACTGTCGAACTTGGTCCGAACCTAGATGGGTGACCACTTGGGAATACCAGGTGCTGTAAGCTTGGATGTGCGGGTGGTGTGATGGATAATGGCCCTGAATTGTTAATCGAAGAACCGTTAAAGTTCGTTATATTCACTTACGCACAAATGCCCTTGTAAAAGGGATAATTCCACCTCATTTCCCCCAGATATGGATTAATTAGTAAGACTTGTATCACTAAAACATTATTATCTCAAGAAAATAAAATTAAATAAAAATTCTTACAATCTAAAAATACTTTTGTGTTTTAAATAACCTGCAAAGGTTTGATTAGCCGTAATAAAAAGAAATCATTCATGTTTTCAGTTTGCTTTGAATCCGAAATTCATTGATTTCTTTTTGCAGTTTATCAATCTTTTTAAGGTTATTTGAAATGAAAACACATTTTAGGATTATAAGAATTTTTTTTTGAGATAATAATGTTTTTCTGATTCAAGTCTTACTATTTAACCCATACCTGGGGGGAAAAGAGATTCATTCATACCCTTCCCCAAGGATATTTGCGCGTAAGTGAATATAACGAAACCGAATGAAATTCGAAAACGGCCCTCCGACTTCTCATTCCCAAAAATAAAAACGAGAACAGTCCTTTTTTTTGTTTGTTTTTTTAAGCTTATCACCCCAAAAAGGCTGGAAGCCACTAGCACGCAAGGGGTTACAGAAGGTTTGGAGGAAGAGCAGATAGGAGTGGTAAAGGAGATGATGTGGAGAAAGATAGTGGATCGATCAAGGCAAGGGGGTTACAGAAGATTTGGAGCGAGAGCCGATAGGAATGAAAGGGGAAAGGATGTGGAGAAGGGAAGTGGATAGATCAAGGCAACTGGAGATGTCGATTGACGTTACACTTAAATAGTTGGAGATTGTATTTGTCAGGGAAACAGGAATAAGGAAGGAAGTTCCACAGGCGAGATGTGCGAGACATGAAGCTATTGGAATAGAAGAGACGTCTACATCTAACAGTTTCAACGGTGAAGGGGTGGGAACGGGATGCCAGCCTCGTAGGACGTTTAAATTCATGAGGCCTAGGAACCAGCGAAAGCAGCTCGTCGGAGCAATTACCGTGAAAGTATTTGTAAAAAAGACAGAGCGAGGCAACGTCGCGTCTGTGAGAGAGTCGACTGCAGACGAGATGACAGATCAGGGCCAATTACATTGCATATCCGCCACTGGATCTTATCAAGAACCCTGAGGCAAACAGCAGGGGCTGTGCCGAGCCAGGAAATTTTTCTCCCCGGAATCAATCCTCCAAGTCTATAAATCGACCATTCGCCCTTACATGGAGTATCGCTGCCATATATGGTCTGGGGCCCCTGCTGTTTGCCTCAGGGTTCTTGATAAGATCCAGAGACGGATATGCAATGTGATTGGCCCTGATCTGTCATCTCGTCTGCAGTCGCTCTCTCACAGACGCGATGTTGCCTCACTCTGCCTTTTTTACAAGTACTTTCACGGTAATTGCTCCGAGGAGCTGCTTTCGCTTGTCCCTAGGCCTCGTGAATTTAAACGTCCTACGAGGCTGGCATCCCGTTCTCACCCCTACACCGTGGAAACTGTTAGATGTAGACGTCTCTTCTACTCCAATAGCTTCATGTCTCGCACATCTCGCCTATGGAACTCCCTTCCCTATTACTGTTTCCCTGACAAATACAATCTCCAACGGTTTAAGTGTACCGTCAATCGACATCTCCAGTTGCATTGATCTATCCACTTCCCTTCTCCACATCCTTTCATCTTTCATTCCTATCTGCTCTCGCTCCAAATCTTCTGTAACCCCGTTGCCTTGATCGACCCACTGTCTTTCGCTTTCTCCACATCCTCTCCTTTACCACTCCTATCTGCTCTTCCTCCAACCCTTCTTTAACCCCTTGCGTGATAGTGGCCTCCAGCCTTGCTTGGGGTGATACGCTTAAAAAAAAAAAAAAATACTCCATGCAAGGGCGAATGGTTGATTTATAGACTTGGAGGATCGATTCCGGGGAGAAATATTTCCTGGCTCGGCACAGGGAGTCTACCCCCAAAGATTAAATAAAGGGTTCATTTCAGAATCCGGAACGAAGTTTTAAAACTAGGCAACGATTTCTCCAAGTTAAAGAAAGGATTTTGAATTCTGTTGTTGAAGTCTATGAAAATCGAACCAAAAGACACTTTTTTTAGCTTTTTCTTCCAGTGCGTGTTTTAGGAATGAGTAAATTTACTTCAGTCTTCTTTCTCAACTAGGAAAAAATAAACTTGTGTCGTCGAGGGCTTTTCAAAGAGATGCCAAAAGTAAAGCTTGAATTCCTGACATCGGAGATGATTTTCTCCAAGAGTTGGGGGTGGGGTGGGGGATGAACTGTAGAAGAGTTTACGCTTTTCGAGGCTTTCAAAATTGTTCTGTTTCCTATAAATTAACGTTTCATTGTTTTTCTAAAAGAATTTGTCTATCATCTCTCTCCCCCCTCTCTCTCTCACACACACACACACTCTTTCTGTTTTTTCTTTTGCTCCCTCTTCTCTTGTTTCTCTCCACCCCCATCCGTTCTTTTAATACCTCTCTCTTATTCACTTGGTCTCTCTCTCTCTCTTTCTCTCTCTCTCTCTCTCTCTCTCGCTCTCTCTCTCTCTATATATATATATATATATATATATATATATATATATATATATATATATATATATATATCCTACCTTCACTCGCTTTCTTCCTGGTTCTCACGCTGTTTCCCTCTCTTTTTCTCTTTTACTCTCTTGCTGTTTTTCTCTCGTGCGTGCGCTCATCCTCTCTTTCTGTCTGTCTCTCTCTCTCTCTCTCTCCTCTCTCTCTCGGTCTCTCTTACATTCACTCGCTCTCCTTCTGTTTCTCACACTGTTTCTCTCTTTTACCCTTTTGCTGTTCTCTTTCTCTCTCTCTCTCTCTCTCTCTCTCTCTCTATCTATCTGTCTATCTATCTATCTATCTCTCTCTCTCTCTCTCTTTCACGTAACCACCTCTCTGTCTCTATCTTCCTCTCTATCTTACCATCACCCGCTTTCTGCTTGTTTCTCCCACGGTGTGTGCGTGTCTCTCTTACTCTTTTACTGTTTCTTTCTCTCTCTCTCTCTCTCTCTCTCTCTCTCTCTCTCTCTCTCTCTCTCTCTCTCTCTCTCTCTCTCTCTCTCTCTATCTACCTATCTCTTTCCCTCTCTCTCTCGCACATGCCTCGTCTCTTTCTCTCTGTCTCTATCTCTCTCGATTTCTTCCTTTCCTTCACACGGTTTCTCTTTCTTTATTATCCCCTTCTTGTATTTCTCTCTCTCTCTCTCTTTCGCACACATACCTCCTCTCTCTCTCTCTCTCTCTCTCTCTCTCAATTACTTTCACTCGCTTTCTTTCTGTTTCTCACACTGTTTCTCTCTTTCTTATTCTCTTGCTGTTTCTCTCTCTCACACTCACTCACTCACTCTCATTCTCTCTCTCGCGCGCGCGTATCCTCACTTTCTTTCTGTCTCTCCAATATTCTCACCTTCCAATGCGTAACGCCTTTATCATATCTATTTAAGCAGCACCACCCCAGCCGGTCCATGTCCGACCCAAAGCCAACCGGCCTGTCGTCAAATTCTTATTGATTCTCACTCATGGGATTTGCTGACTGAGGTTCTCTCAGCATGTTGCTTGTCAGTTCAGTCATTTCGAATGTTTATCACGGAAACTCAAGCGACAATAAGTCTCCTGGGTACTTCAGCACCCTCCTCAGTATCTTTGTTGACGTCTAGATAATATTACAAGGGAAAGATATTCGAGTAATCAGTACCCTCTACTGGGAACAAAAAGTGAGCAATCCGTACCATCTACTGGGAACAAAAAAGCGAGTAATCCGTACCCTGTACTGGGAACAAAAAGCGAGTAATCCGTACCCTCTACTGGGAACAAAAAGCGAGTAATCCGTACCCTGTACTGGGAACAAAAAAGCGAGTAATCCGTACCCTCTACTGGGAACAAAAAAGCGAGTAACCCGTACCCTCTACTGGGAACAAAAAGCAAGTAATCCGTACCCTGTACTGGGAACAAAAAAGCGAGTAATCCGTACCCTGTACTGGGAACAAAAAGCAAGTAATCCGTACCCTCTATTGGGAACAAAATCCTTTCACATAAATAGAGAAGGAATTCAATAAATACACAAAAATAGAAGGAGTAAAACATGGATGCGTTTTCTCACCAAGTTTTTTCAACGTATATCTCAACAAATCTATTTCAAAACCGTACATTACCTTGGAACAGAATCTCTCGTTATCCTTAGGCAAGTCATAACACCTGGGAGCCATTCCTGCCAAGCCGACATTGAAATGCAATGGTGGCATGCAAAAAGATCCGACATATTGGTCAATGGCGTGATATCTAATTATTTGGAGCCTGAAGAAAACTGAGGGGACAGCGCCTACGTCCCCTAGTATTTGCGCAACCGAAACTCCTATGATGACAGCGGGGGTGGGGCTTCCCGGCGTGTGGCCTAAATAATTTAGTTATATCATAACAACATAAGATACCCTGATGATACTGTGCTAATGACAGACTCAGAAATGAAACGGGAAGATTTTTCTTTAATCATTACACTCCAAGCAAGGCAATAAAGCCACTAAGATGCAAGGGGTTACTGAGTGTGAAAGAATAGGAGAAAAGGAAAATATTATTAAGGAGAAATAACAATAAAAGAAGAGGAGAGAAGAAGGCAGAATGATATTGCAATTATATTTTTGAAGTTCTAAGTTGGCCAGAAATCCAGCAAGCCATATCCATGTCTATGGATATCATCTAGTTCTTATTTTTAGTACTGCTCAGTTATTGCTTGCCCGTTTCCACAGACTCCAAGGACACACTGCCCAACCCAGGGATTGAACTCACAATTAATATGTCACCAAATTCACGAACTAACGCTTTAATTTACTCGGCTATTGACCCGTAGTAGAATTTGCTGTTGTGAGCTTGGAAACTTAAACCTAACTTACCTGCTGATTAATATTGCTACTACTGACTGCTGCTGCCTGTCATTTTGTTCACTGCTGCTGCTGTTGAAGCCTTTCTGTCATTTGTCTTTCTTTCTTTATTACCAGCTCCCATATTGCATTTATTTCTACGCTAGGCCAACTAAGGGGATCCTCATAGCCTAGCATATATGCTGATTCTTTCAGACGTCTAACTCCAGTGTTCTCCCTTGTCCATTATTTCCACTTCATTCCACACAGCTGATGACTATTCCTTCCCCTCCAAACGTAGTGATAACTACAACAAAGATGAGGACAATAGTCTGAATATAAATCGTGTAAATAACGATAACTCCTCACCCCAGAAATTCAGACAGAAAATAAAGAAACTTATATTTACGATCGGAAAGAGACAGCTAAAATTTCTGGGATACATAGTGAGGAAAGAGTGCTTGGAGAATTTGATACTCACACGAAATAGTAAAGGCAAGAAAAGGCGGGGGAAAACAGTGAGTAACTTAATGAGGTTGTGTGAATGGAGAGCAGAACAAGGACAAAAAGGGATAGTAAAAGTTAATGGATAAGCAATGTGGTTGGCCCTGATCTGGTATCTCGTCGTCGGTCGCTCTCTCACAGACGTGCCGTTGCCTCCCTCTGTCTTTTCTACAAATACTTTCACAGTAACTGATCCAACGAGCTACTATCGCTAGCTCCCAGACTGCATGAATTTAACCCTAGAACACTAACTATCAATTAAAGTTACACCACTACTAACCATGGCTATATCATACCCGATTTTGAAATATCAAAAAAAAATATTAAATATAAATCTTTATTTGAAATATTTTGCATGCAGGCACTTCAAACTTTGTACTTTGAGTTTAACATTAATAGGAATTGAAAAACATATTATTTAGGTAAGAAAATCAGGTACTGAAAATTGTAATTAAAAATAGGAAAATTTGCGCTGGGTACTATATACCAATGGTTAGTGTTCTAAAGTTAAGCGTTCTACTAGGCTTGCATCACGGTCCCACCCTTTCACTGTCGAAACAGTTAAATGTAGCCGTCTCTTCTACTCCAATAGCTTCATGTCTCGCACCTCCTGCCTGTGGAATTCCCTTCGTCTTACTTGTTTCCCTGGTAGCTATAATCTCCAACTATTCAAATATAATGTCAACCGACATCTCCAGATGCCCTGAACTATCCCCTGCCCTTCTCTCCATCCTTTCCTCCATCACACCTCCTTACTCTCGCTCCCACTCTATAAACCTTCTGCAGACTAGTGGCATCTCGCCTTGCTTAAAAATATAAAAATATTCAAATTTCCGCGGCTCTAGTGTTGGCGGAAGTATGTACTCTTTGAGTGCTTTCTATGTTATGTACTCGACGTTTTACTGAACTTGAGTAAAGTGCAAATGCTATAATGATAATAGTTTTTTTTTAATCTTTTATTCTTTTCAGATGCCGTGTCACCCGATCCTGTGCCTGTATTTTGCCTTCATGATGGTACTTGCAGGCTTTGCTACCCAATTTATAATCTGCACCATGGCGATCGAGCGTTACTTTTGCATTAATCAGCCGTGTTATTATTACACTCAGCCAATGCGTGGCTACACACGCATTGCTTTACTTTTCTGTTGGGTCGGCTCCGTCACTATTGCCAGCCTTCCATTCATGGGACTGGGATCGTACAAACTGATGAAACCAGGTAAATGTATTTCCTTTTAACTTTCATTTCATTCTTGTTGCTCGATATTGACTAGATATCAATCGCTTAGTATTTCCAATAGTATTTACATTCAAATAGTATTTGCATTCAAATAGTACTTAGTATTTAGATTCAAGCAGTATCGTCCATACTTAGAATACTGCTGCTACATATAGTCCAGAGGCTGTGTTATTAACCTTGAGCTCCTTGATAAAAATCCAAAGAAGAATCAGCAATATTATTGGTCCTAATCTGGCAGCTCATCTCCAGTCACATTCCCATCGCCATAAGGTTGCCTTTCTGTGTCTTTTCTATAAATACTTTCATGGTAATTGTTCGGGCGAGCTCTTCGCTATGGTACCTAAACTTTTTGAAAGTGCTAGACTGGCGTCGAGATCTCTTCAATTTAAAGCTGAGCTGGCTAGATGGAACCGTAAGTTCTATGCTAACAGTTTCTTCTCTCGCATTTCTCGCTTTAACTTTAATCTTCAAATATTTAAATGATATGTCAATCGCTATCTACTCTCTTCCTGATTACTCTTTCCTCTTCTCGCTCATTGTTAATGTTTCTGTTCCTAATTCTTCCACACCCAGTAACCCCGTGTGTCTTAGTGGCTTTACTGCCTTACTTGTTGAACTCCCTTCCGGCTCCATGCTTTCCAGCCAACTTTAATCTTCAAATATTTAAATGCAATGTCAATCGCTATCTACTCTCCTCCTGATTACTCTTTCCTCTTCCCGCTCATTATTAATGTTTCTGTTCCTCATTCTTCCACACCCAGTAACCCCAAGGTAATTAATATTTGTGATATTTTTGTTGCTTACGTATAAACAAAAACAGTATCCCAGCAGACTCAGGTATGTATTTTGTTTACAATGATGTTCACCCTGTACAAGGCCCAAGAGCCACTCGATGTAGCGGGTTACAGAATAAAACGTAACAGGTATAGTTTATGGGGATAACGGTTAGCTCTAGACTTGAAGAGGTTAAGAGAGTAGAAATCGGGGAAGCATCCTCTTGGGCGTCAAAGTATGGGTGCGTAGGAAGACGCTCACGAATCGAAGACGAAGGGAATGAAGGTGGTCCGCTTCAATGTGCGTAGCATGTTGGGTCTTAGCTGTGAAGGTTAGAACAGGAGGAACTAAGGAAAGTAGCTCGTCTGAGCACTTTCCATGAAAATAGCGATAGAGTATTGAGAGGCTTGTAGCGTTCCGACTCTGCGAAAGGAGTTGTAGGGTGGAAATAATTTATCACCCACAAGGACGCGGAGACACCTTTCGACTCTATCGAGATTGGAAAGTGATGACTGGGAGGCTCCTGTCCACATATGGCACCAGTACACTCCATTTTCGATCTTACCTGGCTCTTGTAGTTCAGAGGATAACAGGAAGAATCACGTACTATTTTTCCAGAATCTTACGCGATGGATTATAATTTCGAGGTCTAATCTTACTGATCCTGTCGGTTTTTAGATTTTTAATTACTTTGCTGCTCTGTTTCTCGGTCAAATAATAGATTCCCTTACTCTAATAACGGACCTAATAACGGACTTCCTTAAATAATTTCCCCAAATAATGGATTCCCCTACTAATTTCCCTAATAACGGACTTCCCTAAATAACCCCCCCCCCCAAATGGATTCCCCTACTAATTTAATTAATAACGGACTTTCCTAAATAATTTCTCCAAATAATGGATTCCCTTACTCATTTCCCTAATAATGGACTCCCTACTAATAAATTCCAAAAATAATGGATCCACACCTCATTTCTCTATTAATGGATTTCTCTACTAATAATTGCCCCAAATAATTGATTCCAATACTAATAATTTCTCCAAAATATTGAATTACCTTACTAATAATTTCAATAAATAATGGATTTCGATTCTCATTTTTCATAATAATGGACTCACTACTTATAATTTCCCTAATAATGGATCTACAAATCATTTCTCTAATAATGGATTTCCCTACGAATAATTTCCAAAAATAATGATTCCCTTACTCATTTTCCTAATAATGGACTCCCTACTAATAATTTCCCTAATAATGGACACATAACTAATTTCTCTTACAATGGATTCTCTTACGAATATTTCCACCAAGAAATGGATTCCGCTACTACTAATTTGCCTAAATAATGAATTCTCTTACTTATAATTTCTCCAAATATCAGATTCAACTACACATTTCCCTAATAATGGATCCCCTACTAATAATTTCCCCAAATAATGGATAACCTACTTTTTTCCCTAATAATGGACCCCCTTATTAATAATTAGAGATGCATAACCAATTCTAAGTTGATTAGGGCTTCTAGCACATTGGCAAAAAGAGGTAGAATTTAAATTATTACTTTTATTCTTGGCTTTTCCTTGATTTCATTCTTCGCCACCATTATTACTAGCACTTAATAGAGTTAATCTTTCGCAGTTCCATTTAGTCGGCTGCTTTATTCAAGTCTTAACCTCCAGGACCGTGTACCTGGGAAGCTTCTGTTAAGCTATATTAATGTTCTTATTTTAAAACCTATTTCTTCTTTTCTAGGTACTTGGTGTTTCTTTAATTACTACAGCAATGCCCGGGCGGATGTGACCTTCAGTTTCATCTACAGCCTGCTCGGAATTACAACCATTTCCTCTACAGTAATCCTTAATATTGTCGTCATTCGAAAACTTATCCATGTTCGCTGTAAGCAAACAGTAATTAGTTCCAGTTCCGGTCGGCTGCGCAGACTCGGTAACAATCGACGCTACACAGAAATTCAAATGGTGCTTCAGTTGATCTCTATTACATGCATATTCACAACTTGTTATCTTCCTTTGATGGTAAGAATTGGTAGCGTTTGGTATCTTTAAAAGATGCTAAACAATCTCTAACGTGTTTAAAAATTTGTGCGTGTGTGTGTGTGTGTGTGTGTGTGTGTGTGTGTGTGTGTGTGTGTGATACAGCTCTGTATATCAAATTGTATGTGTCTAGCATCCGTTATTAATTCTGTTTTCAATTCTCAAGAACAAAGAAAATGTATAAATTCACTTTCATATGCTTAGGTTTTATTACAATTCCAAAAAAAACTTTTTTTTTTTTAAGAATAAACATTGCCGAGGGGTGAAGATAGTTAAAATAATAGCGGTGTCAATGTAAGAACTGTCCTTTTGACACACCGTTTTTTGTTTTATTTTTTTTTGTGTTTTTTGAAGGAACGAAGGTTAAACATTGCGAAAAATTCTTCTGTATAAGAAAAATAAGGCAAACATGGCCTTACATGCCGGCAATAGGCTACGGCGTGTCAAAAGGACGTTTTTTTTATCTCGACACCGCGCTTTTATATTAACAACCTAAACTCTTCCAGGCCGCCAACCATTACGGCTTAGGGACACATCATGTTGAAACACAGATTCCCATACACTCACTGAAGTTAAGCAACGTCGAACCTGAATAGTACCTGGATGGGTGACCGCTTGAGAATACCAGCTTCTGTAAGCTTAGATGTTTGGTAATGGATAATAGCTCGAAATTTTTAATCGTAGAGCCGAGTTCCAATTCCCGTTGGGTTCGTTATATTTACTTACGTACATATAATCCACCTATTCCCTCCCAGCTATGGGTTAAATTAGTAAGACATGTATCTCAAAAAAAATTCTTACAATCTAAAAAGATATTTTCCGACTTTAAATAACCTGCAAAGGGGTGATAAACCGTAGAAAATGAATGAATGAATCAAGCAAGCAAGCTAACCTTTGCGTCACCAGTATATTGATATTTTGTTAAATAGAATTGTTATATAGGAATAAATTGTCGCTGCCGACACTTGAGTTTGAACATAGATCGCCAGTGAGCAAACACGGGCGATCCCATTATTGAATTTAGTAGACCACGTGACCATAGAGGAAACGCATATATGGGAGGTAGCGTGTGTCTAAGTGATCACCATTTCTAGTCTATCCTCTATTACTAATTTTGAGTTAAACTGAAAACGATCTTCCTTTATGGCTATAGGTTAGATACACAGGACAGACATGATGACAGTTGAGATTAAATGACATACCGCATTGTTAAGTGTCAACTATCCCATCCAACTGGTCAGAAGCCATATTAGCCAGTGAGAGAGAATGCCTATTAGGTTGACAATTTGCTAATTAATGCATGACCTAAGTCAACTAATTCTTTATTACTTCAAATCACACAACTCTCCACTAACCCATTACAGTATAAGGATTGAATGAAAGTAGTGAAGGAAAGGAGTTTTTTTCCCCTTCTGGCTTGTTATAGAGGAATAAAGTGTCGCTGCCAACACTTGAGTTTGAACATAGATCGCCAGTGAGCAAACACAGGCGATCCCATTATTGAATTTAGTAGACCACGTGGCCAGAGAGGAAACGCATATATGGGAGGTAGCGTGTGTCTAAGTGATCACCATTTCTAGCCTATCCTCTACTCTATTCACTTTACTATTTCCCTATTCAGATCACTATACGGTGGTTACTATTCGAGCTAGTATTATCAAGCAAGTACTATTAGTGCTAGTGATATTTAAAGGCGACTGACACCAGTATTGTTCAACGGCGTTACTATCGTTTGTATCTGCGATTACAAAGTCTCTACTACAACGAGCATTATGAAAGTGACAACGTATATTCGTTGACCTCACGAAAAGAATATAATTGTGTCGTATGTTTTAGAATATTTTCTCTAAGTGACGCATTGATTTCCGTACCTTAGGCGTCATGAAAGAAATGCTCGCCATTCTAGAGGTGGGGGGTGTACGGTTGGGGTAATCGATGGCGGCTCGGAATGAGAAATGGAAGAGCCGAGTTCGAATTCCAGTCAGGTTCGTTACATTCACTTCACACAAATACGTTTGAAAAAGGTATAAATGCATCTCTGTCCCTCCCAGCTATGGGTTAACTAGTAGTACTGGAAAAGATAAATTATTTCTGGGGTGGGGTCATATGCCCGCCTGCGAAACCCTGTGTCTCCACCACTGTTTTCAGACTATTTTTGGCACGTTAGCCTGGTTGAAAAATTTTGTTGGGGTGACATTGTGTCACCCCTCGTGTGATGGCACCCGGGGCGGTCTCCCCCCCCCCCATCGTCCCCCCTTAGCTACGCCACTGATATGAATACTCTTCTGTTTGGGATTTGAAATCTGCTCGTCCAGTCCATTTTTCATTTTTCTAACCATTCTGTCCCTGGCACTTCCGGTATTATATTTGAATGATGTCATTTCTGCTTCTCAACTCATTTGGATAAAATAAAATGCTAAAAAGATTTTTTTTATTTTTTTTTTTTTTTTGTATTTTTCAGTTACAAATATTTATGAATCAATTTACAGACATGTCTGATAAGGATTTGCTGGTCATTCGTCTGGCTTCTTTGAACCAAATTCTGGATCCCTGGGTTTACATTCTAATTCGTCGGAACACTGTCTACTACGTGTCCCGCCTTTTCCGGTGGACATTTCGAATGAAGCGTCCAGCGTTCGTGGATCGATCTTCTTCGCTACGTCGGGCCAGCACCGAAAGCAAGAGTTCCCTCGGCAAAATGGCCAGTTTGGACAGTCGAAATGTTTCTTTTGGAAGCACTACCAACAACAACAACAACAAGGATGATATCAGTTGGGCGGAATTCTGCTGGAACTGCATGTGTGAAAACCCGACAGATAAATACGATTATAATAAGGCTCTGACTTCCAGTCGAAGCGACATTTCAAAACATCAAGTATCGGCGACAATAAAACCACCGATTCTCGACGGAGAAATATCACGAATTTAAAATAATTGGTTGTAAATTAAAAATGCTATTCACAGATAAACAGGGTTTTTTATTTTAACGGAAACTTTACAGTTTTGTGCTCAGTGACACGTTAAGAAATTGGAAATCATTTTAACATTGATTTAAAGAGGAAAGATATTTAATTGTCCAAATTCTGACGAATAACCTATGACGACAGACAACACGTTCCAAGCCGCCATCTTTCTACTTGTGGCGATCCAGCTGCCAGCTTTTTTTGCTGGTTACAAAAGCTTTTTAAAATATAAAGCTAAATGTGACAAATATTATAAAACATTAAATTGACGCCAGTACATAAAATGTCCCGATGAGTACAACTAGAAATATGAAAAGAAAGAAAACTTTGGCGGTTAATAAAAAAAAAATACATACATAAAATTGAATTTTATGTATTCATGTTGAGTGAACAAAAGCGTTCTTTAACT
Source organism: Acanthosepion esculentum (assembly GCA_964036315.1). NCBI lineage: Eukaryota > Metazoa > Mollusca > Cephalopoda > Sepiida > Sepiidae > Acanthosepion > Acanthosepion esculentum. The sequence goes on along the minus strand of OZ038509.1, from coordinate 23,491,169 downwards.
GTATCAATAAAATAAAGCATTTCTCTCTCTTAGATTACCTAGATTGGCTGGATGCTTGTCAATACGGAAGGAGAGAATGTTTTAAAATGATTTGAAATTGGTTCCGTATGAAAGAATGGGTTTTATCTCAAGAGTCCGCGTTCTCGCCATTGCAGTCGACGGGATGCAATCAAAAGAAAAGTCAATAATTATTGATCCACATTCTTTCCGCTTTCAATCATACAATTTTTTTAATAGTCATTTTTTAAGGTATACAAAAGAGGGGAGACAACCCCTCCGGTTGACTCGCGTGGCAAAGGTAACCCACTCTAAATGAAGGTTATAAAATCTTACAGTATTTCACCCCTACCCCGTTTCTCATCTGAAAATCATTCACATGTTAACCCTAGTTCGAAAGACGTCGGTGAAAGGTATTGTGAAAAAGGATTTGAGCGTACTTGGCCTTGTTCAACTTCTTGATCACGCCAGGTAATGCTCTCTCTCTCTCTCTCTCTTTCTCTCTCTCTCTCTCTCTCTCTCTCTCTCTCTCTCTCTCAGAAACTGTGACTAAAGTCTGCTTGGTATAGTTACAGTATAAACCACAGGTTGGTTCTGCGAATGTGCCTGAACAGGTTTCTGCATCCGGGATTAGCTAACCAGCATAGTAGACTGACTGTTATTTTAATCTAGCGATTGGCATAAATTTCATGAAAAAAAAAGTTGTTTTTATATACAGTGTAACCCGGATATAAGAGAAACCTGGATATAAGATAGATTTTATCTGGTCCAAAATTAGAACCATACTTACCTAAACAAAATAGACCAAACCCGGATATAAGAGAAACCCGGATATAAGAGACTTTTTCTCCGTGCCCCGACAACTCTCTTATATCCGAGTTACACTATATATATATATATATATATATATATATATATATATATATTAAGGAAACGAAAATAATTATTATATTTATCTGTCTTCGAAAACACCATGAAATTCGAATGTGGAATTAGGATTAGAGATCAAAAGTTTATTTGTTTAAATCGCTAATTAAAATGTTTAAAATACAATTATATGATTTGAAAAGTGTATAAAATGTAAATAAAATTCAATGAATTTAATTAATAATGATAATCTTTGCCGCGTGAATAAACTTCAACGAAAGGATAACGAATGTTTTTCGTCTGGGGCTTTTTAGGGGGTAGGGGTGTTGGTGGTGAGGGCGATGTTCTTTGATATTAAAAATTACATTTCTTTTATAAATACCAACGTATAATTTGTTGTATTTGCACTTTAGAATACTAAAAAAAAATATTTTTTTTAATTATTTTATTTTTTATTTTATTTTATTTCAGTTGACAGTTATAGAATAAGGAATATAGACCATCTTTCGTTTTTATGTCGGTAAATTCACGAAATAAAATTAAAGGGAGGCTATTTCTATTTGGGACATGGAGAGTGTAAGCAATCTGGAGTGAAAGTTATTCCCCTTTACTTTTAGAACCTTTTTCTTTTTCTTCTTTTTTTTTACTGGCATAAAATGAAAGACCGTTGGGAAAAAAATAAAGAATTTTATTTATTTATTATTATTACTTTTTTTATTTTATTTTAATCGTGTTACCTTCCACGCTCCGAAAAGAATTTCTGTTTATTTATTATATTAAAAAAAAAAGAAATTCAATTTCTTCTTCATAAATCAATGAAGGAAACTGTAAGATACGTTTTTTTAAAACAAATATTCTGAACTGTATAATTCATTGAAGCCACTTGAATCTCACGGAGATTGGATTGAAAATATGAATTCCCTCAGATTCTAAAGAAGGAAATTACAAAATTGAAAAATTAATTATTTTACATCAAAGTGTCATATTTATGTCAATGTGTGTGTGTGTGTGTGTGTGTGTGTGTGTGTGTGTGTGTGTGTGTGTGTATGTATATATATATATATATATATATATATATATATATATATATATATATATATATGCGTAAATATAAACTACAGTTCAAGAGTTTGAAGTCACCACTACCCGCCAATTAGCCCGGGGATAAACTTGGCAGAAGAGTGAAAAAAAAAAGAAAAAAAAACTCTTAGATTCATTGAAAACAGAATGGAACCAATTATCAAATTTATACTTTGAGAAACTTTTGCAATGAATGCCAAAAATTTGTGCTGCATTCATCAAGACTAAAGGAGGATATTTTGACGAGAGCAAAATTTAAAAATCATAAAATAATTCTTTATTTTTATTTTTTTTTTTGACATAATTTTATTAATAAAAAAAAATCATGCCTCATTTTTTTTTTTAGCCCTGTATAATGATTTTCACTTATTTAATGTACAAAAATTCTTTAGCAGCTAATTAAAAAAAATTACCAGGGGTAGCTTCAAACTCTCTGTGTGTGTGTGTGTGTGTGTGTGTGTGTGTGTGTGTGTGTGTGTGTGTGTGTGTGTGTGTTTCTCCGCAATTAAAACATTCCTATGAAAACCATTTTATATAGGGAAACGATTTTGACCGTTTTCACACCTAAAATATTGTATAAGATTTTCACTACAATTGACAGTGTAGCAACGATGGCAGAAAATGCCAACTTTAATTTGACAAGGTCTGATAAGTTTAGGATAGATTTTGCAAAATGTTTTAAATGCCTACAAAAAAAAACTATTATAGAAAAATACATGAGGAGGAGCAGTCAAGCATACTTTTGTATTTCAAGCCTTCCACGTCAGCCACAACTGCTAATGAACCTCGACCTTTGACATCGATGCAAGCAGACATGCAAAAAGGGGTCTGTGAATGCTCGAAATATTTTCAATGTAAATTAATGGTAAGTTATTCGCTTTACGTCGTTCTGAAATACGTCGAAAAACTGTATGAATGTTTTTTTGTTTTGTTTTGTTTTTTTTTCGTAAAAGCAAAGTGGCGTAAAGCGAAGTAACGAGAAACAAGAAAGACACACAATTACATTATTTCATATTTCTGCTATATTTATGGGGGTGTGCTCAATATCGGAGAAAGGGCATCTATAGATGTAAACAGTGTGAATATAGAAATCAATACTCCATAGTGACTGGCTGTTTCACACTTTAAATGATCATCAGATCATTCTATTCCTGTTTGTGTGGGCTTCCTGTACATCCCATAGACTCCCAGTGGCCTATATATGGAGCCCACATAAAATGAAGTAACATGTTCTGATGATCACGTAAAACTTCCATCACCACACAGTGTCGATTTTATGTCCATATATATATATATATATATATATATATATATATATATATATATATATATATATATTATAATTAAAACCCTCAATATAATTATTAAAATTAAATTGAATTAAGGTATCAAGCCCTGTTTCATCCTCAAGCCAAAATTTTAGGAAGCATATTTTTTTTTTAAATAATTATAATTTAAGCTCTACTTCTGTATGGAGCACTGTCTTTTTAAAAACAAAAATACTAAAGAACTCCGGATTATTTATCTAACGTGTTCTTTCCTATTTTTCTACATACCTGCACACACACACACACACACACACACACACACACACACACACACACACACACACACACACACACACATATATATATATATATATATATATATATATATATATATATATAATCTTATAAATATAAGTAATTATACTCGTCTGGAAAAACCTTAGGTGCTTTGGCTTGTAAATAAACAAACCAATACCCAAGGAAAGGAAATTTATAAGGGATAAAAAAAGAAAGAATTAAGAACATGAAATGGAGACGAAAACAATCGTCCAGAATCCAAGCTCAGAGTCCAAAGAAAAAAAAAACAACATGAGTAAAGCAAAAGTAACTAAGCAAAGTGCTCAATACACTAAGTAGAGCAAATCTAACTATGAACCTAAAGAGCCAGGTAAACCTACTTAGGTTTCACCTATGCGGATCGTCAGGGTACGCCGGCTAAAGAGGTAACATTAAAACAGAATATACATAGCTTACAACATAAAAACATGACCAAAAATAAACAGTAACTCAAAAACTGGAGGGGTTAATACATATTTATTCAAAACCATTTTTTTAAAAAAACGAGAAAAGAGAAAAAAGAATCTATTCTAATACAGCGTTTTCTATGTCTACACTTACTTAAGATTTCAGATTTTAGATTTAGCAAACTGTTGCGTTCTTTATACGAAGCGATGGCTAACTTTTCCTCTCTACATAGTGCACAAAATTTATTACCTGCTTTATACTTATGACATTTCTTTAATATTTCCCATTTCAAAATGGAGTATTTATTATAGTCTTGTTTCATTTTCCATACGTAAGTAAATAACGTGATGTTATGCTTGTATCTTTCGTTATTAAAACTACTAAGATGTTTTTAAAACTATTTTGGGTAGATCCTATATATACTTTGGGATTTTCATCAGTATTACTTAGTTAATCCCTGTATATTTTTACTTGGTATACCACGCACTCTTGCTGGCACTTTCCCTGGAGGGGACAGGTTTTCTTATTCCTACAATTACATTTGGGAGGGACCGTACGTGGTTTGTCCTTAATTTTTCACATGTTGTCTGTTAATTAAACTATCTACATTGGGCATACAACTATAGCTTAATTTAACATAGTTTTTATTAAAGATTTTATGTAACGTATTAGTTTGTGGGAAATTTTGTTCGAGTAGTCTAAAAATTACTTTGCCTATGTTTGTTTTCACCGCTGAATTGTATGGGTAGGGTTAATATAATTCTACTTCTAGTTTTGCGTTTGTTTTACGTTCTATGGTCATCATTTATATCAATATATTCTAGTTTATTATGTCCACTTTTCTTTAAAGCCTGTTCATAGATTATTTTATTTTTATTAAAAATATTATTTGATGAATTAGTGGACAATCTATGATTAATACCTTTAGGTATCGGCTTTAAGTTATGTGCCGGGTGATTAGTACCTACATTGATGAACTGCGGGTGCTGGTTAACCTTTCTATGCGGTGAAATAGTACCATCGCGTAAATCCAATATAATATCCAAGTAATGGGTAACTTTTAGGTTTATTTAAATATCAAGGTTAAATCCGAATTTTTTTAAAAAGCCAGTGAAGTTTTTTTCGGATTATGTCACATTTCCTAGTTTTGCGTTTGTCAACTATAATTAATCCATCGTCCCTGTACAGACCATGGTTATTAGGGTCCAAATGATTGTTTAAATTATTAAGTAGGAGGTATCTGATAAGCTCACATACCTCGCCCCGTCATATGCCCCCATGGGATTGTCAAAATTATCTTTATCGCCTTTTTTAATCCATAACTCATTATTGTGGAACAACAATGATTTACGGAAATATTTAATAAGATCTATTTTATCGTTAGAAATTGATATGAATTCTTTGGCTAATAGTAAGGCTTCATTAAAGGTTTTTTTTCCCCGTAATCGATGGGTAAAATTCTTTTATGGCATATTTAATAAAGGAACATCTATTATTTTTATCGTAATTCCTAAACAATTTAATGCAGTCGTAAGTGGAACGCCATTGATTAATATTTAAAAATGTTCTTAACGATTTCTTGCAAAATTATTTTACTAACTTTACCCAATTGTGTTTTAGTGGGGTTTATAAGTCGACATTCCGGATTATTCAGAAAATTACTTTTAGGATCTTTAATTGTTATAAAACAATTCCTTTCGCTCATTTTTTCAACTCTATTTCCCAAGTTAAATTTATTGGCTAATATGCTAGCTTCTCTATTCAATGCAGTTTCTAGATTAGCGGGTCTTTTTTTTATAGTACTTAATAACCTCTTTATTTAGCATATTATACTTCTTAGGACTTATTTTATATAGGAATTTAGGTTTGTCAGCTTTTACGAAGACATTTGTTGTTTTTGATGTCTTTCAAATCTTTGCTAATTTGCTGTTGTGTATTATTAGTGATCTTTCTATACTTTATTGAGTTAATTAATCTGATTAAGTCGGACTCGAATTTATCTAGTTCCTTGATATGGGGAGGGTGGACATAAGATTCACTGGTTTGATGCTTATTCTGGTTATTATTAAAAAAAGAATTGTGCTCTCCATCTCATGTTTGTAATAAAGGTTTGTATTTTCTTCAATAAACATAACTCACACAAATGTCGATTAGGTGCTGATATGTTTTTAAATGAGTATCCTGCGTCTGCTCGTTCCATCATAGTTAATTTTATAAAGTGCTCAATAGAGTAACCTAGAGCTAAAATAATAATAATATAAATAATTATATAAGTAATTATACTCGTCTGGAAAAACCTTAGGTGTTTTGGCTTGTAAATGAACAAACCAAAAAGGAAAAGTTAGCCATCGCTTTGTATATAGAACCTAATAATTCGCTAAATTTAAAATCTGAAATCTTAAGTAATTGTAGACATAGAAAACGCTGGTTACTAGTATAGGTTGGTTTTGTACTCTTTTCTCGTTTTTTTATGTTTTTGAATAAAAATGTATTAACCTCTTCCGTTGTTGAGTTACTGTTCATTATTTTTTTTATGGGGGGGGGGGGTAATCACATGGTCATGTTTTTATGTTGTAGGCTATTTATATTCAGTTCTAATATTACCTCTTTAGCCGGCGTACACTGACGATCCGCGTAGGTGAAACCTAGGTAGGTTTGCCTGGCTCTTTAGGTTCATAGTTATATACAGTGTAACCCGGATATAATAGAGTTGTCGAGACCGGAAAAGAAGTCTCTTATATCCGAGTTTCTCTCATATCCGGGTTTGGTCTATTTTCTTTAGGTAAGTATGGCTCTAATTTGGGACCGGAGAAAATCTCTCTTATATCCAGGTTGCTCTTATATCCGGGTCTCTTATATCCGGGTTACACTGTATATATATATATATATATATATATATATATATGCAGTGTACATCTTGTTTCAACATTAAAAATTAACTTTTTCTTCAGGTGGGAAACCATGATGGTACAGTTTTCTAGTGGGTATATACATGTTCTAATGTAACAGTGGATAATAAATATTGCTCTACTTTTGTATTGAGCCCTGTTTTAAATTACGGTTTGGAAGGCTGACATTTTACTCTTCATTCTTTTACATTTGGAGATATATATATATATATATATATATATATATATATATATATATATATATACATACACAGGATGTGTGTGTGTGTGTGTGTGTGTGTGTGTGTGTGTGTGTGTGTGTGTGTGTGTGTGTGTGTGTGTAACGAATGCACGGCCGCAATTTTCGACGGATTTGCACCAAAATTTCCATGCACATGCTCCAAGTAAGCGTATAGGCCAAGACCGACTTTGCATTTCCCAACTCCCATCGATAGTGGAAATAATCGATTTTTTTCATGCTTCTACGGCAGTTTTCATGTAGTTTGCAGCCATTTTCTACTGGCCAGAGTGAGAGCCTATAGCTGGCTGCCACGAATAGGCAGGAAGAATCTATTGTCCAGCGTGAGAGCCAACAGCTGACTGACATGAATGTTAACTAGCATACTAGCATGCAAAAAAGATCGATAGCTGCATTCGTCACAAGTGGGAAAGATTTAAATCTGCATGGCACTTTACTCCAATTGGCTCATTCGCTTGCTTAAACTCAACGTTGATTCTGATTCCTTAGAACTGGGTTGGGTGTGAAAATATATTTGTTGTTAACATTCTTTTTTCATTCGTTTTTTCCAGTTACGAGTCCTTTTTTAAAGCTGATCGTTTTGTGTTCATTTTCTTTAGTTCTTTTTCGTAACAGATTTAATGTTTAGTATAGAGCTTAGAAAAAATTCGCAGTGTGAGATAGACAAGAAGTAAGGCATGTAGCAACATCAGCACGGCAAAGGGCACTCCTTTAAAGGCAAGGAACGGCAAAAATTATTTTAAGCCAAGTGATAGCGATTGCTGTATGAGTCGTACGATTTTTGAATCAAGCACGAGCAATGCCGGGCCATGCTGCTAGTATATATATATATATATATATATATATATATTCCCATGAGGATAGAATCCAGGTAGAACTCAATGTCCAGGACAGAGTAAAAATATAATATAAAAGGCTTAAACACTAATATTCCATAGTTATAATTTATTACATTGGAATTGTAATCACGATCCAATTCATCAGATCTACAAATTCAAAAAGAAATCGCAAAATATAACTCCGGTAATAAAAAATAAAATTTTAGTGAGAGTGTATATGTCTATGTGTATGTATACACTCTCACTAAAATTTACGATTCGAATGTAATAAATTATAACCATGGAATATTAGTGTTTGAGCCTTTTGTATTATATATATATATATATATATATATATATATATATATATATATATATATAGGATTGATACAAATATAAAATGTCTCACTTAGCTTATTGATGTTATATTCAGCATTCTCTCCTCCAGAATTTCATATACAAATGTTTGTGCAATTGCTCGGTCCACTCGTCAGGAGATTTCAGCTAATGATGAATAGTGCCTTTGTAAATATAAATCTTTCTCAGACTCCCGAAGCATTCATATCTGGTCAATTTCGTATCCTGATGGAAACAAAACAATTCCCTAAAGAAATGATGTACGAGGGTCATTCAACGAATAAGGTGAATTTTTCGGTATAAGGACTTCTAATACAGATAGAAGCTTACTCTTTTTTTTTTTTTTACTTCTTTTTCACATGGATTTAATTTCTTTTGCAGATTAAAAAAAAACTTTGAGAGTTTTGTCGATTAACAAAGATGGCCGACCAAGAAGCATGCTCCAGGATTGAACAGCGGTCAGTTATCAAGTTTTTGCTTGCTGAAGGGTGCAACCCAGTTGAAATTCATAGGAGAATGTCAACTGTGTATGGTGCCACATGTTTTAGTCAAAAAATGTCTACAGGTGGGCTAAATTGTTTAAAGAAGGACGGAGAAGTGTTGAGGATGAAGACAGGCCTGGGAGGCCTACAGTAGTGATGTCTCCTGAGGTGATCGAATCAGTCAATGACCTCATTCAGTCTGACAGAAGGGTGACAGTGGATGACATTGCAAGGACTTTGAAAGACATAAAAACAAACGCAGAGGTCATCAGTCAGAAGGAGTCATCTTGCATCATGACAACGCAAGGTCTCACACAGCAGCCCAAACAGTGCAGACCATCAACGAGCTGGGCTGGGAACTGCTCCCTCATCCCCCTTACAGCCCAGACCTTGCTCCTTCAGACTTTCACCTGTTTGGCCCCTTGAAAGCGTTCACGAGAGGCACAAAGTTTACAAGTGACGATGAAGTCAAAAGTGATGTGAGCAACTGGCTGAGACATCAGTCCAAAGATTTTTACGCTGAGGGAATACGGAAGCTTGTGCACAGATGGGAAAAGTGTGTGATTGTGCTGGGAGACTATGTTGAAAAAAGAAAAGTAAGCTTCTATCTGTATTAGAAGTCCTTATACCAAAAACTTCACCTTATTTATTGAATGACCCTCGTATCTTTATTTATTAATGCAACAGATTTTATGACTTTTCATGTTATTTTTAGCGGCTACTCATATTCGAGTAGACAATCCGTTTATTTATTAAACATTATACTTATTTATTTTCGTCTACCGGCCTAAATATTCGATAAGTCTTATTAAAGAAAAATATGCGCTCCCAGGGAGTAGATATGTATATTTCGTGAGTTTGAGAAACATTTGCGCTTATAAAACACTAATCACCACTGCCTGGTCATCGATGAACTTCGTGGCCGAGATGGTCTAAAACACGTCAGACCTAATGACGGTTTCCCCTCTGCAGAGGGACGCATATATATATATATATATATATATATATATATATATATATATATATATATATATATATATATATAGTTAAGTAACGAAAATCTTGGTAATCCGTATGGATAATCCCAAGGAGGATGAAATCCTGAGAGCTCAATGTTAATCCAGAGCTAATAATTTAAAGAAAAACAGACCACTTTATGGCTCCATTGTAATAGTTTATTTCACCAAAGACCTTTTAAAGAACTCTGGATCATCAGACATCACTTTCAAAAGGTGAAACGAAAAATGAAATTAAAATTTACACTTTTGACGGGTAGTATTAAGTTTATAAACCTCTTTTCTCTTTACTTTCCTTTTTTTCTTTTTCCCTTTTTTCCCCTTCCCTTCCACATATCATTTCCGTTGAGTTGACCGATTAAATAGGTCAATATCTGATCCCTACCCCCTTCCTTCCTCAATATTAAGTATTATAAAGAAATATAAAAATAAATTTTAAAATTCTTCCTCTCTAAACTCGACTATGTCTCTCATACCATTCCTCGCTACCTTCTATATTAACTTATATAAGCTTAATACTGCCCGTCAAAAGTGTAAATTTTAATTTCATTTTTCGTTTCACCTTTTGAAAGTGATGTCTGAAGATCCAAGAACAATTAAAAGCCCTTGGTGAAATAAACTATTACAATGGAGCCTTAAAGTGGTCTGTTTTTCTTTAAATAATATACATATATATATATTTGTCATCCACAGACAGACTGTTTCGCTGTTTCACAGCTCATCAGTGTGGCTAGACGTCCGGTTGCCTCTAGCTAGGATCGAAACCCGACTGAATTTGCGTCAGTCGGAACTTCTCCCACTAAGCCGTCAGCGCACAGTACGGGATGAAGGTGAATTTTAGCGTGTTTATTTTTAGATTTAGATAAACACACAGTGACTGACAGTGACTCAATTCTGCCGAAGAGTCGTGCAATATTAGCTTAAACAGTCACTGTTTACAAACTCACACCTCAAACCAAAGAGCTCAACCGAAATTAATTTTTCAGGAGCCATATATATATATATATATATATATATATATATATATAGATAGATAGATAGATAGATAGATAGATAGATAGATAGATGTAGACGTTCAGAGTCCGCCCTAAAAATGTACACACACTTTTTGAAAAGAAAAACTTGTATAGATATTGTAATAGTAAGTTTGGGATTTTCCCCTGTTGCGTGTGTTTATTCACGGCAGTGTGAGTGGAATGAAGAAAAACCAAAAGTTTGAAAATAACTGTTCAACAGCTTTTATTTCTGTTTTTTTCTGCTGATTCCAGTGTGGATACATCCTGATTGTTGATGGTTGAAAAGGAGTACAAAATAGGAGTAATTTGCAGGGAGAAAACGGGGAGTTTTCAAAGTAAATAAACTTCTTGAGAGTATAGTAGATGTTTTTGTTGGGAAAGATTTCTCCGCTAGTTCCGACGGGAGAAACGAGAAATCCGAGTGTGAAACTGCTAGGAATGGTGCGAGTCTTCTGCAGCAAGACTTCCGTGTAGTTTTTCCTTTGGTTACGTGTCTCGAACGGAAATTCCTTCCTCCGGTTCTCACGAGAAAAAACGAGAAATCCAACGTCAAGCTGCCAAGACAGGCCTCGTCTTTTGTAACAAGGGTTGTGTATAGTTTTCTTTTGGTGGGTGTTTTGAAAGGAGAGGCCGCTGTAAATGAGAAATAGAAAAGAGAGATAGAAAGCTGACCGTGAATGTAGAGGCCGCTGAAATTGAAGAGTGGGGAAAGAGACAGCCGTGAGGTAGAGGCCGCTGAAAAAGGAAATGAAAAAGAGACCGAATAGGGCTCGGTCAAGGCTTTTATAACCTCAGGGACTTCCGGTTGTACCCTGCTGATTATTTCCACTGCTGCTGCTGAATCGAGATAAGTAAGGAGGCCTCCACACGCCCCAATAGCCAACAAGTGAGATAGTTTTTATATCTTTCTCTCAGAAATGAACACAATAAAGTATTTACCATGTATTACACATTATCCTAACGATATGTAGAAAAGAATGCATAAGTAGTTTTACAGCAGTTAGTTTGTTAAGTTTATTGGTAACAAATTTGAAAAAAATCATGTTATGAAAATTTGCCAGAATCAACAGTTTACTACGTTAATCTTTTTGTGGCATCTTGAACTCGGTGCCCTAAAATAGTTATACTGAAACGATTACTTAAAAAAACAAAAGTAAAAGATATAAGAATCATTTAGTGAATGTCTCCTTTTTCGATTGACTGTTATGGAGGTCCTCAGAGTCTGGATATGGATTCAAAATGTGGGCTGGGATCCTGGCATGGAGTTACAAGCTCCTTGGGTGTGCCAGGAATTTCATTACTATCTTCAGGAGAGGTGGGTACAGAACATTGACTGAATGGGCCTGAGTAGTTTCATCAGCTCTCTTAATCTTCACAGATCGGACTATATTGTCATCACCAAAACTCTACCCAGAAGCCAAAATGGTCTGGTTTTGGTAAGGTTTTTAACTAGAACCACATCAGCAACTTTGATTCTGTTGGTGAAGCTGACCTCGTGTAAGTCATCGTGAAGCCCTCAAGCACGTATTCCAACGTTTTCCATGAGGTTTATGGTAGGATGGGTTGCTTTATTTAATGGAGGGGCCTCTTTAGTCGTAAGCAAACAATTAAGGACAGATCTTATTTCCGGTAGTTGTTTGGTCCTCAGATTTATGCGGTATCAAAACCTGCTGTGGACAACATCTATCTGATCTATGATCCCTCTTTTCTTTCTTGCTTGCTAAATACTTCAGCATAATCTTCATGCCGATTCTGTTGCTTTAAGTTTTTCAACTGCACCCTGACAATTAATGACTACAGAATGGTTTGAAAGGACAGAGTTAGTTTCTTCCTCCTCCCAAGGCAACTTTACATAATGCCAATTTTCTATAGCCTTTTCAAACTGTTCAATTTTTTTTTTCTATGTCATAATCGCTAACGGGGGTTTCTCCATTTAAGTCATTTCATCTTTTATCACTTTCAATAAAATATCTATCAACGGATATGACATTATCCGTCAACGTGTCACAAAGAGGGTTTGAAATTTCTGAATTTTCCTTTTCAATGAAGTCACATGATCAATTATCAGTTCCGTAAAAGTAGTCATCATTGGTAGATACAACATTATCTCTCAAAGTCGTATCACGATGAGAGTCTGAAATTTGAGGATTTTCAGGTACAAGGAAATCACTTGATATTTTATCAGTTTTTATAAAATCTCCATTATTGTTAGATGTAGTAATATATCTCAATGTATTATCACAGAGATAGTCTGAAACTTCGGAATTTTCATTTGCAATGACGTCACTAGATATTTTATCAGTTTAAAGTACATCTCTATTATTATCAAATAGGGCACTATCTCTCAATTTATTTGTCACAGAGAGAGGCCGAAATTTTAGAATTTTTAACATAGTCTCCAGACTGACACTTCTGTCTAGCCTCATTGTTCCAGAAATTTGAATCCTGCTCAAAACGATATGCAAGATTAAAAAAAGAATTCAATGTCTCAAAGTGATAGTGGGCTTCATAAATATTTTTATTTTCAATATCTTTTATGTCAAAATCTAAATATCAATTATTTCATCCATGAATGATTCTACAGTATCTAGCCACTTAAGCACAGATTCTTTGTGTAGAGAGAAAAGGTATTTTGGTACTTTTTTTTTACCTTTTTGTTCATTAAATTCGAGGTAGCGTCAATTTTTTTACTTGAATGGAGAAAGTTTTCCCTTCAATTTATAAATGGCGTCCATTTCTGTGACTGAATTTATCAATAAATTTCAAAGAAAAATATCGCTAGAATTTTACTCCTAAAATTCTCTGGTTTAGTTTTTAAAAATAACAAGATTTTTGTTGATTCAGTCTTAACACTGAATTTTCATTTAAAATAATTCGTATAATATTCTCCAGTCTTTTTAAAGTTAATATATTTTAGTGGCTTTAGTTTTAAATAATGAGGGTGAATAGATATTATTATTAATATTTTTCAATTTCTTGTCTTAGGGACGCCAATCTATTCAGTTTTCCGCAATACACAACACCCTGTGTTATCGCAATTTGATAAAACTGTCAAAGACAAGTTTTTCCTTTCCTAAAGTGTTTATACATTTTTTGACGGACTAATATATATATATATATATATATATATATATATATATATATATATATATATATAAATGCCCATTAAGGAATTGTATTGCTGATCAATCAAAATTCGTAAATAATTATATAAGTCACACTACAACATGTTTGACACGCAGACTCACTCTACACCTTTCTGACCATAGCTCAATTAGATCTCATTTAAATATTCATGGAGACCTACCGGACACTATTCGGAACATACTTGTTGACAACACAAATATAATAGCATCATCTACATGCAAAAAATGGTTAAAAATAATGGAAGCCTTATTAATAAAAACAAACAAACCAACACTTAATATTATTAACTTTGAACATGGACATAATATCTTGACCATCTTTTGAAAAATGAAAACATTTTATAAAACATACATACAACAAACTATTTCTTATTTAACAGTTAAAATATTTAATCCTTGAAAATGGCTAAATGTATAGCCGAAAGCGCTCGGATATAAAGAACATTCGGACAGTTTTTATATAATTTATCATTTGAAAAGAAAATAATATTAGATCGCATGAGAAATTGTATAAAAAAATAAATAAAACACCTTGCCTGTCGTTTTCAATGAAATGTGCATATATATATATATATATATATATATATATATATATATATATATATATATATATATATATATATATATATATATATAATGTGTGCTTTTGGAAAACATTGTCCAGAGAACCAATTTTCTAATTAATTATTTCATAAATTTAATCGGTTTTTCTTTTTTCAGCTTTCTATTAAACCGCTTCGTTCATGTTTTCTGCAAAGGTAAAATTGATCAGGTTAATCTGATTTTGATCGGCCTTCTCCAAAAGGAATTCATTTTCCCCAAAATAACGAATTTCTCAGAAATAAGAACATCTAAATTAAATTTTAATAATTGGAAAAAATATATTTTACCAAAGCAAATTAATGTCACAACTTGAAAAACGAAACAAATCAGGTTGACCTTTGGATATTTTTATTGTTTCCAAAATTTAATACCAACAGAAATGCATTTTATGTGTGTTTTGTCTTATGTCAAATTATTTAAGAATTGGATTTGTATAAAAAAATATTTACGTATCTTTAACGTTTTTCTAGCTTTCAAAGAAATCTTCTAATTTCGGAATTTAAATTTTCTTCGCTACAAAACAAATATTTATCTAGAGTTGTTTCAGTGACTTCATGCTTAAACTGAGGTCGACAACTATGCGATTGAATGAAAACCAGTTAGGGTGAAATATCCTATAGCAAAAAAAAAAAAAAATGGTAAATATAGGGTGACCCCAAAAAACGGGAATTTTTTAAGTGCGTATTGCCAGACATGAGCAAGTGGCAACACTGCGGGACAGTGACCTTGAGCAAGTAAACATTTCGACATTTTAGTAACGAGAATGAAATTCACAGTATCCCAGCTGAGATGTTGCAGCAGTCAATGAGGAATCTCAACAGCAGATTTCAAGAATGCATTCGTACAGGAGGACGCCATCTACAGGACGTAATTTAAAAAAAATGAAAATTCCATCATGGCATGTTTTAAGGTTTCAATTACTATGAATTAAATATTTTTCTTCCATTACTCTTGGTTTTATTGGATTGTTAAAAAGTTCCCGTTTTTTTTGGGGGGGGGGTCACTCTATATATTCCCTGTTTTGTAATAAAGAATATGAAGAAAGAAAAATAAGTGTTTGTTCGACAGCATTCCACTTTTATTGTCCACCTTCTTCCTTCGAAATTGTAAAATAATAAACTTTTAACTATCCAAAATAATTCTGATTCTTATGTTAACAATATTTGACGTTAACAGGCAAAATATTACGGACATCAATGGAATCCAGTGATGATTTGTTTATTAAATGTAGCTTCGTCTGACTCAAGATCATATTAAAGAGGTGTGATATATATATATCCCGTCCTCTTCTGTTAGCCTTCTCTTATTAACCAGAAGTTTTATCTCCTTTTAAATATGCACAGAGGTTGTGCTGGAAACTTTGTTTCCGGCTAACATTAAAAAGTCTCTTTGTGTCCATTTTTTTATTTTTTTTTTTTTGTTGATTAACCAAATTTTTATTTTCCGTCGTTTCTTTCTTTTTAATTTTTTTATAACGGAAGTTATGCGTGGAGCCGTACTGATTTTGGGCATTTTTAAGTCACAAATAAGTAGGCACTGATCCTGCAAGCTTCCGACTTTTTTTTTTTCGGCCGGGTTCAGTCTTTTCTTCTTCTTCCTCTTTTTTATTTGAGGGTTGCCTTCTCGTTAGTTGAGAGAGAAGTTTAGAGAGAGAGAAGGAGATAAGGGTTCTAAAGGAAATCGCAAATGTCTTATTTTAATTTGAATTATTTTTATTCTTCTTCTTCCTCTTTTTATTTGAGGTTTACCCTGTCGTTTGTTTAGAGACAAGTAGAGAGAGCGAGAGATGGAAAGAGAAAGAGAAGTTGAGAGAGAGAGAGCGAAAGAAAGATATAAGGGTTTTAAAGGAAAGCGCATATACCTTATTTTAATTTGAATTATTTTTATTCTTCTTCTTCCTATTTGATTTGAGGTTAGTTTAGAGAGAAGTAGAGAGACCTGGAAAGAGAGAGATGGAAAGAGAAAGAGAAGTTGAGAGAAAGAAAGAAAGAAAGAAAGAAAGAAAGAGATAAGGGTTATAAAGGAAAGTGCATATACCTTATTTTAATTTTAATTCTTTTTATTCTTCTTCTTCCTCTTTTTATTTGAGGTTTACCCTGTCGTTAGTTGAGAGAGAAGTAGAGAGAGAGAGATGGAAAGAGAGAGAGATGGAAAGAGAAAGAGACTTTGAGAGAGGGAGAAAGAAAGAAAGAGAGAGAAAGAAAGAAAGAGATAAGGGTTTTAAAGGAAAGCACAAATGCCTTATTTTAATTTGAATTCTTTTTATTCTTCTTCTTCCTCTTTTTATTTGAGGGTTGCCCTCTCATTAGTTGAGAGAGATGGAAAGAGAGAGAGAGAATTTGAGAGAGAGAAAGAAAGAAAGAGATAAGGGTTTTAAAGGAAAGCGCAAATGCCTTATTTTAATTTGAATTCTTTTTATTCTTCTTCTTCCGCATTTTATTTGAGGTTTACCCTCTCGTTAGTTGAGATGGAAAGAGGAAGAGAAAGAGAAATTGAGAGAGAGAGAGAGAGAAAGAAAGAGATAAGGGTTTTAAAGGAAAGCGCAAATGCCTTATTTTAATTTTAATTATTGTTTTTGTTTTTTGTTTTATATATAATTTCTTATTTTTATCGGAACTCACTACAGAGACCTTTAACGCTATCACTGTTGCATTGTTATAGCAATGTTTCCTGGTTGTTTTGGCCAATTGGCAGAAAATAAGAAATTATCATTTACTGGAAATAAATGATATAATTCCTCTGTGCGCCGCCATTTTGTTGTCGATCAGATACTCTGAAACAAAATATAATAAAAGTATGTCACAATACAAGTTGTATAGTATGTTACTATAAGTCAGTGCTGGTTTGGAAATGGTACTAAATGTTATTTATAGTTCTGGGTATGACGATAAACTAAATCCGGCAGCAACTGTTCTGATTGGGAGATTGGAGCTTTTGAGGAGCGTGGAACCACCTCTCAATTACTGTTATTCCCAGGTTCACCCTGACTCGGGGTGGTAGCACTTTTTAGGGTCCGGAAATTTATTATTCCTCAAACAAAAATTAAAACACTAGGAGTTTTGGGTGGCCTAAGAATCTATGAACAGAATACCCGTCTATATTTCTGAGATGAGGTATTGTAATTATTTACGCTATTTACATTGTTCTGACCGTTGTCCTCATCTCCGTTGCCATATTCACGACGTTTCGGCCGTTGTACGCTCCGGATTTCTTCAGGATCTGTCTATAATTCGGATATAAGGTATTGTAATTATTTACGCTATTTACATTGTTCCGACTGTTGCCCTCGTCTTTGCTGCCATATTCACGACATTTTGGCTGTTGTATGGAACGGAATAGCTGCAAGAAAAAGAATGACAAACATGCTTTGTTCGCAGAGAGAGTTTTATGCTGCTTAGTCATAGATAAAATCATATACACTGTTTATATCTGTCCCACGCAGAGAAAGTATAACACATGTTTATACAGGCAGTGTTAAAAGATAGGGTCTAACTTTTAATAATTCCCAACGGGAATTGGAGCTGCTAGAGATTGTTCTCTGTTTCTGGAGAAGCCATATTTAGGATTCCAGATTCAAGAGGGTCGAATTTATCTGCTATGCCACTAGCGAGTACATATTCCGCAAACAAGAAAACGGTGAGTCATGGTATTTTTCCTAAATTGACGACTGCAAGCCGGAGATAGTTTCTGTATCTAATGAAGATATATTTCCACAGGAAAACGGCGCCATGGGCTTGTGAGCTGCAGCATGTGACAGCTGTCTGCGGGTAGATTTAACCTCAGCTAAAAAAAAAAGCAACTGTTTAGTGGAAGCTGACTGACGGACTAGCCACTTTTGTCACTCTATGCAGTGACGTCACTAAGCGGCCGTAACGTGACTTCATGTCAACCAAAGGGAGATAATTGCCTTTTGTATCCCTACACCCCAATATATTGTAAGGAACACTTTGTTTTATATAGACCTGCTTCAGAATTATTATTGTAATGGATATTTCTGTTCTGATCATAATCTTTTAGTTCTGTTTATAAATATTTGTTTCAAAATAAAATCCTTACATTTGACTTGTTAAAGTCCAAAAGAGACCGAAACGCGTCGGCTAAGAGAGATTTTCTTTTTGTCATTTGTAGTCTTTTTACAGACATATATTTTAGTACATTATTTACATTATTCGGACTATTGTCCTCATTTTTGTCGCCATATTTATTACAACGTTTCGGCCGTTGTACGCTCCGGCCTTCTTCAGGTGGTTGGAATGTCGAGCTGAACTCTTTATTTCGCTCGCTGGGGTAGACTGTTCTAGTTACACGTACCAATGGTGTTCTTTGTCTATGATCTCAACCTGATCCCACAGAGGGCGGTGATCTCCCTTCTCTCTCCAGATGTGGTCAGCCACGCCTGATTTTTCCACTTCCCTTCGTGTTACAGCTTATATTTTAGTTATATCTGAATTTTGACACGAATAAATATGTCAACAGCAGCAGAAGTGTTCATGGAAACTGAGGGGCACAAAAGTTCACCTATCGTCCTGTTCATACTCCTCCCCGGTCGTTTGAATAAGAGTAGAGGTTTATAACTTGTTTCCTGTTTAGGATTGGGTTTCCGCTTCCTTTTAAAGTCTACTTCAACACTATGTTCTTAACGTCTCCGCCTGAACTCTAAAATATTATTCTCCAATTAAATCTTGATCTATTCAAGTCTAGAATTAGCTATCTTTCCTGTTATCTTGCTCTTTCTTATGCTAATACAACTCCACACAGTAACCCTCTACCTTGAGTGACTCTTGGGCCTTGTATTGGGTAAACTTTAGTAAAAAAAAAATGTTTAATGATTTTATAAAATATTTTCAATCAATATTTCAACATTTTTCTGTAAATTAAATTCACTTGACATTTTTTATTTTAGCATTGGTTGATGTGTTGTTTTTTTTTTACAAATCCCCATATCTGTGACGAAATTCTTCTAGAGTCTCCATGTATATTGTTCAGTCCCAGAACTACGGAATCGTCAAAAGCAATATCTGAGTAAATGTTGTTTGGAGTTAGGAGATGAAATATTGTAATTGTTTCACAGCTTATTTCAACGAGTATCCTTATCTCTTTTTTTAAATTTTTTATAGTGTTTTTACGTTCCTCGTTTGTGGGTTACATCACATGACAATTGAATATTGTTCTGCGTATTATTGTATCTGAAGTAATTTAACTTCACAATACTTATTGGTGTCGACTCGGAGTTTCGGGATTCCAAACTCGTCAGGACAAGAATTGCTGTATTCATTACACAATGTCTAATTTATTATTTTGTAAACTCTTATTTATATACGTTAACTAAATTTTGAAATTAAAATTTTTCAACACTTACAGCTGCAATTTTCATGAGTTATTTATAGCAACTGAAGAGCCAATTATTCAGGTGATTATATATATATATATATATATATATATATATATATATATATATATATATATATATATATATATATATATATATATATATATATATATATATATATGTAGGCGGGTCACCTCATGATAACGTCTCAACCAAAGGGAGATAATCTCCTTTTTGCAATCCTCCATACATAGTTTGGATGTGCGTGGCTGGTGTAATGGATAACGGCTCGGAGTGAGAACTCGGAGAGCAGAGATCGAATTCCAGTCGTGTTCGTTATATTCACTTGCGCACTAATACCCTCGGAAAAGTTACGAATCAATCTCTTCTTATTCTTTGAATAGCAGAACAGACTGGGTGTTTGTTTTTTATCCATGGTTGGCAACCGCAGAAAGAAATGGCAACCTATTGCACAAAAAATCTGTCATGAATTGAAAAAGACATGATCGCCCAAGAATGTATCGCGTATGGCTCTTAAGTGACTGACATACATAGTATTGACTGAATTAAATTAAAATTATAGTACATAGTATGAGATTCCTTTATTCGAAATTCTTGTAACCGGAATTGCTTCGGTTTTCAGATTTTGGGGGGGGATTTTGCAATACAATTTTGCTATTTAATTTGTATACAGAGTGATTGAAATGTGACTCAAGGTTTCATATATGATAGACTCTTCCGTCTTGTAAAACTTGTAGTTAGATTGGAGAGTCCATCATACATAAAATAGAGAGATACTTTTCAGTTACACAAGTATAAACATATCTCTTTACATTTCATATCACAGCTTATATATATACCTTGAAGGCACTTTTATATAAATAACATGTACACTGAAAGTAGTTTTATATAAAATTAAATGAATTTTGTGTACATACCGATACCGGTAATGATACTCATGTAATCCTCACGTGGATTTTAAAATGGTGAAATTAAGATTTCATGTAAAAATAATGTTTTGTACTTTCTGTAGATGTACAAAAAACATGATGACCGCTTACAAAAAGTATGTAAATCTAGGACTTTTTGATACCTTGAATAATATCTTTACTGAGCATGAAACACCTGGTAAGTAATCCACGAATGAAGCTGTTGCTGTGACCATCGTTAACAAAAAAAATGGCGCCAACGTAGACTACGTAGCAGGGCTGGGGAACCCCTACCCAGGGTAGATGAGGTCACTTACAACAGCTGCACCTCATTTAGGAACCTTCCACGTTTTCCACTGACAATAAATGGAACGGCTACATTGAATCAATAGCGCATTTACGGCAAGGAAAGTTGTATGACTGTGTCGTGCTAGAAAAGGTTTCTAGTCAGAGTCTATCTTGCAGGCGGGAAGCGCGAGAAAAGTAGAAGCGGCGATTACATTTAGCTATTTCAATAGTAAAAGGGTGGGACCTACTTGCCAATCTAGTAGCACGCTTAAATTCATGTAGTCGAGGCAACAGGGGGAAAAGTTTGTCAGAGCAGATGCCATGAAAATATTTGTAGAAAAGACAGAGGGAAACCACGTCAGGTCGGTGAGAAAGTGACTGAAGTTGAGATACCAAGTCAGGACCGATAACATTGCAGATCCTTCTTTGGATTTTGTTGAAAACCTTGAGATAAAAACCAGGATCACCAGACCAGATATGGCAACAGTATTCAAAGTACGGAGAATGATAGATTTTTAAATATGCAAGACGGAACGTGATGAGAAAAATTTCCTGGCATAACACATTGAACTAACTTTCCTTGCAGTAGGTGCAGCTATTCTACCAACTCTGTACAGCAAAATCGTTCTGATAATAATTCCTTCTGATTATATATATATATATATATATATATATATATATATATATATATATATATATATATATATATATAATGTATATATATATCCTAAAGAGCCAGGAACAACCTACCTATGTTTCACCTAAACAGATCTTCAGGGTAATCTGATTAAAGAGAAAATGACACGAAACAATATTCACTGATAAAACCACTAAAAACTAACTTTGTCGTTGTGATGAATATATGTTATATTTTACTAACCAAAAACAGGAGTCAAACACGGCTCATCATAACATTCATTTTAATCTGGGAAACCGCATTAAAGCTGCGCGTACTTTACCATTAAACTACAAGAAGCAATTGCAGCAAAGCAAGACTTTCCTTTAGAAATTATTTGCTGAAACGGCTTTCCCTGTTGGCTTCGTAAGGATTATGATAACTAAATTTTTTCTATTTCTTAATGATTATTTTTAAAAATTCCATCATGCGAAAGGTAGAGTATAAAATGCTGTGTGAAAATTCAATAAATTTAATTTAAAAATACGTTAAATTTTCTACGTGATTAAACTAGAAATTTCCTCCTTTCTCTCTTTTGCCGCCATTTTATTGTCATCATTATTCCGAGGAAGAGATGAGAATTTTTTTCATGAAGAATTCAGCTAAAATTGCTTTATCCGACTATAACAACCTCACAGCTCACTTTTCTGACGGGAATACTTGTTGCGTTGAGGTAGAAAATACGTATCTATTGCAGATTCGAATATGAGTCCAAGTAATAAATGAGTAAACAAAAATAATATAAAACAATAAAAGATGAAAACATTTAAACTAGAGAATTTTTTTGTAGGCGTGAAATTGTGTGGGCCTACGTGATAGACGCGTTTTTGTTTTGTTTTTGAATCGGTTTCACCCTATGCAAGGCAGTATAGCCACTAAGACGCAAGGGGTTACTGGGTGTGGACGAATTAGGAACAGAAACATTAATAATGAGTGGGAAGTGGAAAGAGTAATCAGGAGGACAGTAGATAGCGATTGACATTGCATTTAAATATTTGAAGATTAAAGTTGGCTGGAAAGCATGGAGCCGGAAGGGAGTTCCACAAGCAAGGCAGTAAAGCCACTAAGACACAAGGGGTTACTGGGTGTGGAAGAATTAGGAACAGAAACATTAATAATGAGTGGGAAGAGGAAAGAGTAATCAGGAAGAGAGTAGATAGCGATTGACATTGCGAAAGTGAGAAAATGCGAGAAAAGAAACTGTTAGCATAGAATTTACGATTACATCTAGACAATTTAACTGTCAGTTGATGGCTGGAAAGCATGGAGCCGGAAGGGAGTTCCACAAGTGAGAAGTGCGAGAGAAGAAACTGTTAACATAGAACTTATGACTACATATAGTTAGCTCAACTCTAAATTGATGAGATCGCGACGGCAGTCTAGTAATCAGTTTAAATGCAAAACGTCTGGTTATCATAGCGAAAAGCTCATCCGAACAATTACCTTGAAAGTATTTATAGAAAAGACAGAGAGAGGTAATGTCAGTGGGAAAATGAGTGGAGATGAGCTGCCAGATTAGGGCCAATAATATTGCTGATTCTTCTTTGGATATTATCAAGGCGCTCAAGCACGGGCACTAGACCATATATGGCAGCAATATTCTAAGCATGGGTGAATGATAGACTTATAGATAAACCTAGCCCTGCCCACTGCCGTGTGTATAAGAATACAAAAAGTGACGAGAAAATGAACAGGCCCTTGGTGGAAGGGACACTTTTTTCCCGACCTGCAACTACGTGTTACAACCGGAGTTGTGAATCTGCGAGATAACCGACACTTTTCATTTGACACTTTTTTTATTACGTGTTTCTCGCATCGAACTGTCAAGAACCTGTTCCCAACTTTTGTGTTTTCTTCAGGATAAAATATCTTTAACAAACCTTTTACTTCTACTTTGTTTCTATAGAAATAATAAAGATTGTTTGAATCCAGAATGACGTAGTTGTTTCTTTCTTCTTTCTTTAACGATTATGTCGAATTCTTCTTTTGCTCGTTAATCGCTTCTCTGGACTGGAGGAGCTTTGCAGTATCAGTTTTCATCATTAACACTTTGCCAAAAATATCCCTGACAATGTTCATGCTACTGGTGAAAAAAAAATTAAACTAAATCATACAGTTTTAACATCGAAATCCATATTATATATATATATATTTTCTATATATATTATATATATATATATAATTATATATATATTATATATTATATATATAATATATATATATATTATATATTATATATATAATATATATATATATATTATATATATATTATATATTATATATATATATATATATTATATATATATTTTATATATATATATATTATA
>OZ038509.1:23417079-23462079 GCA_964036315.1 Acanthosepion esculentum | reverse complement strand
TTTTAAGTAAACGGTACATAACTGCAAAATTTACTTGACGAACACAATATAAACGCCCTTTTCACATAATTTTTTTAACTTTCCAGTAATTTTAAAAATTTAAGAAAATATTCTAAATAATCAATTTTGTTTTTAATTTTAAGTATTTAAAATTTTTTTTTTTTTAATCATATCACCCCAAGCAAGGCCGGAGGCCACTATCACGCAAGGGGTTAAAGAAGGGTTGGAGGAAGAGCAGATAGAAATGGCAAGGGAGGGGATGTGGAGAAAGAGAAAGACAGTGGGTCGATCAAGGCAAGGGGGCCACAAAAGATCCGGAGTGAGAGCAGATAGGAATGAAAAATGAAAGGATGTGGAGAAGGGAAGTGGATAGATCAAGGCAACTGGAGATGTCGATTGACGCAACACTTAAACCGTTGGAGATTGTAATTGTCAGGGAAACAGTAATAGGGAAGGGAGTTCCATAGGCGAGATGTGCGAGTCATGAAGCTATTGGAGTAGAAGAGACGTCTACATCTAACAGTTTCCATGGTGTAGGGGTGGGAGCGGGATGCTAGCCTGGTGGGGCGTTTAAATTCACGAGGCCTGGGGACAAGAAGAAAGCAGCTCCTCGGAGCAATTACCGTGGAAGTACTTGTAAAAAAGGCAGAGCGAGGCAACGTCGCGTCTGTGAGAGAGCGAAGGCAGACGAGATGACAGATCAAGGCCAATCACGTTGCCTATCCGTCTCTGGATCTTATCAAGAACCCCGAGGCAAACAGCAGGGACCCCAGACCATATATGGCAGCAGTACTCCATGCAAGGGCGAATGGTCGATTTATAGACTTGGAGGATCGAAATTTCTGATAATATGTATGGGTGTCCGTATTTACAAAAGTTGTCACGTTTATACACACACACACACACACAAACACATACACAAACACATACACATACACACACTCAAAATTCAAAATCATTTTTAAAATAATGGGGGTGGGTTCACAGAATTGTAGTAAAATTTTCCATTTTAATAGTAAATATAGTTTTTATTTAATATCAATATCATCTAACCTCTACAAATTCATACATATTTTTAAAAAAATTTAAGTTTATAAATTATTATAATTAAAAAAAATTTTTAATTCAAAACAATTCTTGTAAAAATTCACTCTTCATAAAAAAAAGTGTCCCTAATATATACTGGGAAAATAAATTGGAAGTTGACGCCTGCGATCTCGAAGGTTTACGGGACAATAATTCTAGAACCAACACAAGTGGTGGGGGAAAACTTGGTAGTGTATTATCATGCAACTTCTCTCGTTCGGGAACAAGCAACGAGTCCAATATGAAGGTTAACAATGTAAACAATGTAAACAAGACGGCAACGGAAACAAACAACTATCGATGTTTACAGAATTAAGAAAGATTTATTTAAAATGTAAACAATAATTGTATGTAGAGAAAAAAAAAGAATAATAGATAAATTGCACAAATAGTAGCTTTAAATGTCATGGATTATTTCCAGTCATTTAACATCAAACATGTAAATAAATAAAATGATTTTTGCATTTACTTCTTCTTTTAATGTCATGTCCTTTCAGGACGTATGCGATCATGGCTCTCCACCCCCATCTATCCTTTGCAGCTCTCAGAAAGCTCCTTCCTCTGCTTCCTCTCCCAGACCACGTTCTGTCATCCACCTACTCAATTCCGCCAGGTATGTCACACGCTGTTTTCCTTTGTCGCTCTTTCCCTCTATTCGACCCGTGAGTATCAGATTCTCTAGGCCCTCCTTCCTCATTATGTGCCCCAGAAACTCCAGCTGCCTCTTCCTGATATATAAGCCTCATCCTTGTTTGTAACCTCTCTAAGACCACATCGTTGCTCACATGCTCGGTCCATGATATCCTTAGCATCCTTCTGTAGAACCACATCTCCGTCGCCTCGAGTCTCTTCTTCATCTTTGAGGAAATTGTCCAACATTCGCTGCTGTAAAGAAGAACAGATGTCACGTAACAGCTCAGTATTCTTTTCTTTATTACCAAAGAAATTCTACTGTCTCGCAATACTCTGCTCAGCTTTTGGAATGTGACCTTGGCCATCCCCATACGTCTATGGATCTCAGTGTCGCACTTACCGTCTTTCTGTGAAGACGCTTCCCAGATATTTAAACTTCTTTGCATTTACTAGCGGGGGTGGAAGATATTTCAGCTCTTTTCATTTGAGCTGTTGTATTTTTTATAAAAGGTTTCATACGACTGCTAAGATTCTTAATAACGGGTTTTAAAATTAATTTAACCCTTTAAAATCTCAGCTTACTTTGCCAGATATTTAAAAAAAAAAAATAAAGGGAAAATTTTGGATCACAAAACCGCTTTCTTCTTAAAGAGATCTTTCGCTCCGTTTTGTGTTTTTCGTTATCATAGAAACGATGAGCACTCCTGCTGCTGTACGAACCTTTAAGGTGAAAGGGGTGATGACGTGAATCTCCCTTCTGCTTAAAGACACTGACCAAGACCCGTTGGCCGGTACCAAAAAACTTTTGAAAAGTGCAAACTCTCTCTTATGAGCATCTCCAAGACGTGGCTAAACTCAAACAAATCAATTTGCATACGCACGAGAAGACCCTCTATGGGCAAAATAAACAGATCAGTTACCTTTTCTTTCCTTTTCCCGCTAATATACAAAAAATCAACATTAAAGCAGACGATAATTAAAACGTCTGCAAAAAAATTATTAAACTAGCAGACATATCTGCTAAATAGTTTGGTACTTGGATACGTTTTTCTAAAATAAAATACAGCGTATCTACAAAATAAGTGTACGTATGAAAATAAAACAAAATGTTTATTTTTATTATTTTAATTTCCAATATACATCTTATTCATAAAAGCAATTAAAAGCTTTTCTAATTAAATATTAGTTTTATTGTATTTTTTTATTTTATGATTCCGAGAAGATTTTCTGCAACTGGGGGTGCCTTGTTTGACAAAAATGATACTAGTCCTTATAACTAAAATAAACATTAAGCCATGCAAAAATGAATTTCTCGAAATTTCATAAAATTAAATAAGTGGGGGTATAAGCCTGATTGGGTGCCCCAGTCAGTGCTTTATAATCCTCGCTATCTGATCAACATGTGCTTTTTTCACCTACATTTACACATGTTACAAATTAAACAAAACAAAACTATTAAAGAGTGGAAAATTTTCGAAGATTTTGATATCATTCTCAGTTGTTTGTTTGTTTTTCAAATCCATGAATTTGTTTTACTCATGCTACTAAGTCTTGAAAAAAAAAACACTATATAAAATTCACAATTTTTTATTCATAATGTTGAGCGTATCATAGATGGGAGGGAGAGACCCTTGCACCAACCCAGCATACTCATACCTTGTTACTACAGATCTAATTTTAACGTATATTTGAAGCAATGGACAAAATCTGGAATAGCCGATTCAGTTTGTAAATCTCTCGCGCTACTGAAGGAGTTGTAGTAACACTGGATTGAATCAGCTGCTTTGCGAGCTGACCAATAGTAACCGTGCAATCCCTTTATTTACATCAGTGGAACCACACATATTGTTTACTGCTCCTTAGGATTTCCTCTTTTTTATATGCCAGTATGTTTAAATGGTTCTATATTCATTATTTTCTATAATTATGTCGTCTCGAAGAAGAAGAGTCGAAAAGCGGAAAATACATAATAGTGTATATTTACAGTGTCAGATTGGATAGCGTGATTGATGTAAAGTACTATATTATTGCTCTTTCTTTCATAATTGTTGATATTAGCCACAACAGACTTAGTGTTGATAACTACAGACAATCGACATTATCGACAATGTTTCCCAACTTTTTAACAATTAAAATGAAAAATAAGTATATATATTATCAAATTAAAATAAAATAATAATTATATTAATAAAAAAGTAAAGAAATATATATAAACAAATAAGAAAAAATTCAACAGCATTTACTTAGTTTCATTTATTAGGCATTAAATTTACATCACTTAGCATCTTCCATAGTTTACCTTGATTTCCACAGTTAGCCATCAGAATAATTTTAAGCGTTCTTAAATTTAAAAAATTTGAAAATCTAATGATGTTTTTTTTTATGTTTATAAATACATGGGCCGAGTGGTTAGAACGTTGGCTTTCTGACCATGAGATCCGGGTTCGAATCTCGACAGGGTAGATTTGTCAGAAAGGTGATTGCTATCG
This sequence comes from Acanthosepion esculentum, assembly GCA_964036315.1. NCBI lineage: Eukaryota > Metazoa > Mollusca > Cephalopoda > Sepiida > Sepiidae > Acanthosepion > Acanthosepion esculentum. The sequence goes on along the minus strand of OZ038509.1, from coordinate 23,457,871 downwards.
TTCTACCTTTGGAAAGTGCCTGAAAACCATATCACGGGTTGCCCCAAGCATCGTGAGTGAAACTGGGTAGATTGAACCCTTAGAATCCGTTGATGGCTGTACTAGCACGAAGTCATAAGACATCGAGACCGAGGGTTTGAGCCTCGTTCAGACTTGATCACGTCTAGATAACGCACACTCTCCCAGGTTCACCCAGCATAGTTGCATTATAAACCAAAGGTAAGCTCTTGTGAGTGTGGGACAAACACAAATGTGCCTGAACAGGCGTCTGCAAAGGGGATTAGCTAGCCGACTTAGCCTGCGCCATTTAGATTTAGATAAATCCATGTTGCAAAATAAAATTGAAAAATTACCAAAAAGTAGTTAGCAAAAATCTACTTTAAGGGCCAGAATTTATGCCAATGTTCTTCCCTCCCCTGAATGGCGTGACCAATCAGGAAAAACTTTCGGTGAAAAAAACCATTGTTTTTCGCTTATGCGGGATTAGATTTTCTGAGCTTGGTCGACGAACACTCGTTTTTGCTGGTGAGAAGTGAAGGTTGGATTTGTGACCCTATTTTGTCGTTTCTACGTTGCCTGTTGGACTGTTACGGCGGGCTATCGTTTGAACTGTGATTTGGCTACAAGTGTTGCGGTCGAGAGACAGAAGAAATCTATTGCAGACGTTTATTGCTACTATAAGTTGGCAGGGGTTTTTTTCTTTCCTTTACAACAAAAATCAAAACATTTGCCTTGATAAAATCCATCAGAGGACGAAACATAGCTTAGATAAGTTTTGTTTTTGTCTTTATTCATAGTCTTTTTGAAATCTTGTTTTTTCTTAAATAATTGTAGATAAAGAGTTTTTTTTACTTATAACTGAATTTATAATTAAGTAATTCATCAAATCCTCCTAATAATTTCTTGTATATCCTTGCTTGAACCGGCTTCTAATGCTCTGAATGGAGCGGCTTGGTGATAGTAGTCGTGGCTCTCGGAGGCACAATCCTTGGTTTAAGGAACTTGGATGAGTTCCACCACGGAATATGTGAATGAGCGGCGCTATGTCGAGTTTAATACGTTACCTTTTCGTCACCGGGGCCCGTGGTACAGTTGGTATGACGTTTGCTTAATAACGTAACTGTCCGGGTTTCAATTCCTGGACTGTTGATGAGTCCCAAATATAGGACGAAACGGTCGTCCAGTGCTTTCTGCATTCTGTTGAGGTTTCTTCTAAAAAACTCGATGAATTACTTAATTATGATTATCTCAAATCCTCCTAATAATTTCTTATATATATATACAGTGTAACCCGGATATAAGAGAGTTGTCGGGACCGGAGAAGAAGTCTCTTATATCCGCGTTTGGTCTATTATATGTACATTAACACAGGCTCTAATTTGGGACCAGAGAAAATTTATCTTATATCCGGGTTTCTCTTATATCCGAGTCTCTTATATCCGGGTTACACTGTGTATATATATATATGCTAGCACGAAGTCACAAGTCAGCGTGGCCGAGGGTTTGAGCATACTGGCCTTGTTTAGATTGTTGATCACGCCTAGAAAAAAAGGCTTCTCTCCCAATTAATCTCTGCTCAGCATAATTGCAGTATAAACCACAGGTGAACTCTGGGGTTGTTGAACAAACACAAAATGCGCCTGAGCAGACGCCTGCAATATGGATTGGCTAGCCGCCCTAGTAGACGGGTAAACTCGAATACGTGTGGCCAACTATTATAAGATTAATACATACATATTAACCTTCAGCATCCCCACATCAGAGTTACATAGAAGTACCCGCCATCAATCGCTCCGTCCACTCCTCGGGGGATATCAGTAATTGAGTGTTTATTTTCTCGTTTTTTTGTTTATATATATATATATATATATATATATATATATATATATATATATATATATTGCGTTGAAAAATAATTTATGCACTTTTCATTGGTGCAAAGTTGATTTTTTTTTTTTTAATATTGACATTTGAATTAATAACAAATGCAAACTTCAAAGTTTCATCTTTTGAAACCTGTCAGGATTTGACCTGTAGACAAAAATAAGTTTCACTTTCAAAAATAATTTGACAAGCAAAGCCAATTCGAAAAATGCAACATCAAAGAAACTTTCACGGCAAATTACAAAGAATAAACAAAAATCATTTTTCTTTTCGTTTTTTTATTTATTGCAAGGGACACAACTCTTGTTTTTTTTATTCACTCTTTAATTTGTTACAATATTTACTGCCTTGAGGGGGAAAATGAACGGGACTGAGAAACGATACGCCTTAAAGATCGAAAATTACGCAAATATGTAAATCGTTGTTGTTTTTAATGATGATTGAGGCAAACGAAGGATCTTTTCTCAAATGGTATTAAAAAAAAAATTGAAAAAATAAATGCTAGAAAAATTCACGAGTTACTTCCCTTGGATCGGAAAATGTTCCACCTCCAAAAAAACATTATTTTTGCCTTTTTTCTTTCGGTACCAAAAATGTCAAAATATTCACAGAAATTGCACAAAGAGAGAAAACCGAATTCCATGACATTATGAAACGGTGCCTGGGCTTAAACCAAAAAAGATAACAACAACAACAACAACAACAGGCCACTTTAATTGTCAAAAAAGCAAAATTACTACAAGTTTTCCAGGAGAAAAACAAAAAAAATATTCTAAATTTAATTTTTTAACTATGGAAGTGTGGAATCGTCCATGTTATTTTAACACCCCTGCTGTGGGAACAATCTATTCTTTACACCCACGTAAAATTAAGCTTATCCAATGAAAACTTCATATTTCCAATCAGAGAATTCTATTGGCTTACAGCTCGAAAATTTGAAAGCTCACGTGAAAAGAAGTAAATTGCGCCATTCTTCCTGGAGCCTATGAGATGGTATAAAAACCCAAGAACACGTGTCACGCCGAGCAGTCCCGAGCAAACCACGACAACCAATTTCGACCGCTCACACATTGCCAAAATGTAACGCTCAAGGAACTCCCATCTTTGACTAACGCAGTCAGACGTTAAAGAACTTTCGAACTTATAAAAGGAAGATTTTTGACTGACCAACTCAGTCAGCGGATCGAACTCAGAGAGATGCCAGACTAAGCTACACTACTCGAAACAATAACTTTCCCGCGTGAAAATAACACCACTGACTCATCGACATCTGGCTCGAATAATCCTCTGTGACCAAGGAATATTTCCGAACTTTAAACAAACTTTGCTTACGTAAAGTGAACAAGAAAATATCCACTACTAAATAAGTAAAAGAACTACGATCGAACTAAAGCCTTAACTACAGTTAAGGGTACGCAACTTCAGTTGACCTAACCAAAAGAACAGTACGTAAATAATTGCATACACATTCATGTTGAACCTTAAATGAACAATTACGTTACCGAAAACTCAATCTAACAATACTTGTAATATTACACGAATATATTGAACACTAGAACAATCCGGATATTTTAATACAAACAACATTAAACACACCAGCTTTTCGACAACATAAAAACATCATTGTAAATATTGTTTAAAAATGTGTGTATTATTTGAATTGAATTTATTGCCTTGTTGTGTTTCATATATTTAAACATTTTTATTGTTGAGGATGAATGTCAAGAACACACCAGCCTAACAACCAACATCCTTCTGATAATTTACATCGCTATAGATAAAGAAACTTAATACATTCTACTCGTCCCCAACAGAAGCACCTATTGCCATTAAATTTCTCTCAAATTGTCTTTTATGTCCTCATAAAAATAATAATATCACATCCATTCATTTTGTTGTTTAGAAAGAAAATGAAACATTTGAAAAGTTTTAACGAAACGTAACAATTTCTCTCTGAATTTTTGGGACGAGGAGTTATTATTACACTATTTATATTCGGACTATTATCTTCATCTTTGTTGTTTTTATTACAATATTTCAGCCGTTGTGCCCTCTGGCCTTCCTCGATCTGGATAACCTACAGGGAATCCTGAGCTGAACCTTTTATTTAATCCAGAGAAGTAGACTATAATACTCATTCCACTGCTCATGTCTAGGGATATCTATTTGTACCCTAACAAGGTACTTAACGTGCTCTATAGATAGGAACCAGGTTATGCCCCTTGATCAGAACTCTCTAGGATAACAGAAAAGTAAAGGGATTTCAAGATGGCACTCACGCATCCACCTATGTCCTGTATTGAACTATCAATCTACCAGTAATCCACTGGTCATGTTCTACATCTATTGCACAACCAGTGACACGAAACTCATCTAGTTCTTATTTTTATTACTGCTCAGTTATTGACATGGCAGTAGAATGATGTTATGGTGAAACACACCTAGTCTATAGATAATAGACTCTCCCACCTAATATAAGTAGGAGTCAGTGAGAGTCGAATACGAAAGTAGTCAGCTACCACAACTAGATTACTCTGCGTAATACTTACTATAACAAGTTTCTAACGTTTTTGTATGTTGAACCTATTTAGGACCGAATTTAGTCCAAATACGGTTTCCACTGCGGAAAGTAACTCTACAACAACTTTGGCGACGAGGATTTGCACTCATACGGAGGAAGAAAAAATTCATTCACCACAATAACTTTGGTATTTGTTTTTGCAGTGTGTATGGAATCACCACACGTTCTCTATATAACAAATGTGAACAATGTCCTGTAGAACAATTTACTTAAACTAACTGCTGATTAAGTTGCAATTACTGCTGCTGTCTGTCATGCTTTTATTACTGCTATGGTTGAAGACTTGCTGTTATTTGTCATTCTTTATTTATTAGCAGCTCCCATATTGTATTTATTTCTATGCTAGGCCAACTAAGGGGATCCCATAGCCTAGCATATGCACTAATTCTTTCAGACATCTAACTTTCCAGCTTTCTCCCTTGTCCAGTAATTTCACTTCATTCCACAAGAGCTGATGACTACCCCTTTCCCTCCATACATGATCAGCCATACCCAATTCATTGTCTTGCCTCTCACTACAGCTTTTCAGTGTTCCTACAGCCTCACCTAGGTTACCCAGATCAATATACATCTGAGGAATCCAGAGGGCACAATGGCCAAAATGTCATAACAACAACAAAGATGGGGTTGAAAGTCTAAATATAAAAATATAAATAGAGCAAATAATGATTTGTCTTCATCGCAGAAATTCAGACAAAAATTATTATATGCTAGGCCACAAAAATCTCCAAATTCGACCAAGCATAGAAATGAATACAATATGGGAACCAGTAATAAGGAGTGCCAGTGAACTCTCTCTCCACTTTCCAGGCATAGTGTTTGCATGTGTCTTTCAAAACCTCTACCTATGAAGTAAATCAACCTTTCCTTTGGTCATTCCATCTCTGTGCAAGGCTGACTTGAGCTTGACCATTATAGTGATGCTTATACTTACTTACCCTAACTCCTGGATGAAAAAGAAAACCTCAGCCTGATTGTGAATGCTGATTTTCAAGGCAAGAAGACAGGCCCTCTTCAATCAGAAAATTGGCTCAATATAAACTTCCCCAGCCTCTTCCAGTTTATGCTTACACTGCGAAGTTTATGTGGTTGTTTACAGCTGGTTATCTTTGGATGACATTGTTAAACCCAACATGCACAAATTTTTGGCCTATTAAAAATGAATGCAAAGATCATTAGAACAAAGATATAATTTGCATGTACTGATAAAAAATTTGGATCTCTTAAAATAAAATTTAAGATATTTAAAGAGTTCATAAATTTATCTCATAGAGTTCTTGCGTTGAACATCTAAGTCCTTTAGCTTAAGATAGAGAAGAGAGTCCTTATAAATGTGTTTGCATGTATGTACCTTGTTAATATTAGTTATCCTATTGACCCTCTGTGAGATTTTTAGGCGTCCTTATAATGTAGGGCATGGGAGAAGATAGAAAAATTATTTCATCAACTCTGTTTCCTTTACCTGGTCGTCTCTGTGTTTATCACTTTATCAAGACAAAGGAATTGATTTCAGAATTATCTCTAGCTTCTTGATTGGTTCACAGGTGTGCCTCATTTGACAAACCTTTTTTCTTTGCCTTAGGAATGATAACCTTTTGGCCTCTTTTAATTAATTTTTGTTATATTAAGTGTACGGTGGCAGAAACAACAGAGATTTAAGAAATAAATAATTGTATTAACAAAAAATGCAATAATAGTGAAGTGGTGTCAAAGTCTCTTGTTGAAGGAAAGAGATAAATAAGGCCGTCCGCAGTGACTTATGGTAGGAGAGGAAGAGTGACTTGTGACTTACTGCAGCGACGGGCTTTAGCAAGTTGTCCTTAGAGATGGAAGGCCGGTTGTCTTTGGGTGTGGCGGTGGCATTCCAACGAGCGTGTGAACCCTGGCTGTTGTGCCGACCAACTGCCAAAGATGTCTTTTTGTTGGTTCAAATTGGCTCCAATTCCTATTTTGCTTCTTTAGACGAGAGTAAAAAGTTGGATTGTATGTTTTTGGGGGTAGGGTGTAGGAAAGCGGAAGGTGTATGCAAAGCCGATGTGTGTGTGATGGAATTTTTAGTTTGGTCTCGGGTTTCGGAGCATTCGCATCCAGCCAGTGGTGGGAATTTGTGTAACATGAATCAGAAGATCTGATTTAAGAATATTATAACATTCTTTTTTATTGTCTTTTTGCTTTTATTTCTTTATGGCAAACCAAAATGGTTTGCCAACTTTTAGTTTTCTATTTTTTTATTTTTGGAAATAGTGAACTGTTTATTTTTCTATCACTACAAAACAATATGGCTTCTCTCAGACCAATTAACAAGGTGGACTAGCAGACAATTCTTATTTCAACAGTTCACCAAGTGAGCCATATTTGTATTGTGTTAGATTTTAATAACTGCTGGGCAACTGTTTTGGGGTAATGATTAACAGGCTGCATTTTGATGTCGGTTAGGCATTGGGATATTGGAAATTCTGGAGTGAACATTGGCAACTTCACCCAAAATAGGGCAGTTTAGGCTTGTTTCGCCTTAGTTTCTTTTTCCATCAATGTTAACATAGCTAAAGGATACTATTTACATTATTCGGACTATTGTCCTCATCTTTGTCACCATATTTATCACAACATTTCGGCCATTGTACACTCCTGCCTTCTTCAGGTGGTTGAAATGTCGAACTGAACCCTTTATTTCGCTCACTGGGGTAGACTGTTCTAGTTCCACATGCCATGTTTAATGGATGTCAGTTATCAGTTATCTCCTGTTAATTCCCCTCTACAAGTTCTCCACTGCCTTAACCGGTATTGAACTCACACTCTGGGTCATGTCACTGGATCTACCAACGCCTTTATCCACTGTGCCATGTGTCATGGAGGACACAAGGTACAGTGGATAAAAGCCATAAAAAAAGAGGACACATGGCACAAATGTTGTGATATATATGGTGACAAAGATGAGGACAATAATCTGAATAATGTAAATAGTGTACATAATACCTCATCTCAGAAATATAGACAGATACTGAAGGGCCAGAATGTTGTAATAAATATGGCAACAAAGATGAGGACAATAGTCCAAATAATGTAAATAGTGTACATAATACCTCATCTCAGAAATATAGACAGATACTGAAGAGCCGAAACGTTGTAATAAATATGGCGACAAAGATGAGGACAATAGTCCCAATTATGTAAATAGTGTACATAATACCTCATCTCAGAAATATAGACAGATACTGAAGGGCCGAAACGTTGTAATAAATATGGCGACAAAGATGAGGACAATAGTTTCAATTATGTAAATAATGTACATAATACCTCATCTCATATTGAAGGGCGGGGACGTTGTAATAAATATGGCAACAAAGATAAAGACAATAGTCTGAATAATGTAAATAGTGTGCATAATACCTCATCTCAGAAATATACACAGATACTGAAGGGCCGAAATGTTGTAATAAATATGGTGACAAAGATGAGGACAATAGTCCGAATAATGTAAATAGTGTACATAATACCTTATCTCAGAAATATAGACAGATACTGAAGGGCCAGACCGTTGTAATAAATATGGCAACAAAGATGAGGACAATTGTCAGAATAATGTAAATAGTGTACATAATACCTCATCTCAGAAATATAGACAGATACTGAATGGCCGGACTTTGTAATAAATATGTCGACAAAGATGAGGACAATAGTCTGAATAATGTAAATAGTGTACATAATACCTCACCTCAGAAATATAGACAGATAGCTAAGGGATGTATACTCATTGACCCCTTTTATTTTTGCCCTCACTTTCTTTAGCCTAATCCCCCTTATCCTCCCACATTAAGTGACCAGAGATGTCAGTTCTCTGGTGAATGCACGACGCCTTTCTTTATTGTGCTTTTCATATTTGTTGTTGTGTTTGGATGAGTGTGAGTGTGTGAATGATTGTCTGAATTATTAAAGTCCTGCATTAATTTTGTCCAGCTAATTGATGTTTCTGCCATAATTAAGGATTGGTGGAGGGGGGTTCTATTACTAACACTATTTTGCTTTGTTTCTTCTAAATAGATCTTATTTTTATTGTAAATATTCATTAGGGTTTTTAAATTTTTAAAAGTTATTTTATCCACCCCCACCCATACAAATTGTACATATGGGACTAGTTAGGACTTCATAGAGTCTTTGAGGTATTGTGTAAGGAGTAAGAACGGTCAATATAATTACCCGGCCTCCCCATTAAGACTGGATTTGATACAAGATCATTTTAACATGGGGAGAGCCATATGATACTTATGCCTATGGGCCAAAGACAAAAATTTATTTTTTTCTCAGCTCCCATGACCACTGTCATCAGTATTATACCAACCCAACCTCTTCAGTGTAATGAGGAAGACGCTGCCGCAGAGTTGGAATCTCCAGGGCTCAGCAACTTCTCCCATCTAAAATGAGGAGAATCATTGCTCCACTTACAGCAGAGGGACATCAACTATGCCTTAGTAAATGCATTGTTTTGGTGTAAGGATTATTGTGGTATGTTTGGGTCAGTGATTGTGGTTAGCTAAGTTTAAACTTTAAAGACAGATGAAGACCAGCTTTCCCCATTCCCCATTTTGGTCTCGTGCCACATTTGTACATTTTCCGTACAATGCATATCATGATTAACAGGTCGGACTTAGTGCAACGGAGAGGTGCAGCCTTGGGAAAAGGGGTCCCTGGATGGAATTCGATCATCATGTAGTCGACAGGAAATTCTTGTGTCTGGGAAGCGAAGCGGTGGTTGTGGGGCGTGATCAAGGGAGATAATCGAAGAATCCAAAATGGAAGACATTGTCAATTTGTTGGAGACTTACCGTGGTCGGGATAAAGTTATTCGTCTTTGCTGTTATGGAGCGATGTTGTTGGCAGGCAAGGATGGAAAAAATAGTCGATTATTACGAGTGAGTGCTGCTTTGTCCGACTGTCGAGTTGTACTTCGTTTATTTGACGACATTCCCATGTTGGCTTACAGTCTTCAATATGCTAATTCCGCAGCAAAAGTAAGTCAGGACTTTTTCTCCAACAAAAATAAAAATCATTTTTTTTAAAAAATTAAATTGAATTAAAATAAATTGTCAGTGGGTTTGTTTTGTATTTTTAATTTTTTTTTTAATCTCTAAATTTTTAATAAAAAATTAAATTATTTTTTCGTTATCATTTTTAAACATCGTCAAATTGTCAAGAAAATCTTTTGAAAGTTTTTCACCGTTTCTGTTGATTTCGCTTTTATTAATTTTAAACTCATTTCTTTTTTAAACTAAAAGTGATTTGACTTTAAAGAAATGTGTTTTAAATTCACTTTAATAAATGCTATTAAACTGAAATCAGTTAAAATTTTGTTATTATTTCATTTGTGCATTTTTTAATTTAAATATTGTGACATCGTTTGTAACTTTGAAAAATAAAATTATTTCTGTTTAATTTTTAAAGAATATTTACTTTTGAAAAAAAATCATTTCCTTGGTTTATAAATTTAATTTATATAAACAAAAAATAATTGTTTTGTTTTATAAAGTTTGAATATTTTTTTAAAATTAAAAAAGAATCCTTAAAAAAAAAAAAATCGAAAAATTAATTTTTGTTGTATTGAAATGAATATATAAAAAAAACAAATTTTTCGTATTTGAAAATATTTTTTTATTTTATTTAATTTACATAAAAGAATATTTCTTATTTTTATAATTTTTAAAAAACTTTTTTGTTATGAAAAAAGTGAACAAATTTAAAAACTATATATTTTCCTTTTTTTTTTAAAAAAAAAAAAAAAAAAAATATTTCATTTTATTTTTTTTATCGGTTTTTATTGAAAAAAATATACAAATTTTTGGTTTGTTAGTTTTTTTTAATCATTAAGTCCAGTCTAATTAAAAATTTTCTTTATTTTTTTCGTCACAATCCTCAGGTCGTTACAATAATTCTCTACAACCATTTATTTAATTTAAGTAAGCAACATGAATTCAAAAATGAAGTAGACTTCGACGAGATTCGATCCCATTTTTATTTTTACTTACACGATCTTTACTTAAAGACCGTAGAATAAAAGGAAAAATGATGTGACGTTGTGAATACTAACAATAAAAATGGTGATGATGAAGACTAATTTTTTATTTTTTTTTTAATTAATAATCACTATCAGGGCCAGATTTAAGTCTTAAAGAGACCTCTGAGCTAATATTGTGGGGGAGAGATGCTTCATTTTACGTCTGTTCACCCCCCCACACACACACATGTACACACAAAGAAAAACAAATGGCCGAGAGGAGGGGACTTCAAGTGGTCGCATCGAGTTTAAAAGACCCACCGCAACTAGTGAGGGACCCAAATAATTGTTTCAATTTGCTCAAAGAAAAACCCCATTAAATCTGAAAATAAATAAGTCTGTTTTCACTTTTCTTTCTTATCCTTATTTTTTTTTATTACTCTTTTTTTTATCAGTAGCCCAAGACAAGGCGACCCTTGGGCTCCCGTCCATAACTATTCCATATGTAAATTCAGCACTGATCCCTAAAGGAAACCAGAACAAACACCATCTCAATTTAATTAATAAAAGTTTATTTTTTTTTAATATTTTTGTTGTTCTTGCTATCTTTTTGTTTCTAAAAAAAAGAAAGAAGAAAAAACAATTCACCAGCAGGGCATCAAGGATCCATAGCTGCCATACCTCTCCACTGTACTTACAAAGGTTTAAATTATATGCCTTTATTGAATTATTAACAGACATCTCCTTATTCTTAAAAAATCGTTGGGGTGGTGACAGTCAGGAGAGGAAATAGTCTCATTAAAATAAACTGGATATACAATACAATTATTTGGCGGGTTCATTATTAAATGTTTTTCTTTCTGCGAAAAAACATCTGTTTCTTCTTTTATTTATTTTTTCGCTCAAAATCATGGATTATCTCCCTTGTTTCTTCAGGAATTTTTTTTTTCTGTTAATGTCTTTAACCACTATGCACGCACACACACTCACATATACGTACATACATACATACATATACACACACACACGCACTACAGTTTAAAAGTTTGAAGCCACCCCCAAAATTAGAATGGGAGGAACTTGACAGAAGAGTGAAAAAAAGAATGAAAAAGAGCTCTTAGAGACATTGGAAAAAGAATGGAATCAATTATCAAAATTTTGATAAACAAATGCTAAAAATTTGTGCTGTAATAATTAAAGCTAAAGAAAGATATTTTGACAAGAGCAAAATTTTATCATAAATTTTTTTTCTTTTTGTCATAAAATTTCTGATAAAAAATCATGTTTCACATTTTTTAACCATGTATAATAATTTTCTCTTATTTAAACTACAAAGAAACTACATTTTGGGTCAATTTAAAAAAATTATCAGGGTTTCCTCAAACTTTTGAACTGTAGTGTCTGCACACACACACACACACACACACACACACACATATATATATGTATGCAGGTGTGCAGAAAAATAGGAAAGAACACGTTAGGTAGATAATCCGGTGTTCCTTAGTATTTTGCTTTTATTTTCAAAAATACAGTGCTCCATACAGAAGTAGAGCTTATATTATAATATTTTTTGTTTTTAAAAATATGATTCCTTCGCTACATAAGAGTTCTCATGTTTCAAAAGCAAGAGCCGAAACCCCTAACATAATTTTTGAAGTTATGTAGAGTTAAGGTGCCTGGACCCGCTTCCTTGTCAAGCGAGAATTTGGGAATAAGCTCTTATTCCCAAATTCTTATTCAAAGCTCTTATTCTCGCTTTTGAAACATGAGAACTCTTATGTAGCGAAGGAATCATATTTTTAAAAACAAAAAATATTATAATATATATATATATATATATATATATATATATATATATATGAGTTAATTAGTTAGACTAATTTTTTTCAATATTTTACATTGCTACACAAAATTTCTATGTTTCGGAACTTAAAAATTGTTCCATCATCAGGCAATGTTGGGTAACTTATGATGAAAATGATTTACTTGTGAAACAGAAAATAATTTGGTAGCTTATTTGAAAGTTAAAAAGGGGGAGGGGAACAAATTTCAAAATTTTGTGGGTATGTCTGGATTAACCAATCAAAAGACGGATCAAAGCTAAAATAGAAAATTGAAAAATTAGATCAGAAGTTAGAGGTAGGTGGGTTATTGATTCATGTCTAGATGAATTGACACTTTTAAGGCACATCAACGTAGACGACATCTGGTTGTGAATATAAATTTAAGATACAGTGAAGTAGACAGAGATATATATTTAACAAAAGGTTAATTTAAAAGAATTTCAAGATTTTTTTTTTTCTTTAATTTTTGTATACTTGAGAACTAGCTTAAAGGGGCCTCTAATGTGATTAAATCATCTATAAAAAAGAATGTATAAACATAAAAATCTCTTAAAATAATTGTTGGACTTTGTCATTTCATAATATCTATATATAAGTAGATAGATAATTTAAAAAAGTAAATCTTGTATTTCACAAATGTAATGATTTTAAAAAAAATATTTTTGAGGATTCTTTCTTTTTATTTTTTTTTTTCAAACTAACTACATAACTCCAGGGGTTAGAATTTATTTGAAATTATTTGTTTCTGTTATTATTATTCAGATTGTGTTTCCAGTTCCTTCTGAAGTCTTTATATTCTCATTCATTTCCAATAGCTGTTTATGTCTCAGTGGCATTATCACCTTACTGTGGGGGGGGGGGGGGTATTAAAAAAATAAAAAGATCAGAATTTCCCTTGTTTTCCTTTTTTTGCTGTTGTGGAAATTTGGTTAACTAGGCACAACTTCCTTTCTTTCTAGTCGTATTGTGAGATGAGCCGCCCTGATAGGTCCTAGGACCCTCAAGACATGATGTCTTCTCTTTATATAGTATTTATTCCCAACCCCCAACGCCAACTCCTCATGGTGGCATGATGCGACAGTATGTTTTTAATATCGGGTACCCATAATTGTGCACATGAGCAGGGTCTAAAAATTGCCAGATCCCGCAACTATCGTCATGTCGATATTACATCCGCCTCCCCGTTTTTAGTGCAGCGAGACAGGGGCTGTCGCAGGGTTGGAATCCCTGGGACCAGGCCTTCTCTCAAGGATTTCTTTCATGATCTGCCTGGAGACAGATATACAACTGAGAGGTAATTGTGGTTTTCATTCTTTATACTTTGGGCTGGTATGAAAATGAAATATCTGTACCTCAACCCTACCTCCACTCTGTTGCGTTTCTGTCTTCAGACAGTTCATGGAAAGAGCTTTCAGGGTTGCCTAGATCTGGGGATACCAGCCCTGCGGTAGCTTCTCTATCATTGCACTAAGGGAGTGAATGAAATACTGAAGCTGGCATGACCGTGACAATTTTTGGACTGGCTAAGTGCAACCCCCCATGTTAATAACGACTTTGTATCACATCTTACCACCCTGAATAAATCACCTTATCTTTATACTATTTCTAGGTCACACTGGGACAAGATGTAGCAGTTGTCAGCATTTTTAGCAATGTTTTCCTGTTTCCTTAAGACTCTCAAACTGTTTCTGCACACATGGCATAACAAAAAAAAATGACTCCAGATCTTTTCTATGTCCACCAAAAAATCCTGACTTTTAGTCTACAGACATCAGTAAACAACACAGATCAGAAATAAAAATAAAAACATTTGGAAAGACTCGAAATAACAGTTCTTTTGTCTTGAGAAGTCTGTTTTACCATGACAGCTGCCTTACTGATTGAACTATTAGAACCTTTGGCTGACAAAAAATCAAATCTAGGCATATACACTTACCTGTCATTTTTTTTCCAATTACATATTTTTATCTACTTCAGTTGTAATAATAGTATCATGTAAATAGTATCAGGTTGTAGTAGTAGTAGTATCATGTAAATAGTATCAGGTTGTAGTAGTAGTAGTATCATGTAAATAGTATCAGGTTGTAGTAGTAGTAGTAGTAGTGTCATGTAAATAGTATCAGGTTGTAGTAGTAGTAGTGTCATGTAAATAGTATCAGGTTGTAGTAGTAGTAGTGTCATGTAAATAGTATCAGGTTGTAGTAGTAGTAGTGTCATGTAAATAGTATCAGGTTGTAGTAGTAGTAGTATCATGTAAATAGTATCATGTTGCAGTAATAGTGTCATGTAAATAGTATCATTAGATGAAATATTGTCAGCTGATGTTAATATTTTGACTAGTATTTCTTTTGTCCTTTTCATTGCTTTTCATCACAAATATTCAGACGATAAACATAACTGATCAGAAATAAAGTATAAACACTTGATAAGAACTTAAATTCACATTCTTTTTCCTTTGGAATGGTTGATTTACCGTAACAGCTGCTTTACTGATTGAGCTACAAGAACTTTTTTTTTTTCTTGGTTCCTGTTTGACACACTTTTTTTCCTTTTCTCTTATTTAGGAGGAGAACTGGGTTTTACAGAAAATAGGTGTGGCCAATAATATTGCTGCTCATCTTTATTATATTTTAGAAAAAGTAGCTTGGCTGGCAGACACACGAGTCTTGTCTGTACACTCGTCACCCTGGTGGACAAGGGCCACTTACATCTGGCTTTTTTCCCTCATTGCTGAAATTTTACAGTAAGTACTTTTTTGTCTTAGATTTTCCCATAATTTGTTTTTTTTTAATCATTTCACCCCAAGCAAGGTGATAATGCCACTAGGACACAGGAGATTACAGGGAATGAAACAGAATGAGAAGATTTTAGTGAAGAGAAGTTATGAAAAAGGGCAATAAAGGAAGAGGATTCAGGATGAGAAGATGGCAATTAATGTTGCAAATTCTTGAAATTATTTGGCTGATAACTTTTATCAAAACAAATTTAAACAATTTTTGCATAATCAAATTTGTATTTAAAAAAGGTTATTTATAAACCCACTATTTTAACTAAACTATTTTGTTTTTCATTTTTCTTTTTTTTATGGTTTATTAATTTATTTTTATTTCATTGGACTGTTCGGTTTATATTCATCTCACCTAACTCTCACCACCCCTCAAAGCTCATTACATATTCATCAGTTTTCCTTCAAAAATTATTTCCTCCAACTCTGAAACAAAGCAGTCTGGTATTTCAAATTAATAAACTCTGTTTTTAGAAATTCTTTTCATTTCTCAAACAATAATTTTCTCGTCAATAAATTTTATTTCAAATCAGCAATTTCTTTTGGCCGTCAATTTATCAAATCCAACCCAAATAGTTCTTTTGTCCATTTTCAAAACACACTGCAGATTATTTACATGTCTCCAAACCATATTTTGGACTCCATATTCTATTTGGCAATTCCTTTTGTTTACATTTCTGGTTTCACTTACATTCAGTCTTTGGCCAGCAGACAACCTTCAAATACCAGCACAGTCGACTGCAAGAATCTCTCTTTATTTGCCGAATTCCAATATGACCTAAATAATTCCCATGAAAATTGGCCGCATTTTTATCAAAACAAAATTATTTATTCCAAATTGATAAAAAAAAATATTCTTTTACTTGTCTTACAATCTACCTTTTGTATTCATAACAATTCTTATTTGCGTTTAAGTTTATAAAAAAAAAAAATTCATTTTTTTTTTTCCATTTCAATTCACTTCACTCCAACATTTTCTTGTTAAATGGTTTTCAACGATTCTAATGCTCCAATTCCATTTGGGGTTTTTCATTCCTAATTCCAAACTACTAGAGTCACGATTCCTTTCGGGTACTACCAGTGACCCTTTGTAGTGTCACACAGATGCTCTCACACACACACACTCACACACACACACACAGTGATTTTCCAAGCGTAGCTCAGATGTGGCACAAAGCCAAAAGTATGGGGCACCCAATGATCCTCACTCACTACTCAGTCATAATTGTTTTAGCAAGACAAGCTTCCTAACCATTACACCACCTTGAGGTGCCCACACACACACACACACACACACACATACACATACATGTGTGTGTGTGTGGGCACCTCATGGTGGTGTAATGGTTAGGAGGCTTGTCTCGATAGAACAATTGTGTGTGTGTGTTGGCTGTTGGATTCTATAAGAAGTTCATTAAGCCTTTCACAGGATTTTTTGTTGTCCTGTGGGGTGGCATGAAAATAATTTTTAAAAAAAATGGAGCAGACTCTCCACTTTGAATTGTAATCAAAATGGAAGATGCTGAGGTCTGCTCATTTTCTTTCATCCCTGGTAACTAACCGCAACCTGGCATCCTGTTGGCATTATCACCTGACTTGGAGTAAAATGATTAAGTAACATCCACATGTCTCTGACAGAATTTATTGTTATCTGCATAAAAATGCAAACAAATACCTTAAATAAATGATGTGCATGCACACTGAGAGAAATGGTTTTATTGTAACCAAGAAGCTTTTTCTCAAAAGAATCTTTTGGAAAGAGGGTCTGACTAAAGGTTTTTCAGCACTCCCTCATATCAAATAGTTATATTCTTCCTGAGTCTTTTATTTCTATCAATGTTTTTTTTTCTTTTCATATTTTTCAGGGTTTTAATGAAGTTGAAGAAATTGCATGAAACTCGCACTTTATTCCTGCAGCAACAAAACAACCAAAGGTAATTTCCGTGTTGCTTTGCTTTCAAACATTCCCTTTACTTTCTTTAAAATATTCTTTTTCTTTCAAACATTTTTGTTTCTTGCAAGCATTTTTTGATTCTTTCAAACATTTTTTTAGCATTTTTTTTTTCAAACATTTATTTTCTTTCAAATACTTTTTCTTTGAAACATTTTTGTGTCTTGCAAGCATTTTTTGATTCTTTCAAACATTTATTTGCCTTTTTTTTTCAAACATTTATTTTCTTTCAAATACTTTTTCTTTGAAACATTTTTTGCATTTTTTTTCAAACATTTCTTTTATTTTCATTCAAATACTTTACTTTCAAACATTTTTGTTTCTTGCAAGTAGTTTTTGATTCTTTCAAAAAAAATTTTTTTTTTTTTCAAACATTTATTTTCTTTCAAATAATTTTTTGAAACATTTTTGTTTCTTGCAAGCATTGTTTGATTCTTTCAAACATGTTTTTGCTTTTTTTTTTTCAAACATTTATTTTCTTTCAAATACTTTTTCTTTGAAACTTTTTGTTTCTTGCAAGCATTTATTCTTACAAACATTTTTTTGCCTTTTTTTTTTTTCAAACATTTATTTTCTTTCAAATACTTTTTCTTTGAAACATTTTTGTTTCTTGCAAGCATTTTTTGATTCTTTCAAACATTTTTTTGCTTTTTTTTTTTTTTCAAACATTTCTTTTATTTTCTTTCAAATACTTTTATTTTTAAACATTTTTTTTGTTCTAATCAGTTTGGAATGACCAGTAAGAACCTCCTCCTCCAAATATATAGACAGCATTTTCTGGCTAAAAGCAAAAAAGAAAATAAAAGCTTATAAACATCAGTCAAGTTAATTCTTGGTTTAAATATTATTTTCTTATTTAATGTTCTTACCTTTTATAAAAGATTTTATGAACATTTTACTTGTTTTTATTTAATTTATATTTATTTATTCTTTTTTTTTGTTTATATACAGTGTGTGTGTGTATATATATATATATATATATATATATATATATATATATATATATATAAAGAGATTTGTACCCACATGAAATATAGATTTAAACAACATGGACGTCATACCTTAGTTACCTTTCGGCCAACACTTTTTCAAAGGTATTCGTTGGCGATTGGGAATCCAAATGAAGACACACTCCTGAAAATAAATAAATGAGGAGGGAAAGGTGGAACGTGATTAAAAGGAGAAATTTTAATTACACGCGATTAAAATTGCGTTTGTTGGAGGGATTGTGAGTACCTTTTTTCCATTTGATACTCTTGTGGAACTTGCTATTTTCATCCCCCCCTTGTTCAGTTTTAATTGCGTGTAATTAAAATTTCTCCTTTTAATCACGTTCCACCTTTCCCTCCTCATTTATTTCTTTTTATGAGTGTGTCTTCATTTGGATTCCCAATCGCTAACGAATACCTTTGAAAAAGTGTTGGCCGAAAGGTACCTACAGTATGACATCCGTTTTGTTTATACATATATATATATATATATATATATATATATATATATAAAGGAAAAAAGTTTGGGGACCACTCTACATTTCTTTTAAAAAAAAAAACTTAAAATTTAATATTTCTGTATTTTTAAAAATTAAAATATAAAACATCATGTATCTTTTTCTAATCAGAATTTCTCACAATGTTCTTGCGTTTTAGTGACTCATTGTCAGGATAATGCTCCTTGACACGTGAACTTTATGAGGCCATTGTTAAAAATTGACTGTTCCCTTTTGGTTACTGTCCATACAATCAGAAATGGGAGCTCTTCCTTATTTAATGTGATTTGCTTTTTCTGATATTCTTACCTTTTTTTTTTTGTATACAAGCATTTTCCTTATTTTCTTTTATTTACTTGATACATGCGAACCAACATTATTCCCTTTGTATTCCATTGGTAAGGAAAAAATTATGAGCTACATTCCTTAGGTCACTAGTTCCGACCTTTACCTCTAAGACCCGCCATTGCTTGTACCCGGTTGGGGTGGGGGGAACGATCCTTATTCCCTTTGGATTTCATTGGTAAGGGGATAAGCCACATTCCTAATTACACTACTTTAGACCTTTACATCTAACACCTGCCATTCCATGTACCGGGGAAGTGGAGTGGAGTGGTGTGGCAAACCACCTGATTCCCTTTCGTCTATGGTACCTAGACTTTATGAATTTAAGCATAGTACTAGATTGGCATGAAAATTTCATCAATTTACAGTTGAAATAGCAAGATGCAACCTTAAGTTCTATGCTAACCATTTCTTCTTGTTCATCGAACTCTCTTCTGGCCTCTTGCTTCCCAGTCAACGTTGATCTTCAAAAATTGAAATGCAGTATCAATCGTTATCTTCTGTCTTCTTAATTCTTGTTCTTTTATTGTCCTCTCTCCTTAATAGTAGTTTTTCTCATATTCTCTAACACTCAGTAACCCCTTGTGTCCTAGTGGCTTTATTGCCTTTGATCTTCAAAAATTTAAATGCAATGTCAATCGTTTATCTTCTGTCTTCTTAATTCTTGTTCCTTTATTGTCCTCTCTCCTTAATAGTTTTTCTCATATTCTGTAACACTTAGTAATCTCTTGTGTCTGAGTGGCTTTATTGCCTTGCTTGAGGTGAAGTGATTAAAAAATACAAAAACGCTCCAAGAGATGCTTATCGACAGATACACAATGGATCAACACTAGGCAGCTTTATCTTGGGACCAGTAAAAGGTAAAAACCTAAAACGACCAAATACATCACTGCCACCCACATGCTACATGTAGTCTTCCCTTAGTAAAAAGGTAAAATCTGTTACCACAGCCAGCTACCTGTGTATAACCCTAACCCTGGGCCTGAATCAGATGAAACCAAGCACTGGCCTGTTTTATTGGCTAGGAAGAAATCCTAGCATGAATTTGTGTGCTTCTGCCTATAAATTGGGGAGGGGTAGATGTTTTGCAGTCATTCCATATAGGATGGGAACCAACAAATTTTTTTTTTCTTTAGACAACATAATTTTATTTTTCATGTCATTTTTATTTGTTTTCTCATTTCAAGTGGCCTCCCAGATGCACAGACGAAGCTGCAGAGGTTGTCTCAAGAGAATACATTCCATCTGCTGACCGTTTTGCAAAACTTTACAGATTTGATCTGCGCTGTCCATTGGCTGCCTCCTGGCCGCCTTTGGTCAGGGAAACTCTCTCACACTACAGTCGGCCTGCTTGGTTCTATATCTTCAATGATACGTCTTTATCATGTTTATTTGCAAAACTCCAAGAAGTCTGTGAAGACATCCAAGTAATTTTTTGTCAGCAAAGTCATTATTTTTACCCCAGTATTACTTGTTTATTTTTTATTTTATTCTTGTCATTTTCCGAGACTCGATCTCCAAAAACTGCAAGCGAGTCTCTGAGAATGACAACAGCAAAGAAATCTCATATAGGATACATAAGAACAACCCTTTCTTATAGACTCACTAGTCATAGTTCTGACCAAATGACAAAACATGATACAGAAACAATTTTTTCTCTCGAGTTCTAGTGATATTTTTCTTGGCTGTCAAACGAAAACTAAAATAAATGAATAAATAAAAGACGGCTATTCCAGGCAACTTTCCCCCAAAAACAATTTAAAAAATCAAAATTTAATATCACCTTCCTCAAACGGAAGTTTCAAATAAATTAGATATACATATTTATACAGGTTGAGTATTCTTTACCTGAAATTCCAAAATTGAAAAGTTTTTCAGGTGCTGACATGTCACAAATGGAAATTTTTAGAAATCGCTTGGAAGGTTCCTAGGTGATGTACAGCTGTTTTAAGTGACCTCATCCGCCCTGGGTAGGGGTTCCCCTGCCTAACTATATAGCCGACATTGGCACCAGCATTTTTTAGGGATCAAAAAAAACAACATCTTCGTTTATGCATTACTTACCAGCCGTTTTATGCTCGGTAAAGATATTATTCAAGATGTCAAAAATTCTTGCATTTATATACTCTTTGTAAGTAGTGATCATGATTTTTTTTATCTGTCTCAAGGACACATGGCACAGTGGATAAAGGTGTTAGATCCAGTGACAGGACCCAAAGAGTGTGAGTTCAATACCCAGTTAAGGCAGTGGAGAACTTGGAGAGGGGAATTAAACAAGAGATAAATGATAACTGACATCCATTAAACATGACACGTGGAACTAGAACAGTCTACCCCAGTGAGCGAAATAAAGGGTTCAGTTCGACATTCCAGCCACCTGAAGAAGGCCAGAGCATGCAACGGCACTGTAATAAATATGGAGACATAGAGGAGGACAATAGTCCAAATAATGATGTTTTTTTGTACACATACAGAAAGTACAAAACATTATTTTTATGTGAAATCTTAATTTCACCATTTAAAAATCCGTGTGAGCATGACATGATGAGTGTCATTACCTGTATCTGTATGTACACAAACATTTATTGACATTCTTCAGGTGTTTGGAATGTCGAACTGAACCCATTATTACGCTCACTGAGGTAGACTGTTCTAGTTCCACGTGCCATGTTTAATGGATGTCAGTTATCAGTTATCTCCTGTTAATTTCCCTCTGAAAGTTCTCCACTGCCTTAACCGGGTATTGAACTCGTGCTCTTTGTGTTTGACATTCCAACCACCTGAAGAAGGCTGGAGCGTACAACGACCGAAACGTTGTAATAAATATGGCGACAAAGATGAGGACAATAGTCTGAATAATGTAAATAATGTACATAATACCTCATCTCAGAAATATAGACAGATACTTTCAGGGTATATGTTATTTATATAAAACTACCTTCAGGGTATATGTATAAGCCGTGATATGAAATGTAAAGGGATAACGTGTTTATGCTTGGGTTTCATTCCCAAGCTACACCATTTTATAGATGTTATATACAAGTTAAACAGCCTGTATTCCAAAAAAAAAAAAAAATCTGAAAACCAAAGCACTTCCAATTCCCAAGAATTTTGGATAAAGGATTCTCAACCTGTAATGTCTTTAAAACATCCATTCAAAAATTACACATATGTATGTAAAGACAAGAGAAAAATTACAACTTGGACCAATCATTTACATTTCTGCTTCCTTTTATTGTATTGCAAATATATTTTTCTTTTTAATATAGACAGTAAAGAAATAATGTTATTAGAGAATGTTATAAAGGGAGAGAACTAGAGAAGAAAGATTTATTCTCTCATTTGCATTTCCCCCATTATGGGCATTATTATATCCATGATATAATAAAACCATATTTCACGGACAGAACAGAATGGCTGACAGAAAAATGACTGACAAACATGCTTTGTCCTCAGAGAGAATTTTATTTTGCAAATTGTAGCATCGAAGGTCAGAGTGGACATATGCCACTTAGCGAAATGCTGATGATGATACAGGCAAAAATCTATGATGATGAACTGAATATTGAAGGCAACTGTGAATATTCAGCAGGCTAGTTACAGGAATTTAAGAAAAGATATGGCATTAAATATTTAAAGGTGTGTGTGGTGATAAAACATCTGCCAATATAAAGCTACCTTCAGGGTATATGTATAAGCTGTGATATGAAATGTAAAGGGATAATGTGTTTATGCTTGGGTTTCATTCCCAAGCTACACCATTTTATAGATGCTATATACAAGTTAAACAGCCTGTATTCAAAAAAAAAAAAAAAAGAAATCTGAAAACCAAAGCACTTCCAATTCCCAAGAATTTTGGATAAAGGATTCTCAACCTGTAATATCATTTATTTTCTTTAGCCACAAGAGGGTGTGTTGTGTACATATTGATCTATAAGTATCAAATTGAGTCATATTTAAAAGCACAGTACTACTAAATTTTGAATTGACTTTCTTCTCATGAGTCGCCAGAATTATTTTCCGCTTATATTAAAAAGTAATCCTAAAAATAAGCCCAAAAGTCAGAAGTAGTGAAATTCAAAATGTATTGACGCAACCCAATTTAGCAACACTGGGCTTGTACCAATTTTAAAATCATCTCTGCTATTAATGTTACTGCAAATAAATCAAAACCCGTTTCTGATTTTTATATGTGCATTCTTTAATCTCCTTTATTTTGTCTGTAACTTTTTACTGTAGAATTATCTCCTTTGAACTATCAACAGCAGATGGCATTGTTTTTGTTACAACAATGGTAACAATTGGAAAACACTCACATGTGAAAACTCGATCATCCTAAGGACTTAAAATATCAATTTCATATTTGCTGTAATTTTTTATGGTATGGGTAAATTAATTTCTAAATAATAATTTTGTATAATTTTTTTTACAATCATTGAATACAGCTAATCTCATTATGTCTTTTCTTATTTACCTATGGGTAATTGAATGACAAAATCCTGTCATATGTTTTGTCCGTCAAAAGGACTTCTTCAGACTAAGGATTTTATTGATGGAATCATATGTGTGGAGGTAGGGAATGAAATACAACAAACGCTGGTTGCAGTTCTACATCAAGAAAATGCAGAAGAAACGGGAACGCTTAATTTTAAATTTTTGGCATGCAGTGTATCCAGATGCAAAAAACGCAGCCAACCCCCTCCAGCTTTTTACCGTTTTTGTTTTTACCACTATTGTTTTAAATAATGTTTTTAGATTTAATTATTCATCAATGGAAGAAAATCTTATGGGCATGATTTTTAATTGCATAAATAGTTTTGTTATTTTTATCAAAGCTCTTTTTTTGATCTATTGTTTGGTGAGGTCTGTTTATTTAATTTCAAAATCAGGCCGTTTCTGTTCTAGTCTCTGTTTTGGTAACACAACACATTCTGGGTCAAAAATCAAATCTAATGTGTATCTTTAAGATTCCTTCTTCTATAGAAAAGTTTCAAATTAAGTTTTAGAGTTTGTCGTCTGTAAGATGGAGCTCATGACTAGTGAAATCTTGTATCAGTTGAGCTTTTTGCCCTCAAGACTGGATTAATGGGAGGGATGTTCAGTTGGCTGTTCTAGAGAGGAGGATGTTCAAGTGGCTGTTCTAGAGAGGAGTATATTCTACAGGGGAGGTTGCCAAGTGTTCTGAAGGGAACGATATTCAAGTGGCTGTCCTAGAGAGGAGTATGTTCTAGAGGGGAGAATGTTCAAGTGGCTGTTCTAAAGAGGAGTAAATTATAGAGGGGAGAATGTCGAGTGGCTGTTCTGAAGAGGAGAATGTTCAATTGCCTGTTCCAGAGAGGAGTATGTTCTAGAGGGGGAGGATGTCAAGTGGCTGTTCTAAAGAGGAGTATATTCTAGAGGGGAGAATGTCGAGTGGCTGTTCTGAAGAGGAGAATGTTCAAGTGGCTGTCCTAGAGAGGAGTATGTTCTAGAGAGGGAGGATGTCAAGTGGCTGTTCTAAAGAGGAGTATATTCTAGAGGGGAGAATGTCGAGTGGCTGTTCTGAAGAGGAGAATGTTCAATTGCCTGTTCCAGAGAGGAGTATGTTCTAGAGAGGGAGGATGTCAAGTGGCTGTTCTAAAGAGGAGTATATTCTAGAGGGGAGAATGTCAAGTGGCTGTTCTGAAGAGGAGAATGTTCAATTGCCTGTTCCAGAGAGGAGTATGTTCTAGAGAGGGAGGATGTCAAGTGGCTGTTCTAAAGAGGAGTATATTCTAGAGGGGAGAATGTCAAGTGGCTGTTCTGAAAAGGAGAATGTTCAATTGCCTGTTCCAGAGAGGAGTATGTTCTAGAGAGGGAGGATGTCAAGTGGCTGTTCTAAAGAGGAGTATATTCTAGAGGGGAGAATGTCAAGTGGCTGTTCTGATGAGGAGAATGTTCAATTGCCTGTTCCAGAGAGGAGTATGTTCTAGAGAGGGAGGATGTCAAGTGGCTGTTCTAAAGAGGAGTATATTCTAGAGGGGAGAATGTCAAGTGGCTGTTCTGAAGAGGAGAATGTTCAATTGCCTGTTCCAGAGAGGAGTATGTTCTAGAGAGGGAGGATGTCAAGTGGCTGTTCTAAAGAGGAGTATATTCTAGAGGGGAGAATGTCAAGTGGCTGTTCTGATGAGGAGAATGTTCAATTGCCTGTTCCAGAGAGGAGTATGTTCTAGAGGGGAGGATGTTCAAGTGGCTGAATTTTGAATGACCATTCTAGTGAGACATATATTCAAATGGCCATTTTATACAAGAGGATGTTCCAGTCGGGAAGAAGCTTCACTGACTGATTCTGGAGAAGAGGAAGTTTGAATGAGTGTTCTAGAGGGGAGCATGTTCTGATGGCCAATATTCAAAGAGAGGGTCCATTTTAAAGTGGAGGCTGTACACACCACTATTTTTAAGAGGAGGATGTCCAAGTGGCCATTTTAAAGAAGATGTTCAAATGGTCATTTTAGAAGGAAGAATGCCCGAACAGCCATTGCAAGCAGCTATTTTAAAGGGGAGAATGTTCAAGTGGCCATTTTAAAGAGTATGTCCTTGCGACCAATATAGAGGGGAAGTTAAAGTGGTCTGAAATCTTTCTCAGAAAACAGCTTCATATTTCCAGACATTCACTTTTTAAATACAAATGAGAACATTACTAAAGATAGTTGATAGTGTCATTTATCAAAAGCCATGACTACTGAGCGCTTTAATGGTGGGGTCTGGAGGTGGTCTCTTTATGCCTTGTACTTAAGTTGGCTTAGCCCCATAAATAAAAATAAGTTGAAATGGATTTTCTTGAAATCAATGCAAATAAAAATCATCATTAAATGTTTTTTTTTATATAAAATGTTTTATGTGATAAAAGAATAATTTGATCACCCCAACACACCCAGTGTCAAATAAACTGTAAAATTTTAAAGCTACTGAAGAACGTATCGTTGGATTTTATTTTCACACTGAACCTGTTGTTTTTTTTGTTTTGTTTTTTGTGTAATTGCAAATTAAATGCAAATAATTTTCAAATAAAAATCCCCCAGATTTTAACCTTTTGCAAAAAGGTTTGTCAAAATAAACATTTGATTGTAATCTTAAAAAAGGGACCACAAAGTGAAAATTTTGTAGAAACGGTGAATAACTGGAAATCTATACGATAAAAGCCATCAGTTATTTTTTTAATTAATAATTGATGAATGTTTATTTCTGAAATATTTTTTTCAATAAATTCTTTAATTTGTCAGTTTTGTTTTGTGATATTTTTTCCATCTTTCAAAATATTTTGAAATTTCAGTTTTTGGGATTCTCTTAAAATTAAACCGAAAATTTAAATATATTGAAAATCTGGTTTGCAACAAAAGATCAGATATCCCTAAAACTTTCTAGCCAAGTTTAAGATTCTTGCCCCCAAAAAAACAAACAAAGAAAAAAAACGTATATTGCTTGACACCACTATTAGTGTATACACTTTTGACACCCTCGCCACTGTTTATTTACAAGATTATAAAAATATGTGTACGAAGTACAATGTGATATTTAATGTTTACCTTTTATAAAAATTTATTATTTATCATTTTATAAAGAAATAAATTTGATATCTGTCTCTATTTCTCAGATGAGGTAATCTAACTATTTACACTATTTACATTGTTTGGACTGTTGTCCTCACCTTTATTGCCATATTCACCTTCAACATCTGTCTCTATTTCTCAGATGTGGTATTGTAACTATTTACACTATTTACATTGTTCAGCTGTTGTCCTCATCTTTATTGCCATATTCACCTTCAACATCTGTCTCTATTTCTCAGATGAGGTATTGTAACTATTTACACTATTTACATTGTTCAGCTGTTGTCCTCATCTTTATTGCCATATTCACCTTCAACATCTGTCTCTATTTCTCAGATGAGGTATTCTAACTATTTACACTATTTACATTGTTTGGACTGTTGTCCTCATCTTTATTGCCATATTCACCTTCAACATCTGTCTCTATTTCTCAGATGAGGTATTCTAACTATTTACACTATTTACATTGTTCGGAATGTTGTCCTCATCTTTATTGCCATATTCACCTTCAACATCTGTCTCTATACACGTTTTCTTTATTAAGTTTTTTTTTTCAAGTATACAGGCCAGTAGATGAAATAAAGACTGTTTAAAATAAGCAGCTTGTCTATGCAAATATGTTTATTCACTAAAGATAAGATTTGAAGTAATAAGGAGAAAGTTCACCTTTTATTCCTAATTTAATTATTTTGCATTAAATGGTCTGAGTAATTAAAAGATATCCAGGGAGGGGGGGAGGAAGAGAGAGAGAAAGAAAGAGAAAGAGAGAGAGATAGAAACATCAATAAGTCTAAAATCTTATAAAGCAAATATTTATTTTTCAACCTAATTTCCTATTTCTACTATTTACATCGTTCAGACTGTTGTCTTCATCATTAATGCCATATTCACAACATTTCGGCCATTGTACGCTCCAGCCTTCTTCAGGCAATATTTGTTAGAATTTTGAACCAATCCCTTTATTTAGTCCAGTGGAGTAGATTGTTCCAATTCCGCATACCATGTACAGTGGATAAAAGTGTTAGTAATCCAAATAGTGACTTGACCCAAGGAGCTGTGAGTTCAATACCTGGCCACTGCATAGGGAACAAAAACTTAGAAAGTTGAGTTACCAAGAGAAACTGAGATATCCAAGAGGCATGTCACATGGAATTAGAACAACCTACCCCTGTGGATTAATTAAAGGGTTCGATTTGAGATTCTAGTGGATATCACCTGAAGAAGTCTGGAGCATACAATGGCTGAAACATCATGAATATGGCAATAAAGATGAGGACAACAGTTCAACCGCTGTAAAGAGTGTAAATTGCTACAATACCTCGTTTCAGAAATATCAATAGATGTTAATCTTCTTCTTTGTGCACTTAATATTATACAATGAAAATTTCAGATCAAACATTCTTCTCATAATGACATGACAGTAGATTTTTTGCTCCAACGGTAATAGACAAGTGGCTGCTGAAAAATCCTCAAGCCCATCCACTTCCTCAAATTTGGAATAAATGATTAAACATCAAAATTTTTTTCTTGGTTGGGCTGAGAAATTTTCAGTGCCCCTTGTGTGGTTGTGTATGTGTATGTATATTAACATTTTCAGCCGAGATGAAGTGGATAGATTCTATTGAATCATTTGCTAAGTCTGCAACTAAGAAAGTTGGTTCCCTGTGTCGTGCTAGACAATCTTTATCACCAGAATCTATTTTACATATTTATAAATCTAGTGCTCCTGTTATAGAAATCCCTGATAAAATCCAAAGAAGAATCTGCAATGTTATTTGTCTTGACCTGGCATTTCGGCTTCAGTCACTTTCCCACCACCAAAGCATAATGTCCTTCTGGCTTTTCTATAAATACTTTCATTCTATTTATAGAAAAGGCAGAAGGACATTATGTTTCGGTGGTGGGAAAGTGACTGAAGCCGAAATGCCAGGTCAAGACAAATAACATTGCAGATTCTTTGGATTTTATCAGGGATCTCTAAATATATAGCAGGATCACCAGACTATGTGGCAGTAATATTCAAAACATGGATGAATGGTAGACTTATAAATATATAAAATAGATTCTGTAAAAAGAAATTGTCTAGCACGACACAGTGAATCAACTTTTCTAGCAGCAGATCGCCCGAGTCCATACTTCAAATCTATAAATCAACTATTCACCCTTGCATGGAATATTGCTGTCATATATGGTCTGGAGTCTATGCTGCTTGTATTAGGGTCCTCGACAAAATCCAGAGACAAATATGCAATGTGGTTGGCCCTGGTTTACAGTTGCTCTCTCATAGACATGTTGTCGCCTCCCTCTGCCTTTTCTACAAATACTTTCACAGTAACTGCTCTGATGAGCTATTTTCACTAGTTACCAAACTGCATGAATTTAAACGTGCCACTAGGTCGGCATTTTGGTCCCACCCTTTCACTGTCAAAACGGTTAAATGTAGCCGTCTCTTCTACTCCAATAGTGTCATGTCTTGCACTTCCCGTCTGTGGAACTCCCTTCCTCTTACTTGCTTCCCTGATAGCTATAATCTCCAACTATTCAAATGCAATGTCAATCGACATCTCCAGATGCCTTGATCTATTCCCCATCCTTCTCTTCATCCTTTTCTCTATCATGCCTCTTTACTCTTGATCCCACTCTCTGTAACCCCTTGCATGCTAGTGGCACTCCCGCCTTCCTTGGGGTGAAAAGTTTTAAAAAAACAAAAAAACTTAACAATTGATTCGATAGAATCTTTCCACTTCATGTCAGCCGTTCGTCTGCAAAATCAGACTTTGAGTTCAAAGTTCAAATTCTTTTCCCAATTGAACAAATTAAAGGTAGCAATCAATGAGAAACGTCCAGAATTGGGCAACTAGAACCGTGCCAGTTTATATAAGGACAACACCAGACCCCACGTCTATTTGCTAAATTGGCAAAAACTGGTACATCTTGACTACCACACTCACTGTAACATCCGAACTTTGGATTACCTCTGATTTCGATACCTACAAAATATTTTAATGCAAAGAACTTCAATTCTTTGAAAACCCATAAACTCCCACTCTGACAACTTCATACCCGCCAGAAAGATGGCCATGTTCTGGGAGGATGGAATAATGAAGCTACCCAAAAATTTGGCGAGATTGTGTTTCTTTTTTTCATTTTTTAGTAACTGGCAAGTAAAAGGAAAGTCTTTTTAACTTAAAGGTGGTGAAACAAAATGGCATGTCTGTAATTGAAGAAATCTTTATAAAAATACCTAAATATTGTCTTCGGAATTCACTTCAAAGATTGTACAAAAATTTGTTTTGACTGACCAAATATGAAAGTGAAATGAAATTTTGTTTGAATGACACAAAAGTAATTCACTGAGGAAACAGAATTTAAAAACAAAAATAGATTTTCTTTTAAAATTTTTTAATGAATAATGAAAGCAAAATATACAAGTGCCAAAAGACGTATATATATATATATATATATATATATATATATATATATATATATATATTTAGTTTACGAAAAACTAGGTAATCTGTATGGGTAGACCCAAGGAGGATAAAATCCAGAGAGCTCAATGTAAATCAGAGCTAATAATTTAAATAAAAATAAAAACAGACCACTTTAAGGTTCCATGTAATAAATTATTTCACCACAGCCCTTTTAAAGGACCGCGGATCATCAGACTTTTCATTTTTCGTTTCAACCTTTGGAAGTAAAGTCTGATGATCCGCGGTCCTTTAAAAGGGCTGTGGTGAAATAATTTATTACATGGAACCTTAAAGTGGTCTCTTTTTATTTCTATTTAAAATATATATAGGTGTAGGTGTGAAAGATTTCCAGTTAACAAGAAATGTGATCATTTTCCAAACAAAATATATTTATAGCAACAGATTATGAAATTTTATTTTATTTATTTCATTTTTTAGCAACGTGTAAGTAAAAGGAAAAGTCTTTTAAAAGTTTTTCTTAGATCAACAATTTTTTTTAACCGTCTTGAAATTTGACGGAATATGGAAGGAACTTAATGAAAGTTGTTTTCTTTGTAAATGCATGAACTTTTTGAAAATGATTCAGGGTAACATCAACCCCATATACTGGAATAAACGCTACTATCATAGAATAGGCATCACACAATTACATCTTAAAAGACAATCGTGAAAAAAAAATTAACAACAAATCCCTTGAAAAGGGCTAAAGGAGTGGCTGAAAACACTTGGGACAATTTTGACACTCCCTTACCCCAAGCCAAATGGAAAAATTTAAGAATACTAGAAAAAAAATTTTCCTTGTCTGTCATATTCAACGAAACATGTTTGAAAGAAAGATTGCTGCCCAAATATACATTTTATATATATATATATATATATATATATATATATATATATATATATATATATATATTTAAAGACATTTTTATGTTTAACATTCTTTTTATAGATACAAGTATTTAAGTAAATGCTGTGTTTATAATAAACAGTATTAAATAACATTTACTGGCCTGAATGTCCGAGAAATTTTCATAGAAAATATTCGTCCTCTGACAGGATTCGAACCTGTATCCTATACGGACACGTCATATAGCCTGACGTGCCTTTTAACCGATTTGGCCACTGAGGATCGTTCGGTTGGCAAGGTCGAATTTACTGCTTATAAACTTCAATCTTCCATGAATCTCTCACGTACATTCATATCTGCTCATGGCATATCAAATGTAAACAAATGACGTCACACATTATGAAATGGACAAAGTCCGACAATTATTTAAATTTGATACGCCATGATATAAATTCTTTATAAATTCTGTTCCATAATTTTCCTTTTCAGCCAGCATTATCCTGACGGTCCATTTAGGTGAAACCTAGGTAGGTTTGCCTGGCTCCTTAGGATTATCTTATATATGTATGTATATATGTGTGTGTGTGGGTGGGTGGGTGAATGTGAAAGATTTACAGTTAACAAGAAATAGGTTCCATTTTCAAAACAAAATATATTTATAGCAACAGATTTCAATTTTTTTTTTTTTTTCATTTTTTAGCATGTAGAAGAAAAAATCATTTTAAAGTTTTTCTCAGAAGAACAATTTTTTGTTTTCATCTGTCTTTAAATTTGATTTAATATGGAAGTAACTTAAAACTTTTTTTCTTTGTAAATACATGAAGTTCTTAAAAATGCTTCTGGGTAACATCACCCCCTAACCTAAAAATATATATATATATATATATATATATATATATATATATATATATATATATATATATATATATATATATTATTTCTGAATCATACATAAATCCCAAATTTTCTCCAAATTAACTTATCCATAAACAAATGACATGGGAGTAGCCTAATGGTTAGCAAGAAGAATAGAAACATTGGACAGAGTTCAAACTAGTTTATGTTTGCACAAATGCCCTTCAGAAAAGCATGAATCTACCTCTCAAGGAAGTTGGCAGTCTTTAGCCCTGTAAAGCAATCAATTTTGCATCTAAAACAGAATCACTTGCTTTAGTTAGAGTCCTCCCTAAGCTCTACAAGGAGCCAGAAAAAATAAAACAATAACATAACTTATCAACAACTAACAAATCACTTTTGTTGTTCAACAACGAAAGCAAAACAATATATTGTTTGGTTTTAAACCCGACGCAAGCGAATTTCTAGAGTTTTCATAAAATTAGTTATGGCGGAGGGGGGGGGGGGGGTAATAAATATAAAAAAAAATATTTCTGTCATGACTTTAATAAAAACAAAACATATTTATAATAATTTCGATCATCTGTGAATACTTTCTGAAAGTTTCATTAACATCCGACAATTATTTTTATTTTTGCAAGATTTCCAAAAATAATGGGTGTCATACAAAAAAACGTGCTAAAAATTGTATATGTTATTTTACTAGTGACGGTGATACAAAGATAAACAATGTTTTTTTAATCAAAATTTAGAATGTTCTAAAACGAAGGAAAATTTTTTAAAAATAATAAAAAAAAACTTTGGTCTTTCCTCTTCATGATAACATAAGCATTTAGACGATAAAATTTTGTTTTCGTCACGTTTGGCGTCTTTTTAATCATGCTATGTCATTTTTTTAGCGATTTCATGGAAGTACCTAGTTTTACCAAACAAGCTTTCATATTTTAACAATCAAAATACTTATATCCTGCCATCTTAACCCTCCTGTCCATTTCCCAAGTTCTGTAACTCATGAATATTTGGCAAGAAGTTCAATCTTTCTGAACTGATTGCATGACAGAAAAAAATCAGCAGCAAATGGCTAGTACAAAGTTGCTCATATTAACAGCCTTTTTCTAATTACATGATGTCCTCTGTAACCTAGAAACTAAACCCCACTTGCCAATAGACTAGGAATAGTGTTTTGGAAAGTAGATTTAGTTTTGGGGTCACAAAGGCTGTTATATAGACCTCTCTTAAAACACTTCCCAAGTATTTAAATTGCTGTACTCGTTTGATTTTGGTATTTCCAATTTGTAATTTACATGTTGGGCTGTCCCTTTTGCTAACAACCATACATTCTGTCTTCTTACAATTGATAGTTAGTCCTTTCTTCTTGCTTTCCTTCACTGCCTTCTGGAGGAGTTCTTTTCTTCGTTATCAACACCATGACAACTGCATATCTTATATTGTTAAGATTTGTTAAACCCAGCAATAATGAATCCTGGTAGAACTTCTAATTCTCTCACAATTGCCTCACTGTATAAGTACAATAAGTCTGGTGAGAAGACCCATCCTTGTCTTACACCTCTTTCTATTTTTGTATATTTAGTGATTTCATTTCCTATTTGTGTTCAGGCAGTTTGCTGCTAGTATAGCGTCTGGATTATTCTAATATCCTTCCCAAATATGTCAAAGTATACATTGCAGTTCCAAGCTCGATCAGCCTTCAATAAGCAATTATGTTCAACCTAATTACAATTAATGGTAGGTAAAGTAGTAACAATAGTTCAATTATGGTGATCCAGTTGTTCAATGAGGCCTGACGTCTACTTATCAAACTATTATGTTCAGATTACATCACTATTTTAGTCAATTAGCCTTATTCCATTTTGTTTGCTGTTTTATTCAGGTTGACGTTCACTTCTAGGGTCGTAGACCTGGTAAACATTAAACAAGCCCAAAGATTAAGTCATCAACTATTTCTGCTTTAATTTTTGAAATGTGTTAATGATTGTATTTGGGAACACTGTCTTGAAGATTCCAAATTCTGCAAGATCATAAAAGTCTACAGGATTGCATTTGGAATCGATTCATTAAAGCAATTACCAAAATGAATACCAGCCTATTAGTTACTTCTGAAGAACTGGTACGAAACAAATGCCCGAACTTGGCAACTAACATAAAGTGAGTTCTTTTCATAGACATAATCGTGCCAATCAAGAAAACTGGTGCAAAGATACCGAAGCTGCAAAAAGCCAAGCTATGATGAAATTAATTTTATAATTTGAATGAGTCTGGTGAGAAGACACATCCTTGTCTTACGACCCTTTCTATGTGTGTATATTTACTGAATTCATTTTCTGTCGACGATTTGCTGCCAGTATATGTTTTGAATTATTCTAATATCCTTCCTTAATATGTCAAAGGATACATTGCAGTTCCAAGCTCGATCAGCGTTCAATAAGCAATTATGTTCAACCTAATTACTATTAATGGTAGGTAAAGTAGTAACAATAGTTCAATTATGGTGATCCAGTTGTTCAATGAGGCCTGACGTCTACTTGTCAAACTATTGTATTCAGATTACATCACTATTTTAATCAATTAGCCTTAT
The DNA here is from genome assembly GCA_964036315.1 of Acanthosepion esculentum. Lineage (NCBI taxonomy): Eukaryota > Metazoa > Mollusca > Cephalopoda > Sepiida > Sepiidae > Acanthosepion > Acanthosepion esculentum. The sequence goes on along the minus strand of OZ038509.1, from coordinate 23,423,664 downwards.
TCCATTTAATCAAGTGTTTTATTCAAGTCATCGTCTACTTCCAGGACCGTGTACCTGGTAAATAATAGTCAAGTCAAATATTTTCATGTTTTTTACAAATATAAAGATAATGAATAACTGGCAAAATCATGTATTTAATACGGAAAATATTCAGTACGCCCAAAAAATAAAAATATCTTTGTAAAAGATCAAATTGTGTGCAAAGCATAATGCTTTTCTGCATGAAAATTGGGATCAATATGCCAAGTTCAAATTCATTGCATTCACCTTTGCACAAATACCCTTGCAAAAGGTATTAATCTATTTCTCTTACTCCCAGCTATGGGTTAAATACCAGGGCAGACTAGGTTCTTTAGCCTTGCTTGGCAACCAGTCTAGGAGAAGGTCAATTCTGAATTCAAAACCAGTTGGCCATACCATAAAAATCTACTTGAAACTGCAGTAGCAGTGCCGCGTAGTAAGGGTGTGGCCGTATAGTCCTAGAGAAGGAAGGAAAAGATAAAATGGAAATAGGATTCTAGCAAAATTTTACTAATTGCAACAAAATCATTTGAACCGAACTTTCGAAATAAATGAAAATTCAAGCTGTAATATTATTTCTCTCTTGTTAGGAAGAGATGTTCCAGAAATGGTTCTTTGGCATCAAATTCTTTCTCTCTTTCTTGCTATGAAATTCTATCTGAGATTTTTTTGCCAACCCAAATAATTACAAGTGACATCTTAGTGCATACTAGTTTTAACTTAGTAAAGCACAAGTCTAAAGGATGAGAAGGAAGATGGGATGCACCGATCTTTCAAATAAAAAGCATCTGCTTGTCTAGAAAAGCAGCATTTAAATTAATAGCTCTTACCCAGGACTGAACACCTATCTCTTGCAATTGAAGGAAACACATTAACTAAGCCATGTGGCAGGCCAAAAGGGATCACTTTTGTAAATGAAAATGATTAATGTAGCTTGTTTCTTTTTTTTTACAGAAATTTATCAAGTTCAGTTTAGTCTTAATAAAAAGGCTGGCCATTTCTATCTGAGGATACCCATATACTAGGGTGGCTAGCCAATTCGTTTTGTTCAACACCCACAGAATCCACCTGTGTTTTTTACTGCAACTATGTTGAGCAGACCTTAGTTACAGTTTCTGGGAGAGAGTGCATTATCTAACATCTAGATGATCGCCTGCACACTTAACCCCTCAGTCACAATGACTTGAGTCTTCATGCTAGCATAGTCATTGATGGCTCCAAAACGGTTCCATCTACCTAATTTCATTCACAAGGCATGGGTAAAACTGTTGTGTGTTTTTCAGGCAAGGTGCCGCATGCTGAGATCATCTCCCCCAGACTGATAACATCAAGGTCTCTATCCTGACAAATTGACCCTGGGGAGATTCAAACCTGGGACTCATGGTTAGAAAGCAAACATTGTAACCACTCGGCCATGTGCTCATAGTTTAGTCTAGCAAAGGGAAAACTGTGTTGCACCAATCTTCCAGTGATTTCCTTAGGAAATAAAATCAGCATTAGGAATTTTAGATATTCTCTGGAATGAAGCACTATTTGGTAGCACTGGTAAGAAATATGCAATGAGATTTGAGATCCAAGTTCTGTTTTTACATTTACCATTTATATTCCAAAGAAAAGTTTTATTTTAATTTCTTTTGAAAAAGTGTCAATTACAAAACTCAACTAAAGAATTTAAAATCAAGGAGCCCTGAAATTCAGACCTTGAGTTAAAGGTTAAAATCAGATTCCCTTGAACCAAAGGTTAAAACCAGATTCCCTTGAGCCAAAGGTTAAAACCAGATTCCCTTGAGCCAAAGGTTAAAATCAGATTCCCTTGAACCAAAGGTTAAAACCAGATTCCCTTGAGCCAAAGGTTAAAACCAGATTCCCTTGAGCCAAAGGTTAAAATCAGATTCCCTTGAACCAAAGGTTAAAACCAGATTCCCTTGAGCCAAAGGTTAAAACCAGATTCCCTTGAGCCAAAGGTTAAAATCAGATTCCCTTGAACCAAAGGTTAAAACCAGATTCCCTTGAGCCAAAGGTTAAAACCAGATTCCCTTGAGCCAAAGGTTAAAACCAGATTCCCTTGAACCAAAGGTTAAAACCAGATTCCCTTGAGCCAAAGGTTAAAATTAGATTCCCTTGAACCAAAGGTTGAAAACAGATTCCTTTGAGTCAAAGTTTAAAAATCAGGTTCACTTAAACCAAAGCTTAAAATCAAACTCCCTTTCTAATTGGAGAGAATTTTTTGGCAACTTTTTTTGGACTGAGGTGAAACCTTTTACAATTTTTGTGTATCATGTATGTACTAGTGAGCAAAGCCAAATGACTGGACTCACTTTATAGTTCCCCCCAAATAAAGGTTAACCAATCAGAAGGCGTAAAATATTCAATCCGTCTTATATAACGGTGGCCATTTTGGTTACTCTCTACGAATGTCCAATGCAAACCTGTCAGAATCGAAGATGACCAGAACAGACGAAAGAACTACGCTCTGCTACTGAAACGAGATATCCACTGCTAACCTGAACTATGCTTTCCTACTGTCTTCGAAATATTCACTGCCAACCTCTGGATTCAATACTCAAAGACTACTGTCATCATTAACAACAAAACCAACATTCTATAATATAATATTATCTTATACACACAATAATGTATATGTATTTGCTTAGTCTGGTCCGAGGCCACAACAGTGGGTCTCTTAGTGTCAAATTCATTACACTACCAATGGTTTGAAAGTCAAGCTTGTTAACAATCAGTGTACACTATGTCAGTCTGGCAGAAGGTCACAATAGTGAAGTGCACATTAGCTGGGATCAATTAGAATTAAGTCTACTAAACCCTATTTAATGCTAAATGTCTACATTTGTATAATATATATCCAATTATATACACACATGCACACGTGTGTGTGGGTGTGTTTGTGTTTTTTGGCAGTCGTTACTCTTATTTTTGTGCATTTGAAAATGACAAAAATATTTCTTCTGATAATTTTAATTTTGCTTTCTTACAAGTGTTTTTTTTTTTTATTAATGATTCAAGATTCTTCAGGATGTCCCTAAAGTACAAACACACAGGAAATGTCATTAAATATATTGTGTTTACCTCCACAAATTAAACATGGTTTTGTCGAAAGAAAGAATTGACTTCTTTTTTGGGGGGTCTGCTAAAGGAGAAGGTGTATTGAATGAAAATCACAGATGCAACACACTTTATTAAATGCATAAAGAGTGAATGTGCTAAAACAGATGGCAATGTGGAGTCATTGCATCGAGTTCATGTGAATCTTGCAAAGTGCATCAACTTTTACATCACAAATCATATTGAAGATATTATTTGTTAATATTCTAATTCAATAAAATGGTGTTGAAAATTTCATTTCTTGGAAATATGTATAGGGTGTCCAGACTTTAGGGACACACCCTGTAGGCTAAGAGGTGGAGACTTTTTATCATCACATTATATTGATGAAGCTTTTTCAGGATTGCAAAACTGGGCAGCAAATCATAGAAGAAACACCAGTCGGTCATTTGGAATTAAGTTTCTATAATTAATCACAAATTGATACAGAAGGGATTAGAAAAACATGTAAAGCCCAATAATCTGTGGGATTATCTTGTCTTTCTTTCTTTAATTACTTACTCTGTCAAACGACATCAAAGGGATAAAATTCAAAGCACCTGTTTCTGTGACAATCCCATAATGTACAGAGTGTTGCTAAAGTACGAACACATAGGAAATCTCATTGACTATATATTTTTTACCGCCATAGATTAAACATGGTTTTGTCGAAAGAAAAAATTGACTTCTTTTTCTGGGGTATGCTAAAGGAGGTGTACTCAATGAAATGTTTCTTTTTCTTTTTCTTGCAAACTTTGTTAATTCTGTTTGTTGGACAGTTCTATTCTTCATTTTGCATTTGACAATGGCTAATCACTTGACAGGTTAATTGGCCTTGCATATATTGTTTGCTTGTTTGTTTGATATGATTTCATTTTTGCCCTGTTCATTTTTCTTGCAAACTTTGTTAATTCTGTTTGTTGGACAGTTCTATTCTTCATTTTGCATTTGACAATGGCTAATCACTTGACAGGTTAATTGGCCTTGCATATATTGTTTGCTTGTTTGTTTGATATGATTTCATTTTTGCCCTGTTCATTTTTCTTGCAAACTTTGTTAATTCTGTTTGTTGGACAGTTCTATTCTTCATTTTGCATTTGACAATGGCTAATCACTTGACAGGTTAATTGGCCTTGCATATATTGTTTGCTTGTTTGTTTGATATGATTTCATTTTTGCCCTGTTCATTTTTCTTGCAAACTTTGTTAATTCTGTTTGTTGGACAGTTCTATTCTTCATTTTGCATTTGACAGGTTAATTGGCCTTGCATATATTGTTTGCTTGTTTGTTTGATATGATTTCATTTTTGCCCTGTTCATTTTTCTTGCAAACTTTGTTAATTCTGTTTGTTGGACAGTTCTATTCTTCATTTTGCATTTGACAATGGCTAATCACTTGACAGGTTAATTGGCCTTGCATATATTGTTTGCTTGTTTGTTTGATATGATTTCATTTTTGCCCTGTTCATTTTTCTTGCAAACTTTGTTAATTCTGTTTGTTGGACTTTAATAGAGGATGTCCCTAAAGTCTGGACACATAGGAAATCTCATTAAGTATATTTTTTTACCTCCATTGATTAAACATGGTTTTGTCAAAAGAAGAAAGAATTGACTGCTTTTTTCTGGGGTCTGCTAAACGAGAAGGAGTACTCAGTGAAAACCACAGATGTAGTACCCTCGATTGAACACATATAGAATAAATGCACTAGAATTCACAGTTGCATTGCATCGAATTCATATGAATCCCGCAAAGCGCATCAATATTATTTCGCCAAGTACTTTCGGCCATTTTAGCCGTCTTTAAGTTGTGTTGTTACTAGGTGTGTTGGACAACAACTAAAATTATTGAATTGATTGCGAAAATAGACAGACAAAAGAGTGAAACAAAATGAGATAGAAAACATTTATTCTATTGGGAACATTTTTCATATAAAGAAAATTTCAAGGAATGTTCTTGAAAGAAAATGTGAATTCCAGGAATCTCCTTAAGAGAGAGTTTCTGTAAAAAGGACGAAAAAGAATTGAAATTACTTCTGCTGTGTAAGTTTCTTCTTGCACACGTCTCACTTGTGGAATCTCTTCCAGTTTTCTGCTTTATTCTCAACTATGATATTCAAAAATTTAAATACAATGTCAATCTTTTGTCACTTTAATGTCTGTTCTTTTATTGTCCTATCCCCTTAATAATGATTTTTTTTTTCAGATTCTTTCACTCTCAGTAATGCCTTATGTCTTAGTGGCTTTATCACCTTGTTTGGGGAAAAATGATAAATAAAAAGAAAAAAATATTATTTTGAAAGTATTGAAAGAAAATGTGAATTCCAGGAATCTCCTTAAGAGAGTTTCTGTAAAAAGGACGAAGAAAAAAATTGAACTTACTCTGCTGGTGAATTAGAGAGTGTGTGATGTGTATAGTCTAAGCCATGTGCAGTTGTTGCATTAAGCACTAATTTTAGCATCCTATCCCAATCTCAGCAACTCCCTGTTTTTTCATTTTATGCATACCCCGAAGCTGAAAAGGGACATCTGCTGCTGATAGGCTTTTCAGTGTATGTGCGTCACGCAAAAAGATTTAACGCCGGATACAGATGTAAAGTTTATTTAATAGGGATAGATGTTTGCTATCTCTCACATCTTGTTTTGATATTTGTATAGTTTGTTGAGGCAGTTAATCCTGTATATTTTGTTTTGTTAACTAATAAAAATAATTGGTATCTAAATTGAATGATATTTTGTTTATTACCGGTGTTTGATCTTGTTTTTTGTTTTTTTTAAATAAAAGTAAAACAACAGAAAAGGCAAACACATGTCCCAAATGAAAATAATTTTACTCCTTGAAGATGACCACAAGTGGTTGAAACAACTTGGAGAAATAATATCAAGAAATTCATCTAAAGTCTTAAGTAATAAAAATAAAAGGTAAATATTTATTTAATATAAATCTATATTTACTAAATAATAAAAAATAATTTTCACTTAATAAAAACACTTGAAAAGAAACAATAAAAATTAAATCAAAATGCCTTCATTAAAATATTTCTATAGTTTTTAATTAAATATCTAAGATCATGTTAAAGATAGTGCGTAGTAAATTACAACTTAGTACACTTTCAACGGTGAATCTTCAGGCCTCTAAATTCCAGAACATATATATATATATATATATATATATATATATATATATATATGATGGACTATCCTGTCAATTTTGATGTACGAAAATCAGACAACCTCATTCAGTTTTTATGTTTGTGTCATATGTGAGACTTCAGTTCTGTTAGTGACCTGCAAACAAGTGCACATATTGTGCAACAGCAAGGATATAGCAACAGGTATATTTGCTGATGCTTTTCGCTGTTGTCTTTCGTCTCTTAGCCAGTCAGTACGACTGATTTCAAAAGTTCCAATACCACCCTGGCACAAATATCTCCAATCATTTCTATCCACAGCAATTCATTTGAAG
>OZ038509.1:23404579-23412079 GCA_964036315.1 Acanthosepion esculentum | reverse complement strand
CCTAGCTGCCAGGTACACATCTGCACTTATTTTCCATGATAATTTTGGTGCAATTTGGTTTTTGTTTTCATTTTTTTTTTTACAGTAAGATTCAACCTTTATAATACCCTGGAGTAACTCGAGATAGAGGGTTACGCTAAAAATGGAAGATAAAAGTTAACCCTAGCCTTGAATAGGTTAAGATTGTAGTGATTGGAGAAGCATCCTCTTGGGAGTTGGTTCAACAGAGCAATGGTTCATAGGAAGAAGCTGTTAGAGTGAAACTTACTTCTCATCAATAATACTTTGTTCATCCAATGAATACGAAGATACACACTAAAAATATTGACTGCTTGTGGTCTCAGGTAAAATCTAAAATTTAAAAAATGTTTGGTTCAGAGCAGCATTTCCCAATTGGTGCACCCAGGTGCACTAATGTGCCCTGAAAGGTAGACAGGTGCACCCCGAGTTACCAACAGAGTAATTTATTAATTATTTTTCTAAAGCTAGAGACACAATCACATAGCTTCCATGTGAAGTCTTTGTCATTTGATATTTTAAAGTGGATGCTAAATTCTTTGAGATGTGGATAATCCTTCCTTTTTTGCCTTCCTTAAGGGAATTAAATCAGTCATTATCTGCCTTTCTAAAAGTTGGATAGGAATAAAGTGTCACCGCTGAAATTACTTTGCTCGATTCAGCAGTAGCAGCAACGGAAGTAATCAGCAGAGTACAACAGGAAGTCCCAGAATTCATAAAAATGCTGACCAAGCACTGTTTGGTCTCTTTTTCCATTTTTCCTTTTAAGTGGCCGCTACCTTCAAGGCCCATCTCGAAGGACTATGCAAACCCTTGCTGCAGAAGACACCTGGCCTGTCCTGGCAGCTTGACTCAGATTTTGCATTCCCCTCATGGAAACAGTCAGAGAAATCTCCCTTCCAGAGACTTACCCCCAAAAACTACTTACAACCCTAGCAGTTTGACATTCAGATTTCTTGTTCCTCATGGGAACAAGTGAAGAAAACTCCCTTTGAGACATCTACCCAAAGGAAAACTACTCACAACTCTTGCTGCAGAAGACACGTACCAGTCTTAGCAGTTTCTCATTTCTTCATGGGAACAAGCAGAGAAATCTTTCTGTACAGAAAATCTACTCAAGGGAAGAACTTTGTTAACTAGGAAACCCAACTTTTTTCCCCCGCAAAATACTACTATTTTGCACCCTCTTTTTGATGATAAATAAAAGCTGTTAGACAGTTATTTCAAGCCTTGGGCTTGTTCATTCCACTATATACACTGCTAAGCACACACACACACACACGGGGAAAATTCCTACAGTTTTTCATTGCATTGAATATTGCTGCCACATCTGGTTCGGTGCTTCAGTTATGTATTTAGAGATTCTTGACAAAATTCAAAGAAGAATCTGCAATGTTATCAGTCAGGACCTGGCATTTTGTCTTCATTCACTTTCCTACAACTATAATGTAACTTATTTTTATGGCAGTCTTTCTGCTCAGCTTTACTCTTTAGTATCTCGATTTTATGAATTTAAGTGCATTACTAGATTGGCAGCTAGGTCTCATCATTTTTACAGTTGAAATGGCTACATGTAACAAACCGTAAGTTCTATGCTAACAGTTTCTTCTCTCGCACTTCTCAGTTGTTGAACTCTCTTTTGGCTTCTTGTTTCCATATCATCATTGATCTTCAAAAATTTACATGCAATGTCAATCATTATCTTCTGTCTTCTTAATTCTTGTTCTTTTATTGTCTTCTCTCCTTAATAGTAGTTTTTCTCATATTCTCTAACACTCAGTAACCCCTTGCGTCCTAGTGGCTTTATTGCCTTTGATCTTCAAAAATTTAAATGCAATGTCAATCGTTTATCATCTGTCTTATTAATTTTTGTTCTTTTATTGTCTTCTCTCCTTAATAGTAGTTTTTCTCATATTCTCTAACACTCAGTAACCCTTTGTGTCCTAGTGGCTTTATTGCCTTTGATTTTCAAAAATTTACATGCAATGTCAATAGTTATCTTCTGTCTTCTTAATTCTTGTTCTTTTAATGTCTTCTCTCAACCACAAATAAAAGTTGTTAAACAGTTACTTGGGCTTTTTCATTCTACTCTAACACTGTTGAGCACAGACACACACACACACACACACAGATGCCACCAGGAAAAATTCCTATAAACTAGGCAAGAGAGGGAGAAAATGAAATAATTGAACTCTTTCTAGCTTCGACAGGTTTTGAAGCTATAATGAAAATTTCTATGGCAGACCCCCAAACAATTGAAGAATTTGACTTTTGTTGAAGTTTCACAAATTATAAGAACTTTACTACTGATCATGTGTCATAAAACAATACGATACGATAAAACATTTAAAGGAACCTGTTCCTCTATTGTCCTTTTTTTTTCACATCTTATCACTAAAATCCTCTCATTCTCTTTAACTCCCTGTAACCCCCTGCGTCTTAGTGGCATTATTGCCTTGCTTAGGTTGAGATGATTAAAATTTATAAATAAAAAGAAAAAATCCACTCACCTGATGTGATGTAAAAGCAAAGGAACGTAAACATTAGAATCTGAATCTTCTTAACGGCTAGCATTTTGAATGGAGGATGAAGAAAGTCACCATTGCTAATTGTGAGGTGTTTGCTTATTCAAATAACGAGGAATGTCGCTGATTTACTTTGGTGTCACCTCATTTGGGAGGAACGTCTTTCATTACAATGGAATCTGAAAAGGAAAAAAAAATATCTATTTATTCCATCAACATCGGAGTGTCTACTCTAGCGTAAAGGTTACAAAATGACCATCATAATTAATTTGCTACTCAGTGAACTACACTCATAGACTTGTACCAAACTAGGCTCAGTTTAGTCAATCTGGATTTTGGAAAACTTGGACCTTCATGCCTGCAAATGAACAAAGTGTCAAAGGGACGGTTTTCCCTTGACACCACTATTATTTTAATTACCTTCACTCCTTGGCAATGTTTATTGGTTTTGAAAGTGATGATTAGAATTGGAATAAAACCTAAATATATGATGAAAGGGAATTTATACATTTTTTGTTCCTGAGAATTGACAACAAAATTTAAATACTGAGGTTTATAAGTCACAAAAAATCACTCACTAATGCTCCTGAGGACACAGTGGATAAAAGCATTGGTTGAAGTAATCCAAAGAGTGACTTCATCCAAAGAGTTGTGAGTTCAATACCTGGCCACAACAGAGGAAACAAAAACTTGAAGAGTTGAATTACTAAAGGGAAATAACTGAAACTGACATATCCGAAATAAGGCATGGCATGTGGAACTAGAACAATCTACCCAAGTGGACTAAATAAAGGGTTTGGTTTAAAATTCCAATGTATATAACCCTAAGGCTGGCACATACAATGGCAAATAAAAATGAGGACAATAGTTCGTACAATGTAAATAGTGTAAACACTATTTATTTATTAGACTGTTAATTTACTAGAATGAATTTATATTTACAGCATTCTAAAACTAATACTAAAACTACAATTAAAAATTAAAAAATATTTTTAAATTCAAAATTTTTAAATTCAAAATTTAAAACTATTTATAAATTAATTACAATTAACAAATGAAATGAAATATTTATCATTTACTAATTTGTATAGAAATAAATTAAAACAAATTTGTTATTCATAAAATTATGAAAATTTTACTGAATTATTAAAATATATCAACAAGCTATAAAAAAATCCTTATTATTTAGCATTTTATAAGTTCAAATCAATTGGCAATTAGCCAATGTTTTGCCAAACATTCCAATAAACAACCTAATAAATAAAAAGCATTGAAGACGGATAAATTCACTATCATTTGTTTAGGCTTTATTACAATTCTAATCATTTTATTACAATTCTAATCATTTTATTACAATTTTAATCATTTTATTACAATTCTAATCATTTTATTACAATTCTAATCATTTTATTAAAATTGAATCATTTTTTACAATTTTAATCATTTTATTACAATTTTAATCATTTTATTACAATTTTAATCATTTTATTACAATTTTAATCATTTTATTACATTTCTAATCATTTTATTACATTTCTAATCATTTTATTACAATTCTAATCATTTTATTAAAATTTAATCATTTCATTACAATTTTAATCATTTTATTACAATTTTAAACATTTTATTACAATTCTAATCAATTAATTACAATTTGAATCATTTTATTACAAATCTAATCATTTTATTAAAATCTAATCATTTTATTAAAATTTAATCATTTTATTAAAATTTAATCCTTTTATTACAATTTAATCATTTATTACAATTTTAATCATTTATTACAATTTTAATCATTTTATTACATTTTTAATCATTTTATTACGTTTCTAATCATTTTATTACAATTTTAATCATTTTATTACATTTCTAATCATTTTATTACAATTTTAATAATTTTATTACAATTCTAATCATTTTATTACAATTCTAATCATTTTATTAAAATTTAATCATTTCATTACAATTTTAATCATTTTATTACAATTTTAAACATTTTATTACAATTCTAATCAATTAATTACAATTTGAATCATTTTATTACAAATCTAATCATTTTATTAAAATTTAATCATTTTATTACAATTCTAATCATTTATTAAAATTTTAATAAATATTCGCTGAGTAATGAAAGTAGTTATAATAATAGTGATGTCAATGGGAAAATCGTGTTTTTGACATTCTGTTTTTTAGCAGCCATGAAGGCTCAATTTTACCCCTCCATTTTCCCTTATCATATAATCATGTCACTAAACGAAAGGTAATAAAGCCACTAAGACAGAAGGGGGTTTACTGAGAGGGAAAGAAACTGAGAAAACATTGAGGATATAGGACAATAAGAGAACAGGACTCAAGGAGACAGAAGTTGATGATTGACATTGTATTTTAATCTTTGAAGATTGTAGGTGACAGGAAAACAAGAAACCGGGAGTAAGTTCCACAAGTGAGAAGTGCGAGAGAAGAAACTATTAGAATAAAACTTACAGTTACATCTAAGAATTTCAACTGTAAAATGATGAGACCTAGTTGCCAATCTAGTACTGCGCTTAAATTTCAAGGTACCAAAGAGGAAAGCTCATCAGAACAATTATTAATTATCAAAAAGCCATAAGGAATCTACATTACAGGGGTGAGAAAGTAAGTGAAGCTCAGATGCCAAGTCAGGACCACTAATATTGCAGATTCTTTGGATTTGGTTAAGAATCTATAGATGCATAGCAGAAGCATCAGACCAGATGTGATAGGAATATTTAATGTATAGGTCGTGTTGTATGCATCCGCTAGTGACTGGAGGTCCTCTGTAGTCAGACCTGGGGTGGCATTGTCGTCATTGGGATGCAGGTCAACACAGAAAAGACCAAATTATTAGTTCAACCGCCATCTGGACTGCCGCTCCCAAACACTAACATCACTGTCAATGGCCAACCGCTGGAGCACGTAGATCAGTTCTCGTATTTGGGGAGCATTTTAACATCAACTCCCACATGCAGAAAAGACGTGGAGAATAGAATCAGGGCCGCCCACTCCGCCTTTGGCCGACTCAACTGCCGTGTATTTAAAAACCATGCACTGACAATGACCACCAAAATCATGGTCTTTCGGGCAGTAGTCCTCTCCACCCTTTTATACGCTTGCGAAACATGGGCCCTATATAGAAGCGAGGTAAAAATGCTAGAACGCTTCCAGCAGCTGAAACTAAGGCAAATCCTCAACATCTCTTGGGAGAGCTACACTACCAACACAGAAGTGCTGAACAGAGCCTCAGTGAGCAGCGTCGAGGCCACCATCATCCATCACCGCCTCCGTTGGGCAGGACACGTCCACAGGATGGATCCTTCCAGGCTCCCCAAGAAAATCCTATATGGCGAGCTGGCCATCGAGACTAGACCACGAGGAGCACCCAAAATGCGCTACAAAGACCAACTAAAGCGCATCCTGACACTTACCAACATTAGCTCGTCCTCGTGGGAAGAAACTGACAGGGACCGAATAACGTGGAGGAGATCAATACGCGATGGCATCGCGGACTTCGAGGAAAAGAGGAGGGAGAATGAAGAGGCAAGACGACGAAGGAGGAGAGAGCGATGTGAACGGAAATGTAGGAAATGGATTGTGTTGGAGAATTCCCACTCTCTAAATAAGATAGCAATATCTCTTGATTTTAACCCGGAGTATTTTTTCCATTTCATTTGTGATTTGTTTGTAGGTCTTGAAGATTGAGAGCTGCTGATTTTTTAGAGCTCTCATGAAAGAAAAATTATTACCCATGGGATTTATGTTTGATATTCTTTAATTAATAATAATAGTATATATATATATATATATATATATATATATATATATATATATATATATAATGATAATAATGGACTCTCCCGTCGGTTTCGACGTATGAGGATATGACAACTTAATTGATTCAATTATGAAATTTTGTGCGATAATCTTAAGTGGCACTTAAGACCCGCTAGTGATTTACAAAGGAGGCCGCATATAGAGCAAGAGTGAGGATTGTGGCATGAGATCACTGTTAGATTGTCTGACCTTTTAGATCTTGTTCTCGCTTCTTGAAGACTATTCAGATCGTCTGCGCGTGAAGAATGATTCTTCTCGCGCAGCCTACAGTCACTTATTTAAGCAAGAATTTTCTAACCCTTTTCAGTGAGAATTCAGCTGCCAAACGAATCCACGACAGTTGAAACCATGCACCAACCTTCTCACTCACACACACACACACCACTCACATGCTGGACATACCTTGTACACACTCACATTATCTTTTCTTACACAGCAAAAGCTTTCAAGAACAAACATTACAAGAGACTCTCATGAACATTCTTCCAGTGAACTTTGGAACACTAAAATAACAGATAAAGAGAGACAACTCTTGGTTAATTCAATCTTTTTCCTACTTAAATGCATGCTTTCCTTCACATCGTTGTTTGATATTGTACATCTTGTTAAATACATATTTTATGTGTAACAATGTCTTTTGCTTATCCCTTTTTTTTGCGTGAGCCTTGTTTCCTAATCTAAAGTTAAATTAATGTGGTGAAGTCCGCCACAGGGCCATTTTTAACTGTGCCATTATTACCTAAAAATTCAGATGTCAGTTATAAAGAGATGGTGCTTCACAATGCCACTTAGCAGTCATTTGGCTGAAGTTTTGGGGCCGAGAAGTGGGGAAATCCTACACCTTTTTAAGTAAATTAATGAAGCTATTATTAATAATTACATTTAAACATTTGTCAAAGGATTTTAAAATATAAATCGTTCACTGAATTAGTTCGTCTGACACAAGACCATAGAAAACGAGTGATTTAGGTATCTTTCTTGGGGATATATTGATTGTGGTTTTCTTTTTGCTTGAATTTCTTTTCAGCAGCAAGAAAGCACTTTAACAAGCCAATTTTTTTTTACCCTTTCTGCAAATATTTGTAAATATGCTAAAAGGATAGCA
>OZ038509.1:23392079-23402079 GCA_964036315.1 Acanthosepion esculentum | reverse complement strand
ATCTACTATTCTAAAAAATAAGGAAGTGATAAAAGTAGCTGATGTTTCAAAAAGAGTTACTGTTGTTAGTAAACGAAGGCCAAAGATACTCAAAGAAGTTGAAAAGTTATTGCTTATTTTTAGAAACAATTAGCAGGTGATAGTATCAGTGAAGCATTTATTTGTGAGAAAGCATTAGAAATTTATAATGATCTAGTAAAGAAAACCCTTGGTACAAGTGTGACACTATTTCTTACTGGTAAATAATAAGGGGGCTGAATGAAAAGAATGACAAATATACCGATTGACTCCTGATAAATAAGAAGGGTTAATGAATAGACCGAATGACATACCAATAAAACATTGAGGGAAAGATTAAAAATTTTATTTATTTAATAATTTATATATTTATTTCCAGTTTTATTGTACTGTGCCTTTTTTCTTTTCATTCCTCAGTCATGGCTCCAAAGAAAGCTAGCAGTGATACTTGTAAAGGAAAAAGTTGAAAGAAAAACAATTGTTGATGATAATGTCTCTTTCTACTCAGTTTCATATGGCAACGATCTATACTATTCTTACAAATAAAGAGACGATCATGTCTTTCTTTTCCCTTTTCCAAACAATAACATCTCTTTCACTTACGCCATCAACTCTCCTACGTACAGGCACGGTAAAATTAAATTGTTCATCTATACTTTATCAGTTTAGTATTGGGTTTATTTATTTATTTCTTAGATTTAATGATTTTCATTAGTTTTGTGAATAAACTTGTGCACAAAGTACAGTTTTTAAAGGTAAGAAATCATCCTGCGACCAGGAACGGATTAATCGATTTTACAATAATTACTATTGGAAAAATAGATTCGGGTTACGAAAATTTCAGGTTACGAACGGGCTTCAGATACTAATCAAATTCGTGAACCGAGGTTCCACTGTATTTACAATTGTTAGAACTGTTGTCCTCATCTTTACAGCCACATTCACGACGTTTCGGCCGTTGTACACTCTGTCCTTCTTCAGGTAATATTTACTGACATTTCAAACTAAATCCTCTATTTAGTCTATGGAGATAGATTGTTCTAATTTCACGTACCATTCCTTTGGATATCTCAGCTTTTAGTTAAATGGTTACTGAGACATTAGGTTTATAAATCCCAAAACTTCACTCACTAGTGTCCCCAAAGAAAACATAGATAAACGTGTTGGTTTATTGATCCAAAAAGTGACTTGAGTTCAATCCCTAGCCTCAGCGGAGATAACAAAAACTTGGAGAATTATCAAAGCGAATCAACTGAAAAACATGATATCCAAATAATTTGAACAATCTACCACCATGGACTAAATAAAGGGATCGTTTCAAAATTTTAACAAGTATCGCCTAAAGAAGCCCGGGACGTACAACGGCCGAAACCTCGTTTATTGTCATAATAATAATAATAATTACATACATACAAGGTGTGAGGGGTAAATTGTTGCCATTTTATATTTTTAATTTCACGCATGCGCGTTGGTTTTTTTTTATTATTTTGTCCACTGAACAGTATAGTAGGGTCAGTTGGGCACTGTCTGTGAGAAAAAGAGCACCATGATGCAATTCACTCTGCCAGAAATTTGTAAACATTTCAGAGTGTTTGGGTGTCAGTCTGAGGACAGTGCAGAGGATTTGGAAAGAGTTGGATGATATATCCAATCAATATCATGGTGTTTGTTGACTGCATAGTATAGTAGGGTCAGTTGGGCACCATCTGTGAGAAAAAGAGCACCATGACGCAGTTTATTCTGCCAGAAATTTGGAAACGGCAAGCTGTACTGCTTGTCATTAGCGCCGGAAGCTCCAATACGAACATTTTTTAAGCTTTTCACCCCAGGCGAGTCTGGAAGCCACTAGCACGCAAGGGGTTACAGAGGATTTGGAGCGAGAGCAAATAGGAGTGTTAGAGGAAAGGATGTGGAGAAGGATAGAGGATAGATCAAGGCAACTGGAGATGTCGATTGACGTTACA
The DNA here is from genome assembly GCA_964036315.1 of Acanthosepion esculentum. Classification (NCBI taxonomy): domain Eukaryota; kingdom Metazoa; phylum Mollusca; class Cephalopoda; order Sepiida; family Sepiidae; genus Acanthosepion; species Acanthosepion esculentum. The sequence continues at coordinate 23,400,097 of OZ038509.1, read as the reverse complement.
CTTGCAGAACAACTGTTGTTTTTTTCCTGTGTCCCCAAAAGATGTACCGAAAGTGACGAAAACCAAAGTCAACATCATGGTGTTTTGAGGGATCACAAGTGATGGCGACTTTATGCCTCTATTCATCTTCCTACGGGGCCTTAGATTCAACATGGAGGCCTACATCAAGGAGGTAGCGCTGACCTGGGTCAAGAGGGTGGCTGCTGGAAAACCTTATATCTGGCAACAGGACTCTGCACCATGCCGCACAAGCAGGAGAACCCAGTTATGGCTATCAGACAATTTCTACGACCACATCACCCCTTACATCTGGTCAACTAACTCCCCAGACTGCAACCCCCTTGATTATTATGTGTGGAGCACAGTTGAGCGAGAGACCAACAAAACTCCTTGTAACACCAAAGTTGAACTGAACGCAAGGATTATGGCAGCATTCACCAACTTAAACAAGGAAACCGTCCAGAAGAGTTGCAAGAGATTCCGAAGTCGTCTTGAGGCTGTGGTTGAAGACAATGGTGATTTTATTGAATAAATTTACCGTTTTGTATTTCAAGATATTTTTGTGTAATTTTGGTAAATATATCTATTAAAATGAGATGTTAGTGTTATTTTCATTTTTGTGTAATTTAGACAACAATTGATACACCGAACCCTGTATATATACAGGGTATATATACAGGGTGTATAACAATACTTTTACAAACTTTGGAGCGGGTTTCTCACACCAGAAACAATGACAAAAGTCCATATAGACATGTATCCGTAAATCCTTGGTTTTTGAGTTAAGTTTAAAATTTGCGGTAGACGCTGTTAAATATACAACCCAAGATACAATCGATCCTCCAAGTCTATAAATCGACCATTCGCCCTTGCATGGAGTATTGTTGCCATATATGGTCTGGGGCCCCTGCTGTTTGCCTCAACGTTCTTGATAAGATCCAAAGACGGATAGGCAACGTAATTGGCCCTGATCTTGTCATCTCGTCTGCAGTCGCTCTCTCACAGACGCGATGTTGCCTCGCTCTGCCTTTTTTACAAGTACTTTCACGGTAATTGCTCCGAGGAGCTGCTCTCGCTTGTCCCTAGGCTTCGTGAATTTAAACGCCCCACGAGGCTGGCATCCCGCTCCCACACCTACACCGTGGAAACTGTTAGATGCAGGCGTCTCTTCTACTCCAATAGCTTCATGTCTCGCACATCTCGCCTATGGAACTCCCTTCCCTATTACTGTTTCCCTGACAAATACAATCTCCAACGGTTTAAGTGTAGCGTCAATCGACATCTCCAGTTGCCTTGATCTATCCACTTCCCTTCTCCACATCCTTTCACCTTTCATTCCTATCTGCTCTCGCTCCAAATCTTCTGCAACCCCCTTGCCTTGATCGACCCACTGTCTTTCTCTTTCTCCACATCCTCTCCTTTACCACTCCTATCTGCTCTTCCTCCAACCCTTCTTTAACCCCTTGCATGATAGTGGCTTCCAGCCTTGCTTGGGGTGATACGCTTAAAAAAAAAAAAAAAAAAAAAAAAAAAATACTTTTCCAAACTTTCTGACACCAAAAGCAAGGTGAAATTGTTTTAAATTAAACGTTGAAGACAGACTAACCACAAATGTAACGGAGTCCACATGGCAATACAGCGTCATCCACCGTGAACTTTCTTTAAACTTAACTCAAAAACGAAGGATTCGCGGGCATATGTTTATATGGACTTTTGTCCTGGTTTTGGTGTGAGAACTTACACCCATCCCCAAAGTTTGTAAAAGCATTTTTGATACACTATATATATATATACATATATATATTTATGTCATTCACAGACAGTACTGTTTCGCTGTATCACAGCTCCTCAGTGCGCCTAGACTTCCGAATGCCTCAAGCCAGGATTGAAACACAACTAATTTGGTGTCAGTCAGAGCTATCTTCACTCGGTAGAGTTACACAACTAAATATAGCGTATTGTTTTTACAAATGTAAACAAATGCCAATCAGCCAAAGTGCTCCATTCATTTTACTGAAGAGCTTTGCATTAGTGCAGGTGGCTGTTGTTTATAGAATTAGCTTATCACTCAACAGTGCTCAATTGAAATGTATTTTCAAGAGCTAAATTATGTCATTCACAGACAGTACTGTTTCGCTGTATCACAGCTCTCTCTCTATCTCTCTCTCTCTCTATATATATATATATAGTGGTTATAAAAATAAATTATCTTATCTAAACCCCATAAGTAACACTGAAATACTTAAGGTGAAATGTAGACACAGAAAAAGAAAAAAAATTATATGGTTCACCCCCCGCCTTCTGCAAAATGTTAAATATTAATATCGGACAGTATTTTCTAAAGTTAATAAATAAACACTTTCATAAAAACAACTCTCTAAGTAAGATCTTCAATAGGAAAACGATTAAAATTAGCTACTCCTGTACTAACAACATCTATAAAATTATCAATTCACATAATAATCATATTTTAAGAAATTTCTATGGGATACACAACAAACCTGGTATTGAATCCTCCTGTAATTGTAGATCTAAAGAAAATTGTCCATTAGAGGACAAATGCAAATCTACCAGGTTTATATCTCAAGCAACCATTTCCCCCTAAAAAAAATATGAAAAATTATAATGTTTACATTGGAATTTCCGCGGAGGAATGGAAACAAAGATGTTATACCCATAGGCACTCATTTTCTAACCCTAAACAAAAACATCAGACAGCTCTTTGAAAGACATTTTGGAAATTGAAGGATGGTTTGGAAGATTATAAGTTTCGCACATACTCCTAATAGTCTTAGAGATAGGTGTGACTTATGTTTAGAAGAAGAAAAAAATAGAATAAAAAATACAATAATCAAAGCCAACTATTGAATCAGAGGAATGAATTAGTGTTAAAATGTTGACATAAAAACAAATTCAAATTTCCATAATATAGGTTATACTTAATTAGCTACTATATTTCTCTCTTAAAATGTCGAATGTATAACTAATTCTAATTTCTATATTCCTATCTTTACACTATATTAATTTTATCTTATAAACTGTCCTCTTTTCTAAGATCTCTCTTTCCTTTTATCACTTACATCTCTTTATCTATATATTTTAAAGTTGTTTTTGAATATAACTTTGTATTTTTTATGTATAACTTTGTATTTTTAAATATAACTTGCTTTTAGATATAACTTATTTTTAAATATAACATTTTTATTTTATTTATTTTTATTTTTAAATATATAATTTACTTTATCTTATTATATTTTTATTTTTTAATATATTTTATTTTTAATTATAAGCTATTTATTTTTATTAAATAAAATTATATTTAAAATATGTTACACTTATTTTTAAATATAAATTATTTAAATATGACTTATTTCTAAATATCATTTTTAAATATAACTTATTTTTGGAATATGACTTTTTACTTTTAAGTATGACTTTGTATTTAAATATAACTTTATATATTTTTACGTTATTTTTAACCCTCTTTTTATTCCTCTCTTAGTTTTAAATTAATAGTTTATTCTTCATATAACCCCAATTTAATGTCATAAGAGTAATATCCGGGTTTAATTTTATAAAACCTCTTCCTTTTAAGACAAATACCTTCCACCCTCCACTGACCACTGTCTCGTGCCTTTTGTCTGACTGAAACATTGAAATGGATAAATTCTGTATTAGCTTTTCGACTTTTTTTTTTTTTTTTTTTAGCTTTCACTGTTAAATTTTTATTTCCGGCAGAAATTCAGTTCATACCGGGGTTGAATAAGACTGACGAATTATATTTTCGTCGGTTGAAATAAGCTTATTCTCTACATAAGGTAATTTTGGATTTTATTGTGTATTCATTTTTGCTCTGTAATAATCATTATATTGATCTCATTTTGTGGATCAGTTTTATTATTTTATATTACTAGGATCCACTTGGATTATATACTAACGGATTTATTAATAATAATTTTACTATTTTATATTAGATATTAATATTTTATATCAAATTAAGTTATCTCCCTTCCATTATTAATATTTAATAATTTATAGTTGATAACTCACCACTCTAAAATTAAATTATTTATCTTTTATGTTAATATGGTAATAACGGCTGGTTTAGTTGTTAGATTTAATGTCATGCTTTTGTTAACGATGTTTTAAAGACTACATCACGATATAAATAGTGCTTAATTACGCCAAAAATTACGATAAACTGATATATTTTCAAATTAAAATAACGGTCAGTATACACTCAGCACCTGAAGATTGCGTTTGACATGAAACACCGAGTAGTGCAAACGGGGTCGGGTATGTATATTAATTAATATATATATATATATATATATATATATATATATATATAATGGACTCACCTATCGTGAACGATAAATGAGGGTCAGCATTGGATGGTGTATTTCGTTTTACACTTATGCATGGTATCAAGGGCTTTTGTGGAGAAAATCAGGTAAGGGAAAGACATATTTCATTTGTGCTTTCTGAAGTGTGATACTAGCTCAGCCTTGCCGCGGGCGACAAAGCCACGCTGACAGATGAAATTTGTTAAAGCAGGATTTTGATGGCGTGTCTGCTTCAGAGCTTGACGAATTTGATCACGTGCTTCAGTCTACTGCCTTCAAAGCCCTTTAAAAATGAAACATCTCTTACGTCACTCCTTTTGGTTTGATGCTTGGGCTTCACAGGTTTTCAGGTCAAAGTTGAGACGTTTCAAGTTGTCTTTCAATTTGTCTTTGTAGCGTAAGATAGGACGTCCAATGGAACGTGTATATATATATATATATATATATATATATATATATATATATATATATATATATATATATATATATATATATATATTATTATCATTATTATTATTATTAACAGTATTACTCGCTTGAAAAACCTCGGATGACTCGACACGTGAGAGCTAATTGGTACCCGAGGAAAAAATTGGAAGTAAAAAAAGGAAGAACTAAAAACATCAGAACAAGACGAAACAAATCGTCAAGTGTCTTAAGTCCTTACTCCAAAGAAAAAAACCCAAGCGAGGGTAAAGACTAAAACGTAGAGTGCTCAATACGCTAAGTAAAATTAGCGATAAATAAATACTGTTTCGCCATTTCCTTTTTTAGCCAGTTTACCCTGAAGATCCGTTTAAATGAAACCTAGGTTCGTTAGGATTTATTCTATATATATATATACACTGCGTCCCAAATTATTATCGAGATAACTTTTTTCTAATATTTCAAAAACCGTCCAGTCAATTCACACAATGTTGGCAACACTGACCTGCGCAATCACTGAAATTTTCGTACTGATCTGCGCAATGTAAACAAACTGGCGCCATATTTGTTATCAGCACAGTGATTTGAGCGTGCCAAATTATTAGAAAAGTGTAAGAATTTAGTGAAAAGATGGGCCGTAAAAGCAGTTTAAGTGATGCTGAAAAGAAAACTATCACCTTAGAACTCTCAAAAGGTAAATCTACCCCAGAAATTTCTAAAATGATAGGGAGGTGTCATCAAACAGTGAAAAAGTTCACCGCCGACACTACACAAAAACGCAAAAGGGCAGATAAAGGTAAGCCGAGGGTTATTTCACGTCGTCTCATGTCACGACTTAAACGAGAGACCACGAAGAACCCTGGACTTACCAGTGAAGAGCTTTTCAGTCGCATTGGGGATCCTACTGTGTCTAAAAGTACTCGGTGTCGGTATCTGAGGGAAATAGCAACAACAGTCAAACCTGTATCAAAGCCTCCGTTGACGAGAAATCACATTCAAAATCGATTGAAATGGGACGAGGACAATATGAAGATTGATTTCTCTAAAATTTTGTTCACAGACGAAACTCGAGCAACACTTGATGGGCCAGATAGATGGCGCTCAAATCATCGTGTTGATAACTAATATGACGCCAGTTTGTTTACATTGCGCAGATCAGTACGAAAATTTCAGTGATTGCGCATGTCAATGTTGCCAACATTGTGTGAAAATTATGTGTGAATTGATTGGACGGTTTTTGAAATATTAGAAAAAAAGTTATCTCGATAATAATTTGGCACGCAGTGTATATACAGATAGTTCACTCAATATAAATCCCAAGGGCTACTCAATGTAGGCAGATGGAAAGGGCAAGTGAGAGAGTATTATGAGAACGTGTAGGATAGATATCGGCTGACCCTGGACTTAAAGAGACCAAAGACTGAAGTTGTCAGGGGAATATTCTCTCAGGAGTTGGATCCACAAAGCAATAGTTCTGGGGAGGAGGCTGTTTGAGTAGATGTTGCTTTTTATCCAAGGGAAACGAAGGGAACTGTGGCAGTTAAAATCCACCCCCACCCCACCCCACACACATCGTGAATGCGGCATGGTGGTGGTGGTGGTGGTGGGGTTCCTAGCTGTGAAGGTCGGAACTGACGGCACTGAAGAATGTAACACGTGCGGGCATCTACCGTAACAACAGCGATAGTGTAATGAGAGGCTGTCAACGTTTCGTCTATCAGATAAGGCTTACAGGTTCGAGAACAATTCATCACCCACAAGGCCTAGTTATCGCTTTTGGTCTCTATCGAGGCTGGACAGCGAGGATTGGGCAACACCAACCCAGATATGGCAACAATAATTCTTGGTCGGATGTGACTCTTGTAAAGATAGAGCATGGTAACAGGAGTCTGGTATTCTCTGGAGCGACACATGGAACTGGCCATTCTTGCAGAATCTTTTGCGATGGCACCAATATACGCTTCCGCCCCAGTAACCGTTGGAGGCAAGGAAAAAGGACGTTGGTGAACCTGCATTCTTGATCATGGGGCACACACGAGACACGTTCCACGGGATTGGGAAACATTTATTCTTAAGGCAACGGTTAAACAGATTCGCCAAGATAGCTCCAATATTTTGCGATGACACCAGATTCCATTTAAGGTCGGGAGTGTGCATTTGCTCCAGCAAGCGTTCGAAACAAGGATCCACTTTGAGTATATATATATCCAACACTTAATAATATTAACTTTGAACATGGAGATAATATCTTGACCGTGTTTTGAAACAAAAACAAAAAAAATGAACCATTTTACAAAACATACATATAACAAACTATTTCTAATTCTAACAGTTAAAATATAATCCTTGAAAATGGCTAAATGTATAGCCGAAAGCGCTGGGATAAAAAGAACATTCGGACAGTTTTTATATAATTTATCATCCGAAAAGAAAAACATTAGATCGCATGAAAAATTGTATAAAAAACTAAATAAAAGCACCTTGTCAGTCGTTTTTAATGAAATGTGCATGAAAGAAGGATTGCTGCCTAAATACACAAATATATATATATATATTTTAAATAAAAACAGATTACTTTAAGGTTCCATATAATAAATTATTTCACCACAGCCCTTTTAAAGGACCGTGGAGCATCAGATTTATTTCCAAATGTTGAAATGAAAAAATGAAAATAAATTTACACATTTATGACGGGCAATAATAAGGAAATTAACGAAGTGGGAGCAGTGTAGGGGGTAGAGAGACAGCATTGAGTTAGATGTAACATTTCTATTGTTTCAAATTTAAATTTTCGCTGAAATCTAGACAGTGACACTTTAAATCTGTTAACGGAAGTTATATCTTGATATAGGAGGAGGATATACCAAAAAGCATAAAAAGAAAAAGAGAGAAAAAAAAGAGAAAGAAGTTTTAATAAAGTGTCATTGACTTCCATTGGAATAGGCGTTGATTATATGTATGTGTATATATATATATATATATATATATATATATAAGAGAGAGACGGGGTGGACATAAGAATCAACACAATATAGTTTTTACTGTCAGTTTAATGTTTCAGGGCGATCTTTAGGCCAAGTGTAACTACCTACATCGAATTGAAACATGAAGTTAGTAGTCTCCATGCAGTCTTGATTCCTATGTACACACTATATCTATAAGCCATCTCATATATTGACCATTCTTCTCCTATAAATATACCAAAAAGTATATATAGATTCCGAATGCACCTATCTGCAAAGATGA
>OZ038509.1:23331775-23391879 GCA_964036315.1 Acanthosepion esculentum | reverse complement strand
GAACGGCGTGTCTATTTTCACAATAAAATTTTTTTTTAAATTCAATAAATCATGGCTATAAATGTAGCCATGGCAACATGCCAGAGACACAGAATTTGTACAAATAATAATAGATTTTCCTGATTATATATATATATATATATATATATATATATATATATATATATATATTACAATGAATCATTCATACAAAAAGTAGATTAGTAAAGTTAATGATATAAAATGGAGAAATCCTTTTGCAAACAAAATTTTAAAGGTGCATTAAACTACAAATCACTCGATGAATGTTATGATCCTTGTTTTTTAAAATTATAAGCTGCATAAGGTCTTTCTTTAATACGCAAGTACTTTCAACTGTACATTCAGTAATCCTCAGGCATGGAAATTATTTTGTTTTTGAGAAAATTCAGGTAGCATCCAAGACGAAAAAATTAAATGCGAATCGAAATGTGTTTTGTTTTAATTTAAATGTTATTGTTAACGGAGACAACCATTTTATATCATTAACTTTACTAATCTACTTTTTGTATGAATGATTCATTGTAATATATATACATATTATATATATATATATATATATATATATATATATATATATATATATATATATATATATAAACAAAAACTAAAAATTCTTGAAACTATATACATAAAACAATTGAAACCTAACCTGAACAAAATAAACTATGAAATCTGCACAAATATTCTTAAATGCCTATAATTGATAACAGAATCCATTGGTTTATACCAACGGCTTCCCATACTTAATACTTCTCGTTTTCACTCTCGCGTGGTCATATGTGATGTCATGAGCTACGGTGCGATTTTCGCTTCCTGCGTCTCGTATGCACGAGTTTGCCGTTGCTTGGAAATCTTCTATGCAAACAAAAACAGACTATCATTGTTTTGTCCGTGTATTGTTTAATATATTGTAATGTAACTGTCATCTTTGATAATGGCTTAGATAGGATTAAAAAATATGTATCAATATGGTGATTTTATTTCGTCTTTTAATGATAATGTTATTAAGCTTATCAGACGATATGAAAAGAATTTACATAAAATAAATAGACAAAACTTGTCTATATTATTTAATGAAACATGCATCAATGAAAAATTGCTGGCAAGTCACTGTCAGTCACTGTGTGTTTATCTAAATCTAAAAATAAACACGCTAAAATTCACCTTCATTCCCCCGTGCGCCGACTGTTTAGTGGGAGAAGTTCCGACTGACGCAAATTCAGTCGGGTTTCGATCCTAGCTAGAGGCAACTGGACGTCTAGCCACACTGATGAGCTGTGAAACAGAGAAACAGTCTGTCTGTGGATGACAATATATATATATATATAGTCCTGGGTATGATGATAAGCTACATCCACCATTAAGGCCTCTAATCTTGTGGTTTTGAGGAGCGTAGAACCACCTCTTAATTGCTGTTGGTTCCCATGTCCACTCTGATTTGGTGTGGTAGCACCTGTTAGGGTCCCAGCTATGGGCAAAGCAAATAGTAAACCCCCAAACAAAACACTATTAAAGTATAAAAATACATTTTTATAATAAAATGACCAACAGTATATTTTAAGGCATACAATTGCGTTCAAAATATTTAGATTCCGGCAATAAATAACACACAGAGGTGTTGATATGTCGCTAAACAAAATCAAGCAAACAACCAACAGGATAGAACTCTTTCATGACATTCATCCATATAATATCTCACAATTTATTAAAAAAATCAAAATATAACTTCAACAAAACTAGAATATAAAACACACATCGGCTCTAGTAATTATGTCCACGCAAACATTTATATGCACAAAAGCTGAGTATTATCTACCATGTATTCAACTGTGAAAGCAGAATAACATATATCATATTTTTATTACTTCAAAACTCCAAAGAAAATTAAATTTCGCGGCATTAAATGGCCCATAAGGAGTTCATATGCCGTTACAAAAACAAAAACAAATTAATTATATATATATATATATATATATATATATATATATATATATATATATATATATGTGTGTGTGTGTGTGTGTGTGTGTGTGTGTGTGTGAGTATATAGAAAAATAGGAAAGAACCGTTAGGTTAATAATCCAAAGTTATTTAGTATTTTTGTTTTTATTTTTAAAACACAGTGCTCGATACAATAGTAGAGCCTATATTATAATTATTTAAAAAAAAATATGATTCCATCGCTACATAAGAGTTCTCATGTTTCAAAAACAGAAGCTAAAAACTTCAATTTCATATATAGAAATTAAATTAAAGCAGCTAGTTCTGTTTCATCCTCAAGCGAACTTCCAAAAATTATATCATCTTTGATGGTGAATATCTTTGTTTGAATGTCCGCATAACCATTCTGAAGATGGCTCATGTGAGCCGAAAGCTTAGATCAAGGAACAGCTAAATAAAAAAAAATATCCAATTGGACAATTTTTGTCTTTATTTTCTCCCGAAATTAAAGCAAATATACGGAGTTTAGAACGGCTCATGATCAAACATAATAGAGATTCGTTGTGTCTTATTTTTAACAATATTATATATATATATATTATATATATATGGGTAAAAGAGAGATAAGCCGATTGTGTTATCATCTAACATGATATCTTGGGAGTATATATTAATAAATATATATAGTATCCAAACAAAAAGCATTCATCACGGAGAAAGACCATAAGGCTAATTTTCTAAACAACCCTGAATACCGATTACTCAAAACCCCCCCAAAATAATATCATTAAAATCTGAAAAATCATCCTTGAAAGGACATGGAATTACACCAGAAAATGTTCTAGGAATCAACCAGTGGCAGAAAATAGCAGAAGCTATAGAATGGTTTAATAACATAAAAAGGAAGAATGAATGTACATTTATTCAATTCGATGTTTGTGACTATTACACGTAGATCACCAAGAATTTAATGGAGGCCTTAAAGCCGCCATTAAATTCTTGGTGATTTAGCTAAAAATTACTGCCGTATTAGCGATCGGGAAATAAATATTATAAAGCAGGCACAAACACTTGTACTATTCCACAATGATTATCTGTGGACCAAGAGAAATAACCCAAAGTTTAAGGCTGCGATGGGTGCGAATTATTCAGCAGAAGCATGTAATATTTTTGGAATTCTGTTGTTGTGGTGACTTAGATAAATGTGCAACATTAAGGACACCGGACTATATAGAGATAATGGTGTAATTTTCCTCCGTAAAACTAGACCTCGTAATATAGACCGATTGAGAAAAGAATATTTTTTTAAGGATCACTATCTAAATATTACCACCACCACCACCACCACCAATGCGAAAGTGATTAACTTTCTAGATGTAACATTAGACCTGAATAATGATTATCATAAACCATATACAAACGAACTATATAACCATAGATACATTAGAAAAGATTCAACTAACCACCACAAAATTCTAGATAATTTGTATAAATCAGATTATCCACCAAATCCAACGACAAGAAAATATTCGATAATGTTAAAGTTAAATATATAAAAACTTTGGAATTAAGTTAATTTAGAGTATTTGGAAAACAAAAAACAAAAAAAAACAAAGATGGTAAGAAAAAACAGAAACATGGTTTAATCCACTTTTTAAACCGTAATGTCCAAACTAATGTCGGAAAAAATTTCCTAAAATTAATCCATAAGCATTTTAACCATTTACCAACGTTAAGAAACATTAACAAAAATAATGTTAAAATCAGTTATAGCTGCGTTAGTGACATCGATAGATCTATATCCCAGCATGACAACACCATATTAAAAAAACATCTTTCCAACAAAGACATTTTTTCTACTGTCAGAAGAATACGATCTGTCCATTAAACGGTCAATGTACGACCGAAAATATTGTATATCGAGCGAGTATACATTCCAGTAGCGATGTTAGATTTTATTTTGGTTCTACCGAAACTCTTTTGAAGTTTCGATTCCACCATCACCGAATCACTTCGGCTAATATTAAATACAGAAACAGCACTGCTCTCTCTAGTGATTTCTGGCAATTGAAAGATACCAGCAATTCTCCTTCAATTAACTGGAGTATTATAGCAAGGTTATTTACCTCACCAATGGGAGGTAGGATGTGGCACAAGGCCGTTATTTAATGCGGGGTAAAACCGAGCCCGTAGGCTCGGGCAAAAATTCCCCGTAGACCACGTAAAAACGTGAAACGAAAAATGAAAAGAAATTTCCTCAAACAATTTAAATTTGAAAGAATAGAAATGTTACATCTAACTCAATCATGTCTCTCTCCCCACTCACTTCCTCAATTTACATATACTTAGTACTGCCCGTCATAAATGTGTAAATTTCTTTTCATTTTTCGTTTCAACTTTTGGAAGTAAAATCTGATGATCGCGGTCCTTTAAAAGGGCTGTGGTGAAATAATTTATTATATGGAACCTTAAAATGGTCTGTTTTTATTTAATATATATATATATATATATATATATATATATATATTTGTCATCCACATCTGCTTCGCAGCTCATCAGTGTGGCTAGACGTCCGGTTGCCTCTAGCTAGGATCGAAACCCGACTGAATTTGCGTCAGTCCAAACTTCTCCCACAAAGCCATCAGCTTACGGTACGGGATGAAGGTGAATTTTAGCGTGTTTATTTTTAGATTCGGATAAACACACAGAGTGACTGAGAGTGACTCAATTATATATATATATATATATATATATATATATATATATATATATATATATATATATATATATATATATATATATATATATATATATATATCTCCGATGCAGTGAGAACGAAAGTAATATATAAATTCTAACGTTCACAGCGTTCAATCACATGAACTCTTACAAATGCAGGTAAACGCAATATGACATCACTTTCGAAATATTTTTGGAAACTGAAGGGGGGAAGGAATAATATCTAAGGTTAAATGGAAAATCCTAAGACAAGCCAGAACTTGCAATTCTCTCAACGAACCTTCCATTTTATGTTGGCAGGAGAAAATATGTATTATTGAACTTTTGAATAACACATTATTATTAATTTAAAGATATGAAACCACCGTTTTTTGTAGGCATATTAAGGATCTAACATTACAATCTTGCTAAATTCTTAAATCCATAACTATAAACGTTTAAAATTATAACTCACCTCCTTGGATATATTTCCTACCCTCTTATGTACCTCTCCACCAATATATCTTAGAGTATGATTCTTAAAATATATATATATTTGCGCATATATATTACTAGTGATACTTTCAGATAAATTGTTTTACACACATACTTATTCAATACTGTCCGACAATAGGTCAAAATTAGATTATAAAAGTTATAGTAATATCCCATACTTTTTTATATATTTTTCTATTTATACTTTAATTTCTAAATCAAAACTGTTTTTTTAAGCCTGAATAACTTATATATTCGACATACCAAGAAGAAATCACCACTTTTAAATTTATTAATTTACAAATCACTTTCATTGATTACAGAATTAGTAGTGATAACTCCAACCTAAATATATAAATAACCAAAAAATCATTCCCAATTACTACTAGAACTATCGTTAGAATTTATCCCTCCTACCTCTTTCATCGTATTACTATCTCCTATTCCCACCTTTCCTTACTATACCGCTCACTCTTAGGACGCTTGTGTATGCTGTGCCTAAACTTTTGACCGTTGTTATCGACAAGGAATCTTTCCAGACTAACCATCATTTAATACCTCACCCATCCTTCACCAGACTGCTATCAACAAGCACTATTGTTTCACTCCATCAACTTTTTGCTTTATGTATATTTCCCTCCCTTCCCCAGACAAATGGAGAAAAGAAATTGACGTTTCACATACGGCTTGCTTACATGCAGAATTGTTCATAACCATTTTTGGTTCTCACCAGTTGAAGTGCAATTGAAATGCACTGAAACGAAGTTGCATCTTTGTAGTGAGTAAACTGTTTTTGTCTATATGATAAATTATTATATATATATATATATATATATATATATATATATACTTAATACAATAATATCAAATTCTCCTACTCAGACTTTCATGCAGGATTTATATATTATTTACCTTATTTACATTATTCGTAATGTTATCCTCATCGTCATTGCCATATTCACAACGTTTCGGCAGTTGTACGCTCAATTTCAAACCGAACCCTTTATTTCACACACCAGGATGGATTGTTCTAGTTCCACGTGCTATGCCTCTTCTGGATGTCTCAGTTATTTCCCTTTAACTCATCTTTGCAAGTTTTATTGTTCACCTCTGCTGTAGCCTGGTATTGAACTCACAACTCTTTGGGTTTAGTCACTGGATCTAACCAACGTCTAAATCCACTGGACCATGTGTCCTTGAGTTGGAACCAGTGACTAGATCCAAAGAGTTGTGAGTTCAATGCCAGACTACTGCAGTGGTGAACCAAATGCTTCCATACTTATAAAATCTTTTGGGTGTATACAAAAAGTTGAATATATATCCTCATTAGAGTAGTAAGAGAAAGGCATACAAAATATACAACTGCAAAAAAGATAACAACATTATCAATAACAATAAGAATAAACCAGATTATTTTTGATTTTTTTTTTAAGCGTATCACCCCAAGCAAGGCTGGAGGCCACTATCACGCAAGGGGTTAAAGAAGGGTTGGAGGAAGAGCAGATAGGAGTGGTAAAGGAGAGGATGTGGAGAAAGAGAAAGACAGTGGGTCGATCAAGGCAAGGGGGTTGCAGAAGATTTGGAGCGAGAGCAGATAGGAATGAAAAATGAAAGGATGTGGAGAAGGGAAGTGGATAGATCAAGGCAACTGGAGATGTCGATTGACGCTACACTTAAACCATTGGAGATTGTATTTGTCAGGGAAACAGTAATAGGGAAGGGAGTTCCACAGGCGAGATGTGCGAGACATGAAGCTATTGGAGTAGAAGAGACATCTACATCTAACAGTTTCCATGGTGTAGGGGTGGGAGCGGGATGCCAGCCTCGTGGGACGTTTAAATTCACGAGGCCTAGGGACAAGCGAAAGCAGCTCCTCGGAGCAATTACCGTGAAAGTACTTGTAAAAAAGGCAGAGCGAGGCAACATCGCGGAAAACAGACATATGATACTATTTACTAACTCTGAATAAATTGTTTTCGAGAGTAGATAAATAACATCAAAATATTTACAACCACATCCAAAACTATTATGGATATGACCAGAACCAAAAATACCCATCACAATAATAATTCAGAAGCAGGTATAGATAAAATAAGCTGTCACAACTGTTCTTCACATTATATTGAGGAAACTTGCTGAAATTAAAAACATTTAAGAAATGCTCATAAATATTCAATGGACCCACAATAGATTTTACCTTTGAATCAGACTCTACCAACACTACCTATTTTAGATATCATGTTGTATAGAAATAATAAACTTTACTTAGAGGTTTACAGAAAATCTACCAGCAAGAATGACCTTATCAATAATAATTCGGAAGCAGGTATAGAGAAAATAAGTTGATATAACTGTTCTTCACATTACATCAAATTGAGATAAAAGTGAATAGTCTTTATTGATGTCAATCATTTGCTCATTTTTGCTTTTTCTTAACAGGCAACATCAAAGTTAAAAGCTAATAATAATTTCAGCTTCAAACAACAAAAGCCTTTTTAAAAGAAAGTGAGGTAGGGGAGTAAATTAACCAAATCTTCATGAAGAGACACAATAATGTATGAGGAAAAACCATCAAGTGAAAGTTTTGATCATATAAAACCGTGTTTTTTATATTAAAGTTCACCCAATACAAGGCTCAAGAGCCACTCAAACTAGAGGGCTGCAGTCAAAATGGTTATGATGAATGAGGTGTTTGATATGAGTGAAAGAAGAGGTGGTAAGAAGTAAATATTATGAAGATAAGCAGGATAGATAATGATTGATCCTTGACTTGAAGAGGTTAAAATTATAGTGTTCAGGAAAGCATCCACGTGGGAGACTGTTTCACAGAGTAGTAGTTTTTAGGGAAAAGCAGCCTGAGTAGAACTTCCTTCTTAAAAAGATACACTTACTTTGATGATGGTGACATGTGTGTGTATATATTGAAGTTTCCTATGAACAGAAGTGCGTGCATGAGTAGGTATATAAAAAAGCAAAACAAAAACTGTTCACGGTATATCACTCCAGACCCCAAAGAATTGTTCTCTAAACGAAGTTCTCTGAGAAAGGTGGGAACTGACAAGAATCATTTGGGGGTCAAATTCCAAAGTTATTTTTCATTGAAAGGAACTAAAAACAGGGAAAAAATGGTTGTCACTATTTTACAACTATGATTATTTAAGTTTTGTCAGATACGGGACAAAATTGTTACCTTAGAAGATTATGTTATTTTAATTTTATAAGTAAACATGATTTGGCTCTTGAAAATCAGCATTCAAAATCCCAACTTTACACTGTAGTTTGAACACTAGTCAGAATGAAAATATGTAACTATCTCAGCGACCAGTTAAACACATTTTCATTGTAATTCCATAGAAACAACCATTTCTAAAGAACAACGAGTCAAAAAAATTCTTCTAGACCATGAAATGCACAAAGAATCTTATTAAAAGAACATTTTGAAAAAATTGATTTGAGATCAAATCAAAGTAAATTTGACATCTTATAAAACGAGACCAAAATAACAGGATAAGGAATTCGTAAATAATAAACAAATAATAAACAGTAATATAATAATATAATATAATAATATAATATAATATAATAATATAATAATATAATAATATAATATAATAATATAATAATATAATATAATATAATACATTAAAATAATATAATATAATAATAAAATATAATACATTAAAATAATATAATATAATAATATAGTAAAATATAATACATTAAAATAATATAATATACTAATATAATAAATAATAAACAAGTCAAATTACTTCAAGTATGGATCAGTTACAACATTTTAAGTATATACAAAAAGAAAATTGAACATAAAACATAAAATAGACTGTGGAGTCTCATTCAACACTGTAAGTTGCAACAAAACCAAAATATAAAAGTTACAACTCAAGTCAGAGAGCCACACTTAGTCAAAAATATCCAAACAGTCATCAGTTTAGAACTGGTTCACAAGTAATACTGTCTGATTCATCAGGGAATGCCAAATGTTTCCTTATAGGGAAATGGCAAATAATAGTATTGGCATTAGCATTACCTTCACCATTTAATATTCCAGTATTATGGAGTTAGGCTAGGGACAAGTACTGATAGTCTATGGCATCTGGGTAAACATTAGCCTACCAGATACCTCCACTTCACATAGAAGACTTCCCTTATTTACATTTAATATTCCAGTATTATGGAGTTAGGCTAGGGACAAGTACTGATAGTCTATGGCATCTGGGTAAACATTAGCCTACCAGATACCTCCACTTCTCAGAGAAGACTTCCCTTATTTACATTTAATATCCAGTATTATGGAGTTAGGCTAGGGACAAATACTGATAGTCTATGGCATCTGGGTAAACATTAGCCTACCAGATACCTCCACTTCACATAGAAGACTTCCCTTATTTCCATTTGATATTCCAGTATTATGGAATTAGGCTAGGGACAAGTACTGATAGTCTATGGCATCTGGGTAAACATTAGCCTACCAGATACCTCCATTTCACATAGAAGACTTCCCTTATTTACATTTAATATTCCAGTATTATGGAGTTAGGCTAGGGACAAGTACTGATAGTCTATGGCATCTGGGTAAACATTAGCCTACCAGATACCTCCACTTCACATAGAAGACTTCCCTTATTTCCATTTGATATTCCAGTATTATGGAATTAGGCTAGGGACAAGTACTGATAGTCTATGGCATCTGGGTAAACATTAGCCTACCAGATACCTCCATTTCACATAGAAGACTTCCCTTATTTACATTTAATATTCCAGTATTATGGAGTTAGGCTAGGGACAAGTACTGATAGTCTATGGCATCTGGGTAAACATTAGCCTACCAGATACCTCCACTTCACATAGAAGACTTCCCTTATTTACATGTAATATTCCAGTATTATAGAGTTAGGCTAGGGACAAGTACTGATATTCTATGACATCTAGTTTATCGTCTTACCCAGGACGCGGATGTAGTTTATCATCATACCCAGGACGCGGATGTAGTTTATCATCATACCCAGGACGCGGATGTAGTTTATCATCATACCCAGGATGCGGATCTAGTTTATCGTCATATCCAAGATGGTTCAGCTTTCACCTAATTTATATTTCTGTATTTGTGTTTTCCTTGTGTTTATTCAGCTACTCTCAAAATATTTCAGTTTACTAAATTTATGGTGCCAAGAACCAAAGTATTTTGGCTCGTGGACTAACCTATCCCCTTCACTGACATTCCATGGCTGGCACTTGGTTAGAAATTTTTAAGTACTGTTGTTGTTTATGAGAAGAAAAAGAAAAATGGTGATGGATTTGTTTTTTATAGTTTATCAACCTTTTGATGCTTGTTTATATGTGATCGTATCTCACTTCCAAAGTAGAATGCAGATCAGGCCAATAATTAATTGCACGCAAACTTTGATATAAACCAATTCTTGTATGGAAGACTGATATAAACAGCATTTACTTTTTGTTCAATTTATTCGAGTGTTATTACTTTTTCCTGTGCGTTGTTGTCCTGCTTGGACCAGCCCAACACGAAGATACCTGTGATGATTTGATCTTAGCTGCCTTATGATCAAACTTAAATCACAATGTGGGATATGGCAGGTCTGAGATCAAAGTGATTTTCATCAATCAGACGCGGTGTTGAAAGTCTTGGACAACTGTGGGTGGTGTTGTACGATTACATAAAGCCAAAATATATTTTGGATTTTAGGAGTTTGCTTTCATCAGAACTGACACAATTGATCATCTGGAAGGAAAGATGGTGATGGAAATTATTTTTTACAGTTCACCACCCCTTCATGAGTTGTTTAAATCAGAAATATATTTTGGATTGCAGGAGGATGCTTACATTAACTGGTATTCCTAAGCAGTCCCTCATCTAAGTACTGACCACGGATTCAACTGGTTAACTTTGGCAATTGAACAAGAATGAATGTTTTCAGCATCGTTTGACTGTAAGGAAGGAAAGCCATATGCACACGCAAGACAATTGGATAGCAGGAAGTTCTATAAACAGCTGACCTATAAGGGAGGGACATAAACACTTACATCCTTGCAAGAAAAAGATCGAATATTCAAAAGAAAACCCGAAACAGCATACCCTTTATTCAGCTGACATTAATTTGACAAAGTCTAGAAGTAAATAAACAATTATTTTACATAAGAAAAGTTTAGTTTCAGATTCTTATCAGTTGTTACTAATATAACATTACAAAAATTATCAATTTAATATCACACCATTAGTTGTACGAAGGCAGAACCTGCTCGCAGCACTGAATACTAGAGAGTGCCATTTAATTCAAATGTAATAAATGAAGTCCCTGATTTTTTTGATCCCATATTTTTTCTACTCTATACTTGGAGAAATGTTTCCAAAACTAGGATCCTTTTGAAAACTTCTTGTAACTCTTGGGACTGGACCACATTCAGCTATCAGCCAATTGGCTCTTGCAACTTGATCTGTCAAACCTAATCACAAAAATATTTGTTTAATTAGCTTGTACAAATATGTCATTCGTCCCAAATCATGAAAAGCAAACATAATTGCCTTTGTAAATGTCTTGTAAACTTAGTGGAAGAAATTTTTTGCCTTCAGTATGGCTTAATGCTAACCTCTTGGAGAGAAACTCTCTGGGATTTCTTGGTCAGAGGTTTTCCACTGATATAAAGTAGAATGCTTATATTGTACCAATGCTAGAAAAGACAGTTCACTATGATATGCTAGACAAATTTTCTTACCAGACTCTATTATGCATCTTTATCTGATTGGGTCATCTGTGCATTGAATATTGTGGCCACATCTGATTTGGTGCCTCTGTATCTAGAGATTCTTGACAAAACACAAAGAAGAATCGACAACATTAATCTGGCATCTTGGCTTCAAACTCTTTCTCTTTGTCACTTCTCGAAATATTTTCATGGTAATTATTCTGATGATCTTTCTTTGTCAGTACCCTGACACCCATAAATATTTTCATGGTAATTATTTTTTGTTGATACCCTGACTTCTATGAATATTTTCCTGGTAATTATTCTTTGACAGTATCCTGACTTTCATAAATATTTTCATGGTAATTTTTTTTGTTGATACCCTGACTTCTATAAATATTTTCCTGGTAATTATTCTTTGACAATATCCTGACACCCATAAATATTTTCATGGTAATTATTTTTTGTTGATACCCTGACTTCTATAAATATTTTCCTGGTAATTATTCTTTGACAGTATCCTGACTTTCATAAATATTTTCATGGTAATTATTTTTTGTTGGTACCCTGACTTCTATAAATATTTTCCTGGTAATTATTCTTTGACAGTATCCTGACACCCATAAATATTTTCATGGTAATTATTCTTTGTTGGTACCCTGACTTCCCAAATTTAAGCACTGTACTAGATTGGCAGCCAGGCTTCTTAATTTCTCTGTTGAAATGTCTGCTAATAGTTTCTTTTCTTGCACTTCTCGCTTGTGGAATTCTCTCCTGGCTTGCTGCTTCCCCATCAACTTCGATCTTCAGAAATTTAAATGAAATGCCAATTGTCATCTTCTGTCCCTTTGGAGCCTGTTCTTTTAATGTCCCCTTTGTTTCTTGCTGTCTCAGCAACCCCCTTGAATCTTAGTGGCTTTATTGCCTTGCATGGGCTGAAATGATTATAAAGATAACTGTTAACTCTAGACTTGCAGAGGTTAATATTGTAGAGGTTGGGAATGGCACCACATCGGAGTTGGTTCCACAAAGGAATGGTTTGTGGGAAGAAGCTGTTCCAGTGGAACTTCTTTCTTACTAATGGAATACAAAGGGAATATGGCTGGTTTGCTATGAGGCGTGTGACTTGGTGGGTTTTAGCTGTGAAGGTTAGAACTGGTGGATCAAAAGAATTTACTTTATCATAATGTTGTCTGGAAATTATTTGCGTCAAATTGTTTTAAAATAAAATTTTCCTTTTATGAGATATTCTTATTTTTTTTTTTTTTTTTAAATTTATGCAAATGCCATAAAAAAAGCTGTATTGTATTTTAAACAAAGTGAATTATTTGACAGTTCCTATTTCCTCTTTGTATAATACAGTGTAACCCGGATATAAGAGAGTTGTCGGGACCGGATAAGAAGTCTCTTATATCCGGGTTTATCTTATATCCGGGTTTGGTCTATTTTGTTTTATTAACACAGGCTCTAATTTGGGACCAGAGAAAATATCTTATATCCGGGTTTATCTTATATCCGGGTTACACTGTACCAGGCATGCAGTATTCATTTATCATAACACAAGTAACAGAAAAGAATCTCTGACCCTTTTTTTTTTATTTTTTTTATTAATGCTGTATTTTTTATGGATTATCAACCCTTTATGGCTTATTTAAAGCTAACGCATATTTTGGATTGTAAGAACAATTATTTTCTTTTCTTTTACAAGTGAATACTGCATTAATTTTTTTTGGAGATAATGATTTTTCTAGATAGAAGGATTACTACAGGCACTTATATTACTGGGATGAGGTCTTATAACTATTTACACTATTTCCATTGTTTGGACTGTTGTCCGCATCTTTGCTGTTATATTTACTATGTTTTGGCCACTGTACGCTCCAGCCTTCTTCAGGATCTGTCTATATTACTGGGATGAGGTATTGTAATTATTTACACTATTTACATTGTTTAGACTGGTGTCCCCATCTTTGTTGCCATATTCACAATGTTTCAACCATTTTATGCTCCTGACGTCTTCAGGTGATTGGGATTTTGAACTGAACCTTTTATTCCGTCCACTAGGGTAAATTGTTCTAGTTCCACGTGCCATGCCTCTTCATGATGTCTCAATTATCTCCCCTTAACTCACCTCTCCAAGTCTTTGTTTACCACTGCAGTAGCCGGGTATTGAACTCACAACTCTTTGGGTCAAGTCACTGGATCCAACCAATGCTTTTTTCCAGTATTTAGTATTGTACTACTTTTTAACCCATAGGTGTGGGAGAGGAGACGGATTCATAGTTTTCTCAAGAGTATTTGGCTTCACATGCAGTGATCAATGGCAGATGTTAAGTGACACAGTCAACTACAACAGCACGGATTAGTCAATTCTAGTTAACTGAATACTGCAGGTGCTAGTAGGAGATTTTTTTATACTAATGATCACCAAATACATGGCCAAAAAGCCACTCAAGGTAAGGTTATTATTGTATCCTAGGAAGGGTTACTGAATGAGGAATAACCAAAATGGAGGTTGGAAATAAAAATGGTAATCTTTATAACATCAACAAAATACAATACTCGCCAGCAGCATGAAGTAGGTAAACCACTGCTAGTGGGGTAATACTTAGACAGCATATTACCCCCATTTACAATAGTGTCCAATGTATTTATGAAGATTGGGACATACCCATTAATGTTCATAGGTATGGTTTATAACACTATCTATCTATGTATCTATCTGTTGTAATCTAGAAAATGTTACTGAATGAGGAATAACCAAAATGGAGGTTGGAAATGAAATGGTAATCTTTATAACATCAACAAAATACAATACTTGCCAGCAGCATGAAGTAGGTAAACCACTGCTAGTGGTGGACTACTTATACAGCATATTATCCCCACTTACAATAGTGTCTAATGTATTTCTAAGGATTGGGACACACCCATTAGTGTTCATAGGTACGGTATATAACAGTTACTGAAGCAGGTTGTTGCATGAGTGGTAAGAATAAGAGGTAAGAAGTGTAGTTTATGAAGATATATGTTTTTTTATTGTCTCTTTCAGTCTCAGTAACTCCCTTCTATCTTAGTGGCTTTATGGCCTTGCTTAGGGTGAAATGATTAAAATGAAAATAATAATCTGGACACTTACATGGCTTACAAGACAAAATGTGGAATGAAGATTAGAAGATTAAATAGCACCAGTTTTTCAAAACAGAAGTCCCTATGGCAGCTGGCAATGTGACTGATGGGCTTGCAGCATTAGGGGCCATAATAAAGAAACCATTCTTGTTGTCAGCAAGATTTTTATTTCCCTTTTGCCAAGTGACTTCATTGATGGCACTTGATTTCAGTTGAGTGTTAACAGACTACTTCTATTATCATTCATACTACCTGGACAGATTATATACCAACACTGAAAAAGGCCTTTGAAATTGTGACTTTCAGCAGGGCTTGAACACTAACCACATAGCACATGTAGAAAATATTCAACCCTGTCACAAAATAGGTCCGTTTGAAAAATTCTTTTTTTTTTACTAATGTTCACCCAATACAAGGCCCAAGAGCCACTCAAGGTAGAGAGTTACTGAAGGAGGTTGTTGTAATAGCAGTAAGAATAAGATGTAAGAAGTGTAGCTTATGAGGATATGGGGGATAGATTAAAGTTAATCATAGATTTGAAGAGGATAAGATTGTAGTATTCAGGAAAGTATTCTCAAAGTTGCAATTCTTGGGAAGTGGAACTTCCTTCTTAGTAGTGGAATACAAATAGAATGGCAATAAAGTTGAGGCTACCTTAAATAAAATCAATATAATCTGGAAATCTGATCTACCAGACAACCTCAAGCGGAATTTCTTTCAAGCCACTGTAGAGGTGGTATTAATATATGGTGCTACTGCCTGGACATTAACAAAAAACCCTAGAGTCTAAGCTTCATGGCAACTACTGATACAGAGAGCTATACTTAACATCTCCTGAAGACAACATCCAACGAAATTTCTACAATTTTATGCAAATGCAGAATGCACTTTGCAGGACATTGCTGGCATGCAAAAGAAGAATTCATAAGTTTCGTTGGATGTTGTTCTGGACACCAAACCATTGAGCAAGACGAGTTGGTCACCCAACAACCATCTAAAATGACTGACTGTGTTATGACACAGAATGCCACCCTAATGACCTCTAACCTTGATGCAGGACTGTGATGGTTGGTATGATAGACTTATGAATGTCTCGACTAGATTGACTAAATAAATAAAAAAATAATAATACATGACACGGTAGGTCTCGGGCGTGATAGATTAGTAAGAGACTTGTAATGTTTTGTCCATGAGAAAGAGGTTGCAGGGCAGAAAATAATTTATCACCCACAACACAAGGCCATGTAGATGCTGTTGGCTTGGGGAAAACAACTGTCTCCCCCTACATAGAAATAAAAACCATGTGACAGTTATAGGACGCCAGAGAAACAGGGACCTGCATCTAGGACAGATGCGAGAACGGTACTCTCTCACAAGGTCCGAAACCTGCCATGAGGTCAATAGATTGACTCCAGAAAAGAGAACCACAGACCAATTCTGAAGACGTGGTTATTAGTTGTTGAAACTTGACTAATGCATGGAATAATAATGCAACACAAAATGTACTTAGAACAAAATGTATTGAAACAAGAAAGTGTACACAATATTTACATATAGTCTTTTGTATATTCCTGGGAAGACCGTTCCTGGAGAATGTGTTGACTGAGTCGCAGTCGGGCAGAGTCTCTGGTTGAATCTCTTGATTCGTTCCCTCTCTTCCCGGTACCAACCATATTTATATGGTCGGTACTCCACTATGCAAATTAGGTGGATCCTACCACAACATTAGTTATCTGTTGAGTAATGAATACCCTCTGGTAAGTCATGCTAATGAGATGTCAGAGAGCTAAGTTTCAAATCGAGTCAGGTTTGTTAAATTCACTTATGAGCAAATACCCTTGGGAAAGGTATGTATCCATCTCTTCTCCCCTCCAGCTGTGGGTTAAATAACAAAATAGGCTGGTTTCTATAACTTTGGTTGGCAACCAGTTTACTGCAGAAAGAAACGGCAACCTACTGTGGGGAAATCTTCTGCCTAGTCAGTCGGGAATCCAAAGAGACATGATCGCTAAAGGGTGTATAACGTATGACACTTAACTAACATAAAATATGTGCCAATTAGGCTTGAAATAAATTGCAAAATAATAATATTTCTTAAAGACAATTTTTACTGACAAACAAAAGATGGCTATTCTAATTTATTTAAAGAATCTTTTGCTTCAAGATATGTAAATGTCACTAAAATATATCACAAGTAAAAAATAATCAAGATGGGTGTGGTTGAGTTAGAGGGTGGCGCCATCTGAGGGAGGACATAATTTCATTAGTCTAGGGGGACCCAAAAGGTCATAATAAAATGCATCAAATGAGAAATAAAACCATGTTGTATTAAGTCATAATATTATGTTGAACCAAATGACACCATCACTGTACACACAAACACAATAGAAGGAATTTGGTTAAAATTAAAATTAAATACTGGAAAAAAAAAAATGCTTCTAAAAGACTTTAGCTAAATTTTTAATGACAATTTTTTGATGATTTTTATTCATAGAATTCGACAATTTATCTACTGTAGCAATAAAAAAAATAAATAAAATAAATGGCAAACATGGACCTTTGTGCCCACAAAAATAACCAGAATGTCAAAAGGACTTTTTTTTTCCCATTGACACTGCTATTATTTTAACTACCTTCACTCTTCGGCAATGTTTATTGTTTTAAAAAGTGATGATTAAAATTGAAATCATTGTAGCTTTTATATTTGCTGGACTCCAGAGTAAACAGCTGGGTGGCTAATGTGTCAAATAACAAAATGCGTCTCTGAGTCATTAGCTCCATGTATACACTTTCAGTTTTCTTCAGGTAAAATAATTATAAACAACCAATCGGTCAGATTCTTGCTCGAAACCAGCATTCTCTTTTTTATTTATTTATTTTTTTATCCACGTGGACAGGATAAAAAAAAGAGCTGAGAGAGATTGGGGTGGGGGGAAAAGGAAGAAAACATGCAACATAATAAAAGTTAAACATTTGATGAAAGTGAATTTATACATTTTCTTTGTTCTTGATAATTGACAACAAAAATAATAAACACAATTAAATTGATTATTTACCATATTTATTTATTAAATTGTTTATTGGAATGGTTGGCAAAATATTGACTAATTGCCAGTCAATTCAAGTGTTATAAAATGGTAAATCACAAAGTAAGGAATTTCCTCAGAGTTGGTTCACATATTTTAATAATTTAATAAATGTTTATAAATAAAAAAATTGTTTCTTTATAAATTGGTAAATGATAAATATTGCATTGCATTAGTTTTAATTGTATTAGTTTTTAGAATGTTGTAAATATAAAATTATTCTTGTAGATAATGTCAAAAAAAAATATAACCTTCGATGCAGAAAAAAAAAATGGGGGGAACCCAGAAGAGAGCAGCAACAGCCTGATAAGGGTTGCAAAAGGAGTCCTCCTATTGCGACCCGCTCCAACTAGGTCTAGTAATAGTGTAAAGAAAAAAAAGTAATATTTTTTTAGCATGACAATTAATCAGTCACGCGTAGGTCAGAAGAGTACGGAGGACAATTTTATAAGGAGGCTAACGCTTCCCACAATCCTCCTTACCAAGACCATAAATATCAATAGGTCACTTGCTTCCTGTTTAGCCGGCGCAATTCCCCCCGAGACTGAGGCAACCCTTCCGTAAGTACCCCCCTCTCTCTTCATCTTTTCTTTTCTTAATAAATAGTGTTTAATATTTTTTGTTGTAAATTCTCAAGAAAAAAAATGTCTAAATTCCCTTTCATCATATGTGTAGGTTTTGTTACAATTCTAATCATAGCTTTTTGAAACAGTAAAAAACATTGCCGAGGAGTGAAGGTAGTTAAAATAATAGCGGTGTCAAGGAAAAAAACTGTTTTTTTGACACTCAGTTTTTTTTTTGTTTTTGTTTTTTTGCAGACATGAACGTCTATTTTTGTCAAATAAACTAGATGAAGTACCTGCCTATGCTGCGTAAAATGGCAAGGTTTCTATTGGAAATGATTATACAATGATTTAGTCATGAATCAGTTATATGCCAAACGTGATACACGCTGAGGCGATCATGTATCTTTCGATACATGACTGACGAGGCAGATATTTTTCCTGCAGTAGGTTGTCATTTCTTTTTGCGGTAGACCAGTTACCATCCAAGGCTAGAGACCCCAGTCTGTCCTGTTATTTACCCATAGCTTATTGGGGGGGGGGGGAGAAGAAGAGCATTCATACCGTTCCCAAGGGCTACCCGTAAGTGAATGTAATGGATTCGACTGGAATTCGAACTCGGCTCTCCGATTCCTGAATCTGAGCAGCTATCCATTACTCCACCGTAATATTGACTTTTCCATTCGTTTCCACTAGGCCGCGTTTCTAGAATATGAGGCTCGGTAAATAATGTTAGGGAAATGTAAGGGAGGTAATTCAGTGTTTGGTATACAGAAATTATTTGGGACATTAAAAATAATTAAGAAAACTTTATTTTTTCATCTCATATTTGGCATAATTGTGGTTTTGAATATAAGATGGAAATAAAAAAAATTCAATTCCAAAAAGTAATTATACATTTATATTTTAATTAAGCTTCAAAAAAATGAAAGAAAAAAAAAATTGCTGATGACAAAATTGTCAATATTGTCAAAAAGCTGCGTTAGTGTCGGGAATGTATTCAAGCGTCATTTAATTAAGGTGAGAAAAAAGTTGAGTGTTTATGTCGTACAACAGGAATATCACCAATGTTGTTATGGGATTCTGTCCACGATGCTTGATTTATATTTTTCATGGGTGTAAGAATAAAAAAAAATAGCAGACGACACGATAATGAGTTTAAGAAGAGCAGGGATGTTTTGTTTTTAGTTGAAATTATTACAACTAGTGAACTGTAGACATTTCGATTTGCATGGACCACAAACAGAAATATGTATTGTAAAATGATAAACGAGGTGGAATATCCCTCAAAAGCCAAAGAGAACTTTTAGTAGTGGCTCTAAATATCTGCTCGGCGCAAATGACTTAATTATACACACACTAACGCTGAAGGAAGGTCTGTTTTTTTTTTGTTAATTTTTTAATCTTAAGAGATTTAAAAAAAAAAAAAGTGAAATTTAAGTGAGAAAAAAAACAGTCTTCTTATAAGATGTAGGAATTAAAATCCTTTTTTAAACACAAAAAAGAACGTTTAAATAATAAATGAAATATGGAAGTTCTTTTTTTAATGTGTATTATTCACAAGAATAATTTAAGAATTTCTTCGAACGACGTCACGTGTCTCGTTAAGCATTTAATGTCAATGCTCTACCCACAATTGTCACTTCCCAAATATATCGAATCATTATTAGTGTCAAGAAAACAAAATAAAATAAAAACAGAGTGTAGTTTTAAAATAAATCCTTAATGAAATAAAAAGAAAAGAGATTTCTTTACTAAAATTGTAAAAAAAAAAAAAATCAGAAAATTGTATATAAAATTATTAATCTAATAAGCTTAAATTAAAATAATAATGAGTAAAAACAGGGAAGAAAGATAAGTTGTTTTGTCTTTTCTTTAATTATGTTTGATTTCTTTTTATTTTATTTTATTTTTATATTTTTTTTCTTACTGGCTTTTAAAAAGAATAGATTGATTTTTTCCCCGAAAGAATAAACGACAATTTAAAGAGAATAAAAATATGTTTTTAAGGAAAGTCTTTTCGAGTTTTATTCATGAAAAAAAA
Source organism: Acanthosepion esculentum (assembly GCA_964036315.1). Lineage (NCBI taxonomy): Eukaryota > Metazoa > Mollusca > Cephalopoda > Sepiida > Sepiidae > Acanthosepion > Acanthosepion esculentum. Next base: position 23,371,165 of record OZ038509.1, on the reverse strand, counting down.
ATGATAAAAATAAAAGTTTTATAATATTTGAATATAAATTTGAAAATGCCAACACGTTCGTAATTGAACGATTCACTCACCTTTTTTGTAGAAAAAAAAAAGCCTCGACTCAATAATCAACAACCACTTGTTTGGTGCACTTGTGATTTGCTCGACTTCTTCTGACACACATCAGGATTCTTAGAGAAGAAGATGGAATTTAAATCGGACTGGATTTTTTTTTTTTTTTTTTTTTTACCAATGATGATAAATAATGGAAAATAATATACTGTCTCCTGTCGGGAAATAATGGAGTTTTACATTTAAAACAGAAGGACTTTTAAAGCCTTTTACTATCTCTGTCTTACCGAGAGAGAGAGAGAGAGAGAGAAAGAAAGAAAGAGAGAGAAATACGCAAAGACGTCAAGCCCGAAACGATCGAAGACGTTTCTGCTTTTGCATGCATAAATTATTATAGACAAAGTAAGGCAGCAAAAGCTATGTACAGCCACACGCAGTAGGGGTGTTGGGGGGGGGGGGTAAAGAGAGGGCGGGAGCAAAAGCTATGAACAGGCACACGCAGGAAGCGGGGGTAGTGAGAGAGCTGGTAGGAAGGCGTATTATTTATTGATCCAACCAAATGAACAGACTTTCTCCACAATCAACATTATTCCCCCCGATCCAGTTATTATCACATAATCAATGCTTTTTTTTATCAAGAGATTCGAGTTATATAACACATACGCACATCTGTGACTGCTTTCTTTCTTTCTTTCTTTCTTTCTTTCTTTCTTAGTCTGTTCATATCTATCTATCTATCTATCGATCTATCTATCTCAATATGTTAAGTGTTGATCTATCTATCTATCTATCTATCTATCTATCTATCTCAATATGTTAAGTGTTGATCGATCTATCTATCTATCTATCTATCTATATATATATATATATATATATATATATATATATATATATATATATATAAGTCTGTTGACATCTATGTAACTCTTCTATACACAGGCACATGGAGACACACACACACACACACACACATATATATATATATATATATATATATGTATATATCTGTATATATATATATATATACACACACATATATATCTGTATATGTGTATATATGTATATACACGCACACATATTTATATATATATATATATACACATACACACATATATATATATATATATATATATATATATATATATATATATATATATATATGTGTGTGTGTGTGTGTGTGTCTGTTGATATCTCTCTAGCTATCCACATACCCACACACATATAAGTCTCTATATAAATCTCTACATATCTATCTATCTATCTATGTCCTTTCACATATATCTATGTTCATATTATAATTATACAATCCTGATCCAATTATACTATTATCCCCATCTCTGTTGTTATGATACAAACATTGTATCTTCTAGCATTCTTCCCCATTGGTTAAATGTAAGTTCCAATCAAACAGCTCACGAACCGCTACTTTGTGGACCTGACTCCCAAGTGGATGCTTTCCTCATCACTACAATCTTAGCGGGAATGTTCCGAATTGGCACACACATACTCATTTTTTTAAATTTTTATTTTAATTGTTGCCATCGTGCAGTGGACATCTGGTTGTGTTACGAATACAGAGGCACTGGGAGTGTGTGGTATTTACGATATCGTGCTAGTGAAATGTATTTGCGAATCAGAAGGATATCTTCATTAAAGTAATATAACATTCATAACATGCTCCCCTCCTCGGTCCTCCTCCTTTACGCGCTTAAATGATCTCACTTGGTAATCCTCTACCTTGAGTGGCGTTTGGGCCTTGCATTGGGTGAACTAAGTGTGGCTGTAGTCTGAAGTTTGTCAACGCTGTCGCTTTTAGCATGAGGTCATGAAGATCATAAGCGAGAGTTGCGTGGAGTTTGGTGACAGTTGTGTGTATCCGGATTTCGTATGTTTTATACACTTTTTCGTAACAAAATCGGCTCCAGAATTAAATTATTTATTTATTCCTAAATAGCCCTAAAAGGGCACGTGGTATGTCTTCTACTACGTCCGTACGATATTTGGTCGGTATCTACCTAAAAATAATGATGGCTAATACAACAAACATTCTGATTTGTAATCTATGATTTTATTGGTGTGTTTTCAGGTGTAAGTGTTTTCTTGGGTGTGATTGGTTTATAAATATTGTATTTGATATTTTAGTGGACACGACAAAATGACTATAACATTTACCATGCTTTTCCTGTTATTTCTACACTTTTTATTTTCTGTTAAGTATGTTTTTATCTCCGTGAACACGAAGTTAATTTCTTCTGCTATGATGTGAGTGAATCCCCAAGTGATTAAGGTTAAGTGTTAATTTTTTGCTGATGTTTGTGGGGTTCAATCCCTGGGCCAGGCAGTAGAATCCAAAGTAATGAGCAGAAGTGGCATGACAAAAGGAATAATAATAAAATAATAAAAAGATAAAACAGTAGAATAATTCATTAATATATGTTATCTCCGTTTGATACTAACAGCAGAATGAGAACAGTCATTCCTCATGCATTGAATAAAGGGTTAAATTTGAAATTCCAAGAATGTTACCAAATTTGAAATTTGTCTAAAGAAGGCTGAGGAGTATAATGACCGAAACATTGCGTCCTTGCCTTGAATAATTCTGCCACATCTGGTCTGGTGCTCCTGTTATATATTTAGAGAGTCTTGATAAAATCTAAAGAAGAATCTGCAATATTAATGGTCCTTACCTGGCAACTTGGCTTCAGTCACTTTCCCACAGCTGTAACATAGCTTCCCTGTGCTTTTTCTATAAATACTTTCATGGTAATTGTTCTAATGAACTCTCCTCTATGGTACAGAAACTTTATGAATTTAAGCGCAGTACTAGATTGGCAGCAAGGTCTCATCATTTTGCAGTTGAAATGGCTACATGTAACTGTATGTTCTATGCTAAATGTTTCTTCTCTCGCACTTATTGAACTCTCTTCTGGGTCTTTTCTGTCTATCCAGTCAACTTTGATCTCCAAATGATTAATTCCTGCTTTGGGGTGGGGTGGGGGAGTGAAATGATTAACAACAAAAAACAGATAACAAAAAATAAATTAATTAGTAATGACATGAATTTGAAAGCAGATTGCAGCCCACATATCAAGGGAGGTAACTTTTAGAAAATTTATTCTGCGCATCTTACGAAATAATAATTTTGACTGAGTTGGTGTGAATTTTTCAGTCTTTGTGGAATTATGTGTTGTGTGGAATTTAAGTTTGCATGTTTGTGTCTATTATATTATACAGAAAGGGAGGCACGGTGGAGTAATGGATAACGGCTTGGATTGAGGAATCGGAGGGCCGAGTTCGAATTCCAGTCGATTCCATTACATTCACTTACGTGCTAATACTCTTGGGAAAGGTGTGAATCCTCTTCTTCTCCCTCCAACTATGGGTAAATAGCAGGACAGACTGGGTTCTATAGCCTTGGATGGCAACTGGTCTAGGAGAAGGACAACTCTGAGTTAAAAATCTGCGGAGGGTCGTTTGGGGACCTTGTGGCATCCTTTGCACCAGGTCCCTGTATTCGTCCCTCCAAAAAGTGTGGATGGTCCTGCACAAAGCCTTCACCACTATAATCAAATCCTGTGTGGCTGTCGGGCTTTCAGTTTCTGGGAACTGATCTGTCTGACCCTCATACGTCGAGTTCGACGGGAGAGCGATAATAATAATAATTATACAGAAACAATTAAAGAAGAAGCAGACACTTTTTACTTTTTTAAACACTTTTATTTTCCATTCTTTCTTTCTTTCTTTCTAACCAAATCCCTGCCTTACAGATATTTCTCTTCATAATAAATTAAAGATAATTCAACAGACGATGTTATTTAATTTAATTTATGGTAATTGGATTTTTGGCGACAGCTTACTCCGTTTTCTTTCGTTCGAGATTCTGCGTCTGAAAAATGCCGCATTTATCGCTGTCACCCATGCATCTCACTCACGGGAGGGAAGTATGGACGTGGGCCCTTAATTGGCCGTCTACTCAGCTACCTGGATGGAATATTAGTCACAAGAGTCGATGTAGATTTGTTAGATTTTTCCACGTTCCATTGGTTAGGCTAGACGGACCACAAACTCGTTTGTGCCTGGGTGGCGTTAGACACTAGGGTTAGAATAGTCGAACACTGTCCAACGTGTCCTTAGTGGACAAGACGGACTTCCGGCTACAGCTGACTAGATTAGTGCAGCGAGAACTAGTGATGGGATTAGGTCCACCGCCGAATATAGCCAACGTCTCGCTGCAGATAAAGTTAAGAAAGTGAACCAACTGTTGACCAACGGTTGCGAGGCGCTACAGCAGTATTTCTCAAACCGATTTACCAAGCACCCTGGACTCTGTGAGCAAGGGTTTCATAGCTATTTATCTGATTTTCCCCAACTCTCGACGACTGAAGCGGCTGGTTGTGATGGTGAGATCACAGATAGTGAACTCCACGAGTCATTGAAGAGGGTCGGCAAGTTTCCCGGGCTTGATGGTCTGCCCTACGAATTGTATTTGAGGCTGTTGCACATGTTTGTGCCGATTTTAACGGTGTCATTCAACAACTGGTTCGACAGGGATCCGTGACCGCTCGGCTCTCCTGGAATGTGATCACGCTGTTGAAAAAGAACAAACATGGTAGAAGGGACTTAGACGGCTACAGGCCCATAACATTGCTTATCGTTAAAGATTTGGGCCAATATACTGACGGTGTGTTTATAGTTACCGAGATTCTGTTGGAATAGACGTACTGTGAAGGGCCGAGCAATTCAGAGCAACCAGTATCTGATCCGTACGATCGGAGAAGGTGTAGGAGACGACAAAGCAGCCGCGCTGATTGACAGGGTCGACCATCGTTATCTGGCAACTGTCCTATAAGCCGCCGGATTCCAACCAGTCTTCTGCAAGTGAATTAGCCTGCTGCATCGCTCCCCTAGTTATGTGGAATAGGTGAACGGGAAACAGTCGAGCGCTTTTGCGCTGTCGAGGTCGGCTCGTCAGGGTTTTCGTTGTCGCCCTTATTTTATGCTTAAGCGGTAGGCCTCTCCTGCATCGGTTGAGGGATGAAGCATGCAGATTGGGCCTATGCAGAATCGGTATCCATTTTTGTGTCGTGCCGCAGCAACATTGCGGTGGTGGTGCAGAAGGCGCTTCAACGGGATGAGTTGATGGAGTTCGTACATTATCCATAACACGTCTTCCGGCTTGCGGTTAGTTGCTTGGAAGGGCATTGTTTTTCCGTCGCCCTTCAGTTGAACTAACGGTCCCATTCAAATTCTTCGAGTGTAGTTCGGACCGGATCTTCAGCTTGTCGGAGGTACAAGCAAAGGTAGGTGTGGCGGTCCAGACTCCGAGAGCGATTGTCCTTGAAGGTTAGCGCCGAGGTGTTTTGCGTGTACATCTTTTCCCTCATACTTTACCCTCTCTCGCATGCTCTTCTCCATCTTGTGGAGGAAGCAAACCGTGGGTTCGTAGAGAAGTCTGTGTCAAGTGTCCGTATCATTGCTGGGAATGTGACACTTGGCGAGTCACCGACAGATATCTTCATAGCTACCGCCTCAACGTTCTTGAATGGAATGATGACGCGCGAAAGGTTGCTTTTCAGTTTACCTTTTTACCTGAGCCAAGCACTACGTATTCTGATCTCTTCATAGCTACCTCTTCAAAGTTCTTGAATGGAATGTTGACGCAAGAAAGGTTGCTTTTCAGTTTATCTTTATACCTGAGCCAAGCTCTACGTATTCTGATCTCTTCATAGCTAACTCCTCAAAGTTCTTGAATGGAATGTTGACGCAAGAAAGGTGGATTTTCAGATTATCTTTATACCTGAGACAAGCTCTACGTATTCTGATGTCTTCATAGCTACCTCTTCAAAGTTCTTGAATGGAATGTTGATGCAAGAAGGGTTGCTTTTCAGTTTATCTTTATACCTGAGCCAAGCTCTACGTATTCTGATCTCTTCATAGCTACCTCCTCAAAGTTCTTGAATGGAATGTTGACGCAAGAAAGGTTGCTTTTCAGATTATCTTTATACCTGAGCCAAGCTCTACGTATTCTGATCTCTTCATAGCTACCTCCTCAAAGTTCTTGAATGGAATGTTGACGCAAGAAAGGTTGCTTTTCAGATTATCTTTATACCTGAGCCAAGCTCTACGTATTCTGATCTCTTCATAGCTACCTCCTCAAAGTTCTTGAATGGAATGTTGACGCAAGAAAGGTTGCTTTTCAGATTATCTTTATACCTGAGCCAAGCTCTACATATTCTGATCTCTTCATAGCTACCTCCTCAAAGTTCTTGAATGGAATGTTGACTCAAGAAAGGTTGCTTTTCAGATTATCTTTATACCTGAGCCAAGCTCTACGTATTCTGATCTCTTCATAGCTACCTCCTCAAAGTTCTTGAATGGAATGTTGACGCAAGAAAGGTTGCTTTTCAGATTATCTTTATACCTGAGCCAAGCTCTACATATTCTGATCTCTTCATAGCTACCTCCTCAATGTTCTTGAATGGAATGTTGACGCAAGAAAGGTTGCTTTTCAGATTATCTTTATACCTGAGCCAAGCTCTACATATTCTGATCTCTTCATAGCTACCTCCTCAAAGTTCTTGAATGGAATGTTGACTCAAGAAAGGTTGCTTTTCAGATTATCTTTATACCGGAGCCAAGCTCTACGTATTCTGATCTCTTCATAGCTACCTCCTCAAAGTTCTTGAATGGAATGTTGACGCAAGAAAGGTTGCTTTTCAGATTATCTTTATACCTGAGCCAAGCTCTACGTATTCTGATCTCTTCATAGCTTCCTCCTCAAAGTTCTTGAATGGAATGTTGACGCAAGAAAGGTTGCTTTTCAGATTATCTTTATACCGGAGCCAAGCTCTACGTATTCTGATCTCTACATAGCTACCTCCTCAAAGTTCTTGAATGGAATGTTGACGCAAGAAAGGTTGCTTTTCAGATTATCTTTATACCTGAGCCAAGCTCTACGTATTCTGATCTCTTCATAGCTACCTCCTCAAAGTTCTTGAATGGAATGTTGACGCAAGAAAGGTTGCTTTTCAGATTATCTTTATACCTGAGCCAAGCTCTACGTATTCTGATCTCTTCATAGCTACCTCCTCAAAGTTCTTGAATGGAATGTTGACGCAAGAAAGGTTGCTTTTCAGATTATCTTTATACCTGAGCCAAGCTCTACGTATTCTGATCTCTTCATAGCTACCTCCTCAAAGTTCTTGAATGGAATGTTGACGCAAGAAAGGTTGCTTTTCAGATTATCTTTATACCTGAGCCAAGGTCTACATATTCTGATCTCTTCATAGCTACCTCCTCAAAGTTCTTGAATGGAATGTTGACTCAAGAAAGGTTGCTTTTCAGATTATCTTTATACCTGAGCCAAGCTCTACGTATTCTGATCTCTTCATAGCTACCTCCTCAAAGTTCTTGAATGGAATGTTGACGCAAGAAAGGTTGCTTTTCAGATTATCTTTATACCTGAGCCAAGCTCTACATATTCTGATCTCTTCATAGCTACCTCCTCAAAGTTCTTGAATGGAATGTTGACGCAAGAAAGGTTGCTTTTCAGATTATCTTTATACCTGAGCCAAGCTCTACATATTCTGATCTCTTCATAGCTACCTCCTCAAAGTTCTTGAATGGAATGTTGACTCAAGAAAGGTTGCTTTTCAGATTATCTTTATACCGGAGCCAAGCTCTACGTATTCTGATCTCTTCATAGCTACCTCCTCAAAGTTCTTGAATGGAATGTTGACGCAAGAAAGGTTGCTTTTCAGATTATCTTTATACCTGAGCCAAGCTCTACGTATTCTGATCTCTTCATAGCTTCCTCCTCAAAGTTCTTGAATGGAATGTTGACGCAAGAAAGGTTGCTTTTCAGATTATCTTTATACCTGAGCCAAGCTCTACGTATTCTGATCTCTTCATAGCTACCTCCTCAAAGTTCTTGAATGGAATGTTGACGCAAGAAAGGTTGCTTTTCAGATTATCTTTATACTTGAGCCAAGCTCTACGTATTCTGATCTCTTCATAGCTACCTCCTCAAAGTTCTTGAATGGAATGTTGACGCAAGAAAGGTTGCTTTTCAGATTATCTTTATACCTGAGCCAAGCTCTACGTATTCTGATCTTTTCATAGCTACCTCCGCAAAGTTCTTGAATGGAATGTTGACGCAAGAAAGGTTGCTTTTCAGATTATCTTTATACCTGAGCCAAGCTCTACGTATTCTGATCTCTTCATAGCTACCTCCTCAAAGTTCTTGAATGGAATGTTGACGCAAGAAAGGTTACTTTTCAGATTATCTTTATACCTGAGCCAAGCTCTACGTATTCTGATCTCTTCATAGCTACCTCCTCAAAGTTCTTGAATGGAATGTTGACGCAAGAAAGGTTCCTTTTCAGATTATCTTTATACTTGAGCCAAGCTCTACGTATTCTGATCTCTTCATAGCTACCTCCTCAAAGTTCTTGAATGGAATGTTGACGCAAGAAAGGTTACTTTTCAGATTATCTTTATACCTGAGCCAAGCTCTACGTATTCTGATCTCTTCATAGCTACCTCCTCAAAGTTCTTGAATGGAATGTTGACGCAAGAAAGGTTGCTTTTCAGATTATCTTTATACCGGAGCCAAGCTCTACGTATTCTGATCTCTTCATAGCTACCTCCTCAAAGTTCTTGAATGGAATGTTGACGCAAGAAAGGTTGCTTTTCAGATTATCTTTATACCTGAGCCAAGCTCTACGTATTCTGATCTCTTCATAGCTACCTCCTCAAAGTTCTTGAATGGAATGTTGACGCAAGAAAGGTTGCTTTTCAGATTATCTTTATACTTGAGCCAAGCTCTACGTATTCTGATCTCTTCATAGCTACCTCCTCAAAGTTCTTGAATGGAATGTTGACGCAAGAAAGGTTCCTTTTCAGATTATCTTTATACCGGAGCCAAGCTCTACGTATTCTGATCTCTTCATAGCTACCTCTTCAAAGTTCTTGAATGGAATGTTGACGCAAGAAAGGTTGCTTTTCAGATTATCTTTATACCTGAGCCAAGCTCTACGTATTCTGATCTCTTCATAGCTACCTCCTCAAAGTTCTTGAATGGAATGTTGACGCAAGAAAGGTTGCTTTTCAGATTATCTTTATACCTGAGCCAAGCTCTACGTATTCTGATCTCTTCATAGCTACCTCCTCAAAGTTCTTGAATGGAATGTTGACGCAAGAAAGGTTGCTTTTCAGATTATCTTTATACTTGAGCCAAGCTCTACGTATTCTGATCTCTTCATAGCTACCTCCTCAAAGTTCTTGAATGGAATGTTGACGCAAGAAAGGTTGCTTTTCAGATTATCTTTATACCTGAGCCAAGCTCTACGTATTCTGATCTCTTCATAGCTACCTCCTCAAAGTTCTTGAATGGAATGTTGACGCAAGAAAGGTTGCTTTTCAGATTATCTTTATACCTGAGCCAAGCTCTACGTATTCTGATCTCTTCATAGCTACCTCCTCAAAGTTCTTGAATGGAATGTTGACGCAAGAAAGGTTGCTTTTCAGATTATCTTTATACCTGAGCCAAGCTCTACGTATTCTGATCTCTTCATAGCTACCTCCTCAAAGTTCTTGAATGGAATGTTGACGCAAGAAAGGTTGCTTTTCAGATTATCTTTATACTTGAGCCAAGCTCTACGTATTCTGATCTCTTCATAGCTACCTCCTCAAAGTTCTTGAATGGAATGTTGACGCAAGAAAGGTTGCTTTTCAGATTATCTTTATACCTGAGCCAAGCTCTACGTATTCTGATCTCTTCATAGCTACCTCCTCAAAGTTCTTGAATGGAATGTTGACGCAAGAAAGGTTGCTTTTCAGATTATCTTTATACTTGAGCCAAGCTCTACGTATTCTGATCTCTTCATAGCTACCTCCTCAAAGTTCTTGAATGGAATGTTGACGCAAGAAAGGTTGCTTTTCAGATTATCTTTATACTTGAGCCAAGCTCTACGTATTCTGATCTCTTCATAGCTACCTCCTCAAAGTTCTTGAATGGAATGTTGACTCAAGAAAGGTTGCTTTTCAGATTATCTTTATACTTGAGCCAAGCTCTACGTATTCTGATCTCTTCATAGCTACCTCCTCAAAGTTCTTGAATGGAATGTTGACGCAAGAAAGGTTGCTTTTCAGATTATCTTTATACTTGAGCCAAGCTCTACGTATTCTGATCTCTTCATAGCTACCTCCTCAAAGTTCTTGAATGGAATGTTGACGCAAGAAAGGTTGCTTTTCAGATTATCTTTATACTTGAGCCAAGCTCTACGTATTCTGATCTCTTCATAGCTACCTCCTTAAAGTTCTTGAATGGAATGTTGACGCAAGAAAGGTTCCTTTTCAGATTATCTTTATACCGGAGTTAAGCTCTACGTATTCTGATCTCTTCATAGCTACCTCTTCAAAGTTCTTGAATGGAATGTTGATGCAAGAAAGGTTCCTTTTCAGATTATCTTTATACTTGAGCCAAGCTCTACCAACATTTCTATGACTACTATGGAGTTCACTGTAAAAAGAATTTTTGATGTACGATCATCCCTCATCCTTGCCACATGGCCAGCCCAACGCAGTTGTGTTTGCATTATGAAGGTCTCAATGGTACCAATCTTGAATTTCTCAAAAAGGTCGGCATTTGACACTGGATCATAAATACATACATACATACATACATACATACATATATATATATATATATATATATATATATATATATATATATATATATATTACAATGAATCATTCATGCAAAAATTAGATTAGTAAATTTAATAATATAAAACGTGGAAATCCTATCGCAAACAAAATTTTAAAGGTGCGTTAAACTACAAATAACTCGATGAATGTTATGATCCTAGTTTTTAAAAAATATAAGCTGTATAAGGTCTTACTTTAATACGCAAGTACTTTCAACTGTACATTCAGTCATCTTCAGGCATGGAAATTAGTTTCTTTTTGGTAAAATTCAGGTAGCATCCGAGACGAAAAAATTAATTGCGTATCGAAATATGTTTTCTTTGAAATTTGTTCTTGTTAACGGATACAAACTTTTGGTGCGTGCAGTCGCAACGCTAAGGTTGAATTCTTTTGAAAATTTAAGAGAGTTCCTTTTTTTTTACTAATATGGCAATTTGAGAATTTTGTTGTTGTAGGAGTTTATCAGTCAATGTGGCATGAACTAAATTGTTTAATAAATAGAGTAACGTCTCAGTTGTTATCCCAAATATTTGCACGTCGGATCAGTTCTTTTATATCAAATATATGGTGCAGTTCAATTTATATTACAATGGATCATTCATACAAAAAGTAGATTAGTAAAGTTAATGATATAAAATGGCGAAACCCTTTCGCTAACAAAATTTTAAAGCTGCATTAACCTACAAATCACTCGATGAATGTTATGATCCTTGTTTTTAAAAATTATAAACTGTATAAGGTCTTTCTTTAATACGCAAGTACTTTCAACTGTACATTCAGTATGTATGTATATATGTATTTATACATCGTAGGTATTTTAGCAGGACCCCTGCGAATATGTGATATTATGGTATATTGATTGATACGTTGAAGGATTTCTTCTTGTGGTAATTGAGAAAATATCTGTAGGCTAGACAGTGTAGACCATCCCTCTCCACACTATCCCTTCGGCCTTGAGCCTCAAAATAATGTAATTTTTATATATTATTTAAATAAGCATCACTTCTTGATCTTTTGAGTAGGATCAAAGTGTAGTATCTTCCCTCGAGCGGATAAACTACATTTCATCTCTCAATTCTGTCTCTGTCTTCGTACAAAGTGCAACTGAAAATATCGAGAGGTGCCGGGTCTCATTACACTAAAGAGGAGAGAGAGGGGTGTCAGCGCAACCGACGGTTGCTGGGCCTGGGCAATTTTGGCACTTGAACGCTCTTGGCCTCCCCAGATTAAACTGACCTTGTATCCCATTTGCCAGCAAATTGGGCGGCAAGAAAATGCAATAACCAGGATTTCTGCCACAGTTTCACCTTTGGGCGGGACCAAATATTAATACATATTTATTTTGTAGATATAATTCATTCATTGTATCCTCCACCCTGCTTTTTGTGTAAATAAAATTTCATGCTAGGATTCTAGTGACATATCTGAGGTATTTTGGTAATTGTGGTACGAGAGTTTTAGTGCAAATGTGGTATTATGGTGAAAGGATTATTGTCAATACGAATAGGTCAACGAGAGCGACTAGCTAGTAATGAGTTAAGACTAGAGATGGCCACTCCTTTCCTCCTCTCCCAACTTCGCCCTTGTGGCACATTTTGTAATTTTTACAAATGAATATTAAGATCAAAGTGTAGTATCTGTTCTTATCAGCTTAATATCTGATACGTCCCCGAAGTGGGACTTCGATATTAAACTGATTTTTGGAACAGGGCGAAGAGTCAGGGGCTTGCTCCGCCTTTGCCACGCGTTGGCCTGGTATTGTAGTGCCTCCAGGAGTCAGCCAGGAGACAAATGAAAACAAATCCAAAAATAGACCTTCTCCTCGCTCTCACAAAGTCTTGTCCATTTACTGGAATCCTGCGACCAGTTCCACGCAAATAAAATATTTGGGCCGGACCCGATATTAACACATATTTATTTTGTAGATATAATTCATTCATTGTATCCCCCTCCCTGCTTTTTGTGTAAATAAAATTTCATGCTAGGATTCTAATGAAATATTTGAGGTATTTTGGTAATTGTGATGCAAGAGTTTTAGTGCAAATGTGGTGTTATGGTGAAAGGATTATTGTAAGTACAAATGGGTCAATGAGAGCGACTAGCTAGTTATGAGTAAAGATTAGAGAAGACTAGTCCATCTCCCCTACCCCCAACTTTGCCCTTGTGGCACATTTTGTATTATTATATGCAAATAAATAATAAGATCAAAGTGTAGTATCTGTTCTCAGATCGCTCGCTTAATGATCGCCTTTTGGCTGAGATTCGATCACTGATACATGCCTGGCACAGGGATTCGTCCCTGCGCTGGTAGTATCACGGCTACGTCTAGCTATGACCAGCTTTGACCAGCTCTGACCAGCTTGGACAAGCTAAGACCAGCTAAGACCAGCGTCCCGGGTGAAAACACTCGGGTCCCCACGTTAAAAACCGACCTTGTGTCACAACCTGACTCAGTGGGGGGTCAAGTAGATACCAAGTGTAGTATCTGTTCTTATCAGCTTAATCTGATTCTCTCTCTCTCTTCACTTCTATCTTTCCTTCTTTCTTTCATCTTCTAGGCCTTTTCACTATGATCAAAGTGTAGTATCTGTTCTTATCGGTTTAATCTGATTCTCTCTCTTCGCTTCTATCTTTCCTTTCTTTCATCTTCTAGGCCTTTTCACTATGATCAAAGTGTAGTATCTGCTCTTGTCTGATTTTTCTAACTCCAGTTCTATCCGTACTTCTTTCTTTCATTTTCTCACTGAAAACAAGTAATGTCTTTACCCCTCTTTCTAGGCGATCAAAATGTGGTATCGGTCCTGATTTATGAGGTATTGACAGGACGTAACGGTCGTGCTAACTAACGAAGTGGTGGACATGCGCCTTCGTTTTTGTGTCATGGCAAGCGGTCCTCTCTTCCTCTCTGTGTGTTTCTTTGTGTCTCTCTCACCTTTGCTCCTAGGGGTCAATGTCTCATAAAGAAAATTATTTCTTTGTCTTGTCAACTCTACTAAATAAAGTAATTCATCACAGAGTTTGGCTCAGTGACCTCCGATAGGGGCATTTCTACAGATATTTCACTGTCGTAGAATTCGCCATGAAATCAAAACTGGAATAAAAGAACAAAAAAAAATCAAAATTAGAATAAAAGAATAGTCGTAGAAAGAATGTATTGGCCTAGAATATACGATAAAAATATGTTGGCAGGTTTTATGATAAAAATTATCAAGAATATACAATGATATTTCAAATTTTATTATTTAATTTTTAATTTAAAATCAGATAGAGTATTTATGTAAAAATACATATAATGTCGCACTAGGTCGAAAATGGGGAAAAGCTGGTCATCACTATTCTTAAATTTAGCTTAACTAGTCACATTCACTGACCGAATCATACTAATAATAATCCTTTCACCATAATACCATATTTTATATAACACACATATGCCACAATCACCAAAAACAACGCATTCCCTCCACAAATACCTAAAGTAAAATCCCAATTTTTACAAACTTCTGGAGAGTAGGAAAAACAATATGATTTTTATTTACATCTTAAAATAACCCCATCATTTGCTTGAATAAATATATATACAAGAAATAAAAAAAGTGCTAGTATCAGACCCTCTCACATGGCAAATAAAGTAAGTTAACTTGGCAATCATATAGCCAGATAATTAAAAAATGATACATTTTTTAAAAAGTCCATTGTGTACAAAAGAAATATGGATAGTATTAATTTATTGAATAAATAAATATTTACTGTTCAGTGGATGTAGGGATGTTAAAATAAAAAAGAAGGGCTCCAGATTGCCAGTGAAATTGACCAATGGAAAAGCTGCAATTGCTTCTCGTTTAAGCCAATCAGCGATCATCTTAATTGACCAATCACCTGTTAAGCGCCAAAAGTAAATTGACTAATCACAAAGCAGAAGGATTTACTATAAAATCTGCTGCGACACCGATTTTGCCACCAGATTTTTTCTTCTTTTCATCAGAATGGCGCGTACCAAGCAAACCGCTCGTAAATCCACCGGAGGTAAAGCTCCCAGAAAACAACTGGCTACTAAAGCTGCCCGTAAAAGTGCCCCTGCAACCGGAGGCGTGAAGAAACCCCATCGTTACAGGCCAGGAACAGTAGCTCTTCGTGAAATTAGACGTTACCAAAAGTCTACTGAACTTCTCATCAGAAAGCTGCCTTTCCAACGTTTGGTCCGTGAAATCGCCCAAGACTTCAAGACCGATCTTCGCTTCCAGAGTTCTGCTGTAATGGCCCTTCAGGAAGCCAGCGAAGCTTATTTAGTTGGTCTTTTCGAAGATACTAACTTGTGTGCCATTCATGCTAAACGTGTGACCATTATGCCGAAAGATATCCAACTGGCCCGACGAATTCGTGGCGAGAGGGCATAAGATTCATTCACTGGGACAGTAACCGCGAAAAAAAAACTTTTAATTGACACTTAATTCGTTATTTTCTCTTCATACTGAACTCTTTTAAAGCTGACTTTTTTCTTTTTGATGATAGTGTTTAGAATGATCTGCTTTTTAGTATTCTTGTGAATTTCATTTCCACAATTTCGGCAAATGGATGAAAGTTAGAAAACTTCTTAATAGTATTTAAAACAAATGACCATCGAATGCCAATATTTTTATTTCATCTCCACCCGATCTGATTTGCACTTCGCTGATGTCAGTTTTAAATAATTAATAATTAACTTTTATGTTTTCCACTTCAATCTCTAAATTCAGTCTCTAGTCAATTCCCTCCCCGCCACATATTTTATATATTTTTACCTTTTCCATTTTATCTCTATTCGATTAACTTTACCGATATAATCGAATCGCCTACAAATTCCCTGCCATCAGACTCGTGCAGAATCCCAAATAACTATTGGATTTCAATAAAGTCTGCTTCCTTTAGACTTTCCTCCCAAGAAATATCATGAAGTCCGTTCGAGATGAAACGGAAAGGACCCCCTCTTCTGTTTTTATCTGAAAACAAAAGAACTTTGTTTCTTGATTTTTTTTTTTTTTTTTTTTTTTTTTTTTTTGTCAATCTTTAGCTATTTAATAAACCTATCTAAACGTATCTTTCCGTTGTCTTTAAAACATACGGAACCACGTAAATAAACTCACTTCATCCCAATTCCTTAAGGAATTCCTTAAACACGTTTAAATTCATTCACTCGCTCATAAATATATTTATTCAGCTTCTTTGGTTATGATCCAACTCTAGACTCCCAACCTCCCCGGTTTGTTTTAGCCCCCTTTTTTTTCAACTCGACTGGTTCAGCTTTTTATTTCCCATGTCCGTCTATATTTTCTCCTTTCCCCTTTCCTTAGCAAGAGAGCCTCTTGATTTTGTCCCCTAGGTAGAATACAGCGGCCTCTCTTTTTTAGGGTTGGACGGGCCCTACTAACATCACTTAAGTTTAGTTTACTTGTGCTCGTATTTAGTTTCTTTTTCTGGTTCATTTCTTCTCATTTTCCATTATATATTTTTATATAATTATTTATCATTAAATTTTTATGGCATGGGGCACGTTTTGTAGGTCCCCAACCCCTTGAGAGGATGCGGTATTATGGTGTATGGAGGATTGATTGCTGATGGGCGAGTTTTGTGGTGAATGGGCAAATTGTAATGAGTGAATGGGTCGTGAATCGGATTAGCTAGGTATAAGATAGTTAGGGAAGACCAGCCTCAACCCTCCCCTTTTTTTTCGGCCTTGTGCCACAATTGTGTATGAAAACACAAACAACATACTTATTCAACTGCAAATACAAAGCCATGGTGCATAATCACGTTCATTCGTTTTTTTTTTTTTTTTTTTTTGTTTTTTTAACTTCTTGGAATTCGTAACTCAACAAATTTCTTACCCTAACTACTTGCCAAAGACCATCCCAAATGGTTTTCCCCAATTCTTCAGCGATTATAGTTTCCCTACCGTCATAATGTAGCCATAAATTTTATTTTCATAATCGTATATGAAATGTTGACGCTAGCTCGACTGAATTCAATTCAGCCCCGTGTCACTGATAAATACGCATTCGTTTATTTTTTTTCTCGTGACCTGAATTTAAGATTCGTTTATTCTTCTCCTGACAAGAGTCAACGACCAGAAGAACTTCTTAAAATTAACATCCATTTTTTTTCTGCTTACATTTACCAGTAATCTTGTCCCATTTCAAAATTCATAACTGAATGACGAATTATTCTAACGTGTGGTGTACATCACTAAAAATGTTCAGCGTTTTAGCATATTCTATATTCAATTCCTTTGAGAGATCTTTACTGCTAAATAAACGGTCCGAATTATTTTGTCTTTCAATCGTAGACAAAATATGGCAAAAAATCGTGTTCAGATTCAAATTTAAGACTTTGGAATATTTTAAATATTCCATCATTACAAAATAAAGAAGGGTTACTTGTAGATTTTTCACGCAGTGACGTCCATTCCCTGTGCAATATAAAATTCTTTTCTCTACAAAACACTTATTTTTTAATAAAAATCTTAGTTGATTTCTGTTTTTTCCATTTCACATGGTTGTAATTTTAATTTCTTATCTGTTTTCATCTCTCAAATTTAAATTCTCAACATTTCTTGATCATCCATGTAATTTCAATTGTAAACGAAAACCTTCACATTGGATAAAATTTTTTGTCTTAAATTTTTTATTTTGTTTCCACCACACAAAGTAATGTTTGTCAGTTAGCCGTATTTATTTCTAAATAAATGTAAACCATAATTGTTCCTGTTCAACTTAAATATAACAGTTGATAAAATCCCGAGAGGTTTATTTACTTTTTATTTTTATTTTTTATTTTTTTTTTAGACAAACCTTATCCAAATAAAGGAAAATAACCACGTTTGTCTTCATAAAATGGGTGGTTGTCAGTAAGCCGTATTTATTTTCAAATGTAAATCATAATTGTTCATGTTTAACTTAAATATAGTCAAGTTGATCAAATCTCGAGGGCAAACCTTTTCTTTAGACAAACCTTTACAAAATAAAGGGAAATAACCGCGTTGGTCTTCATAAAATGGGTGGTTGTCAGTTAATCTTCGTTGCCTGTTCACACCGGATGTCTTCAGATCTAGTTAGACTTTTATTGTAAGGAGACTCTAAAATTCTTCCTCTTAATATGTTATCACGAATCGAATTCTCGCTAAATTTTGGGTAAAGGAAAAGAATAAGCATCACCGAAATCAGTCGCCACTGGTGTGTGTGATACATTGGATAAAAATACTTGTAAAGACAAAAGAAATCAGAGGAAAACCTTTTATACCAACGCGTTTCCTTCCTTAGAATAAGGCAAGTGTAGAAATTGTATTGACGAACCTGTATTTGCGCGCTCGAATACAATGACAAATTAATTTGGCAAAACCCTAATACCGTCAGATTCGGTGACTTGAATATTTTCCGCTAAAACTTATATATTTGTACGGATGGTCAGCAGATTGATGTGAATTGAACTTTGTCAACATTATTTAAATATTTTAATAATAATTAAATCGTAATTGTCTGAATTTAATTGGAACTTTACCATAAAGGGGATAATTTCTCACGTCTGGCTTTCTTTTTTCAGTAATATTTGAACCTGTTAATACCGTACAATGCCTCGATAAAATGAAATCCCCTTAATAAACCTTTCATTAATATTTTGGCAAATATCAATTCTTTAATCCGAGGATGACTTTCAATTGCTAGGCCGGCTGCTAAGAAAGATGATACACTGTCATTCTCGATAATGACCTTCACGAGAGTTTCTGACACATCTTTAAGTCTACAATTTGTTCTGTGTATTAAATATCGTTGCCACATCTTACGTGATGTTTCTGCTATGTATCTAGAGATTCCTGACAATAGCCAAAGAATCTGCAATCTTTAACGGTTTTGATCTGGCATCTCGGATTTAGTCACTTTATCAATGCCGTAACAAAGCCTTCCTTCGCCGTTTCTAGAAATATTTTCATGTTAAGTGTTCTGATGATTCTTTCCTCTTTGGTATCTAGACGTCATGAATTTAAGCGCAGTACTAGATTGGCAGCTAGGTCTCATCATGTCAATGTTGGAATAGCTCGATGTAACCGAAAGCTCTATGTTAACAGTCTCTCCTCTCGCACTTCTCGCTTGTGGAACTCTCTTCTGTCTTCCTGCTTTCCCGTCAAATACGCTTTTCAAAAATGTAAATACGACGTCTCCTTGGTAGACGTTCTTTTATTGTCCTCTCTCTCATCAATGTTTTTCTCCGTTTCCTTCACTCTTCCTGCGTCACCTGCGTCGTGAGATGATCTAAGAAGAAATATACGAAGGGGTACTGGCTTCTCGACCCGATCAAGAAACCGATCCACCCCCACCCACAAATCTGCTATTTATTTAGCTCTGTATGAGACGTCCAATGAAGAGCGATCACAGTTGTCATGATAATTCAGATTGGCTTGTTAACCATTACTCAACAGCAAGGTGACGTTCGGTTATTTGGGAAACGAGTCAAATCGAGCACTTCACTTTAAAATAGGATTTATTATTTTGTCATCCATGACATAGTGAGATACAAAACATTTAATGGCGTTGTTTTGTACGGGGGAGGGGATAAAACAAAAATCATTTTTGACCTCATCACTATTTTCCGAATCCAAGTAATCCTAAAAAAAATTATCCCAGATTTTTATGCATCTTCACAGTTGGATCAGAATGCAAGATTGGAACCCGGATGTGCAGCAGTGTATAACATGAAAATTCAAAAAGAAACCTCAGCCAAAAGAAACTTTAATTTTCAAAGCAGAGAATTGTGCAATGGACCGAGCACTCGACTTCATTTCCAGAAAGAGAAATAAAAAATATGCACTGTTCTCTGATTGCTTATCAGTTAGAACAGCAATATAAAAACAAAAAAACTGACAGCCAACGTTTAGTGAAATTGCTGTGTAGGCTTGATTCTTTGTTCGACAGTAAAGAAATAGTGGCATGCTGAATCCAAAGGCACATAAGAATTAAAGAAAATGGCAAAGCAGACCCCACATCTAAGTCTGCCCCAAATGAAACAAGTGATAATAGTTTTAGGATCACTTATGCGAACCTGAAAACTGATGCAGACAGTTTTATTAAGCAGAAGTGACAGAAGATCTTAGCCGACAACGAAGACAACGGGCTTCTTACAATCAAACTGGTCCTGGGAGATTGGAGGCAGGTGTCTTAAAAGGAAGAAAAGATGAAGTAATGTTGGCTCGGCTGCACATCGGCCACACCTGCCTCACCCATTCCTAGTTGCTGAAGAATGAAGGTCAACCAACATGTACAAGATGCCATACCGCATTCGCGATAAAAAGACAATTTAACTGAATATAATCACTTAGCACCTGTCAGACATAAATACCAAAAGGAAACTAATACGAGAAAGTCTCACTAAATAATTTCTCATTCTCTTTCACCCCCCTTGCGTCTTAGGGGCTTAATGCCTTTCTTGGGGTGAAATGTTAAAAAAGAAAAATTGTTCATTGTACTCGGGTGTGCATTTCAAAATGTATCACCCAAATAAAGTTTGGTGACAAATTCTTAAAATATCCCCCGGGTTGTATGTTAGTACCCTTCTTAAACCTCTCCCCCGCGTTTCAATCACCCCCGTTAAATTTACTCGTCTCCATTATGATGAAGGGGGCGAGGGGGTAATTCGAAAAATGATAAGTAAACAGTTCACCATCATTGTGCACATAAACACCGACAGGACATAACATTTTCCCCTTTACGATTTGAGTGACCGATTTTTTACGGTTTATCAACGCTTTGTTGGGTTATTTAAAGCTGAAACATATATCTAGATTTTAAGAATGATTCTTTTTTTCTACGGTTGAATATTGCATTAACAATCGTTTAGAATAACAATGAGTTTTCCATATACAAGTTTTACTATTTAACCCATAGCTAGCAGGGGGCGAAGATGGATTCGTATGTTTTTCAAAGGTATTTACGCGACAATGAATGTAACAAAACCTGACTTGTATTCGAACAACAGAAACAGTCCGCGAGTTGGAGACTCGAAGACAAGCGAACGAGTCGCATTCAAAGAGCGGCTTCCAACCTTTTCTTACCTTTCCGGATTCGAATCTTCCAAAGAGAATGGAGTGGTTCCCCAATTGCCCCTGGCACGATTCTGAAGTAAAAAATTTTCATTTGCCTAAACTGGTCCCCAATGAGGGTTAGAGAGCCCAGTTTGTTCTACTATTTAAAAAGGCTGCGGTTCAAGCCTTTCCCGGGATATTAGTGAGAAATAAATACAAAGAGAACGCGATTTACATATTAAATGTTATTTATAGTGGTTTCTAAGCGTAGTTTAAATGTGACACAAGGTGAAAAGTAAGAAGCACCCATTGAGAATCGAACTCACTATTCAGTTGTAATTAATGTAGCCAGACAAGCTCTCTAACCATTACACCAATTCGACGTGCTCCGTCAAATTGGAATAACGCATTGTTAAGAAAAGAATAAAATCCATGTATATAATTTTATAAGACAACCTTTCAAATATTATGATCGTTCCTTATTAATTATTTAAATAATATTTATAATATATTATAGAAAAATTGGCAACTTTTAAAAAAAAAAAATACTGTGTACCAAATTTTGATAACATCGTATTACTGAATAAAAGATATTAAATCATTGCTCAAGATTTATTTGTAAAAATACAAATTGTGGCACAAGGCCGAAAAAGGGGGAGGGGTAAGGCTGGTCTTAACTAACTATCCTATACCTAGCTAATCAGATTCGTGGCCCATTCATACATTACAATTGACACATTCACCACAAGAATTCGTCCATCACCATTCAATCCTCCATACACCAGAATACCACATCCTCACCAGGGGGGACCTACAAAAACGCGCCCCACACCATAAAAATTTGATGGTAATAAAAATACATAAAAATCTAATCATGAACAGATGAAAGGGGAGGGAGATGAACCCCCATAACAAACTAAATAATTCTACAAATTTTAAAATAAAATTAATTCATGTTAGTAGGGCCCGTCCAACCCTCAAAATAAGTTGTAATTGCCTCTCATCTAAGCCAATCAGCGATTACTTTAATTGACCAATCGCCTGTTAGGGCCTAAATTACTCGACTAATCAGAAAGCAGAACAATTTACCATAAAATCTGCTGCCTCGACGGCATGATGTTGCAATTTTATTTTTTTCTTTGTGCCGTACAGAATCAGTTTCGCTTGTCATTGGAATGGCTCGTACCAAACAAACCGCTCGTAAATCCACCGGAGGTAAAGCTCCCAGAAAGCAACTGGCTACAAAAGCTGCCCGTAAAAGTGCCCCTGCAACCGGAGGCGTGAAGAAACCCCATCGTTACAGGCCAGGAACAGTAGCTCTTCGTGAAATCAGACGTTACCAAAAGTCTACTGAACTTCTCATCAGAAAGCTGCCTTTCCAACGTTTGGTCCGTGAAATCGCCCAAGACTTCAAGACCGATCTTCGCTTCCAGAGTTCTGCTGTAATGGCCCTTCAGGAAGCCAGCGAAGCTTATTTAGTTGGTCTTTTCGAAGATACTAACTTGTGTGCCATTCATGCTAAACGTGTGACCATTATGCCGAAAGATATCCAACTGGCCCGACGAATTCGTGGCGAGAGGGCATAAAATTCATTCGCTGTGACAAACGAAAAACTGTCGTAAAGGCCACAAATTCATTCGCTATTTCTAATATAAACTGAATTTAAAATTGTCTTAAAAGATTCACTGTAGCGAAAGCAACCTTCCGATTTATTTTTTCCTCCCCACCTGTCGATATTTTTTTGCCGGATAATTTGCAAAATCGAAACACTAGTTTTTATTTGTCTATTTCGGCATTCGGCTAAAATTTTATTTTTTATTTTTTATTTTTTTTCACAACGGTAGAAGTCCTCGCTATCCCCCTCCCCTTTGTATCTTTTTAAGTCTTAATGAATTATTATTCTTACCCTGTGACGTTTTTCTTTTTTTTTTTTTTTTTTTTTTTTTTTTTTTTTTCCTTCCCATAAAACGCCTTAGTCGAATTTCGCACGAACCGCTATATTTTTAGATTCGAACTTTTCCTCTTCGACGCAAGTGATAGAATTTGTCAGGCATCCACGACAAAAGCGTATTTAACGCACCGAAATCCAAATAATCGGATTTCAGTGAAACCTGGTTCCTTAAATTTCAAAGAACCGTTTATAATTGAGCTCGTAAAAAATCTCATTAACCCAACCCAAAATTTTTCCAGAGAAAGTTCAAATTCCAATGTGTTTTGATTCGCAAATCACAAGAACGGTTTCATTACCATTCTCAGTGGCGAAAATTAAGCTTGTCATAATTAAACGTTCCAAAATGTTCTGTAGAATTTGCTACTCGTCACGTTGACATTCAATGAATGTCCCGTATTTGTATGCTTACCAAACAGTCTAGCACGGTGGTTTTCAACCTTTTCTTTTTACCCATGGACCTCTCCCACCTTTCTTCCCGTTGATAGACCACCCAATAACTATTCTGAGATAAGACAATATTCTATTTTTCAGTAAAAATTGAGGTTTTAATAATCAAAAATTTGTAATTAAACTTTATTTTTAAATTAACTAATTTAATACATGTAGATTATTCTATAGTAATAATTTTTATTGACCAATATCTTGTATTACAATGTTTCTTTCATGGTCAAGGCCATTGGGAGCAGTTCATCCGGCAATTGAATTCACTGCAGCATTTATTGATGCACACTGGTTAAAGATTTTAAACCAATTGAAGTTGTGTGGGGGTATATTTTTTTTTTTTTTTTTTTTTTTTAAGGAGCTTTCAATGCGATCCCTGTGGTTGACTCTGCTCAATGTTAATGAAAGTCGAAGACCACCTCTTCACAATGTCAAGTCTATTGCTAACTTTTGATAACGGTGGAGAAACCTGACTAAATCCCGATTTAACAAGATGGAAAAGCAACATAAAATAAATCATTCATACATACATTTCAATATAGTGTAAATTAGAGTAGAAAATTAATTTTCATTAATAAAAACTTTTAAGTTGTCTTTCTTCATGGAGCACAAAAATATCATTGTGGAGCCCCCCGCCCCCCAGCCAGAAATATTACATGGGCCCTTAGTGCCCATGTAGACCCCCCCCCCCTTGAGAACCTTTTCTCTACTGCATATTAATCTATTGTACTAGTCAATTCGATACTTACCAAACTCTCTAACATGTAAAACGAACAATTACTTATTTTGGAAAAATGTTCACATTGGTTCACTACGAAGATTGACGTGGGGCCTGAATAATTCATTAATTTTCAATAAAATGGTGGATTATCAAACATCCGTAACTTTTATATTAAAATAAACACAAACTAGTGTGGAGTGACGATGATATCTCTGGATTCTTGATTCTCCAAAACCAAATTAAACTATTTTTATGAATTATTTGCCACTGGGTAATAACAAAGAGCTTATACTGAAAAGTCTGTGCTTATATTTTCCGAATAAGCGGAACTCTTAAATATTTTTTTTATAGTGACATTAGTATCAATATCAAATTTAGTCCTGAAAACATTTCAGCCATTTTCCTTTTTTTAGTCAAACCTCTAACACACACAAAAATCTACCCCTTTTTTTTCTCCTCTATGGGGGAAAATATCGTCTTTTTGGCGTACAGTTATTATTTCATGCAACTAAGAAGTACATTATGTAAAAATAATTTTAAATTCAATCCTATAACATTATTCGATTCATTAATTATCGAATTAAAGTTAAATCCTCATCTCGTTTTCAGAATGGCCGGAAAGCAAGAGATTTGTGGCGGACTTCACCACATTTATTTAATTTAGATTAGGAAACCAAACTGACGTGAAGAAAAAAAGGATAAGCCAAAGACATCATTACAATTTGTATTTAACAGGATGTACAAACAAGGATGTGAAAGAAAAGCTTGCATTGAGTAAAACAAGAGTTGTCTCTCTTTAACTATTATTTGTGTTCCAAAGTTCACTGAAAGAAAGTTTATGATAGTTTCGGGTAATAAATGTTTTCAACAGTTTTTCTCTGTAAGGAAAAAGATTATGTGAGTATAGGGAATATTCAGCATGTGAATGGTGGTGTGAGTGAGAAGATTGGCGCATGGTTTCAACTGTCGTGGATTTCTGTGATAGCTGAGAACTCACTGGTTTACTAAGGATTTTCTTTGCTTATATAGGTGATCATCGGCTCCGATAAAAAAAGCTGCGATTTGTAAATTGTCTATTACAAAACAATGTTGATTTATTATCCAATGAATGCTTGTTGTTGTATAATTTGAATTTGTGTAAGTATGTATGCATGTGTGTGATGATGATGATAGTTATAGATTCATCTAGCCTTTTCTGAAATTAATCAAAGTTTGCTGGAAGAGAGTTCGAAAAGCCAAAGAAGAATCTGTTAGCATAGAACATACGGTTGTATCCCGCCAGCGTCAACTGTAAATTAATGAGACCTCGCCACCAATCTAGTACTGCGCTTAAATTCATAAAATCTACATACCACAACGAAGAACTTATCCGAACAATTACCATGAAAAATATTTATAGAAGAAGCACAGGAAAGCAAATTTACGGCGGTTAGAATGTGACTGAAACAGAGATACCAGGTCAGAACCAATAATATTGTTGATTTTTCTTTGGATTTCATCAAGAATCCCGAGGAATATAGCCGGAGCACCGAACAATATGTGGCCAAAAAGAACGACAATGATTGACTTTTAAAAATGCCGCTAATATTTATTCTGCATCTTTTCTTTATAATTCATGTCGAAATGTTATATTTTCTTTATAATTTCATGTCGAAAATTATTAATATATTTTTCCCACAGTATTTACATTAGTCGGACTATTGTCCTCATCTTTGTCGCCATATTTGTCACAACGTTTCGGTCGTTGTACGCTCCGGCCGTTGTACGCTCCGGCCTTCTTCAGGTGGTTGGAATTTCGAACCGAACCCTTTATTTCGATCACTGGGGTAGACTGTTCTAGTTCCACGAGCCATGTTTGATGGATGTCAGTTATCAGTTATCTCCTGTTAATTCCAATCTCCAAGTTCTCCACCGCCTTAACCTGGTATTGAACTCACACTCTTTGGGTCCTGTCACTGGATCTAACCAACGCAATAAAGGGTTCAGTTCAATATTCCAACCACATGAAGAAGGCCGGAGCGTACACCGGCCGAAACGTTGTGATGAATATTGCAACAAAGATGAGGATGATAGTCTGAACAATGCAAATAGTGTACCTAAAAACCTAAATCTTATACTTTCAATCCATTCTGAAGGATTGGATGAGAATTTGTCTTGGATTAATTTAAGAAAAGGCTAGAAGAATCTGTAACTATCATCATCATCACACACATACATACATACATACATACATACACAAATTCAAATTATACAACAACAAGCATTCATTGGATAATAAATCAACACTGCTTTGTAATAGACAATTTACAAATCGCAGCTATGCGACAATTTTATAATCGCTCTATTTTCATGTAGTCGATTTCGTGCACTTTCAGGAGAATCGGGTCCGAGAAGCTTTTCGTGAGTCCCCCCAAAGCTAGCTCACTGATTGGTCAATGCCAACCAATCAGATTGTCTGCGGGTGAAGAGTAATTCTTCCCGCGCAGCGCTTTCGGAGCCGATGATCACCTATATAAGCAAAGAAAATCCTTAGTAAACCAGTGAGTTCTCAGCTATCACAGAAATCCACGACAGTTGAAACCATGCGCCAATCTTCTCACTCACACCACCATTCACATGCTGAATATTCCCTATACTCACATAATCTTTTTCCTTACAGAGAAAAACTGTTGAAAACATTTATTACTCGAAACTATCACAAACTTTCTTTCAGTGAACTTTGGAACACAAATAATAGTTAAAGAGAGACAACTCTTGTTTTACTCAATGCAAGCTTTTCTTTCACATCCTTGTTTGTACATCCTGTTAAATACAAATTGTAATGATGTCTTTGGCTTATCCTTTTTTCTTCACGTCAGTTTGGTTTCCTAATCTAAATTAAATAAATGTGGTGAAGTCCGCCACAAATCTCTTGCTTTCCGGCCATTCTGAAAACGAGATGAGGATTTAACTTTAATTCGATAATTAATGAATCGAATAATGTTATAGGATTGAATCTAAAATTATTTTTACATAATGTACTTCTTAGTTGCATGAAATAATAACTGTACGCCAAAAAGACGATATTTTCCCCCATAGAGGAGAAAAAAAAGGGGTAGATTTTTGTGTGTGTTAGAGGTTTGACTAAAAAAAGGAAAATGGCTGAAATGTTTTCAGGACTAAAATTGATATTGATACTAATGTCACTATAAAAAAAATATTTAAGAGTTCCGCTTATTCGGAAAATATAAGCACAGACTTTTCAGTATAAGCTCTTTGTTATTACCCAGTGGCAAATAATTCATAAAAATAGTTTAATTTGGTTTTGGAGAATCAAGAATCCAGAGATATCATCGTCACTCCACACTAGTTTGTGTTTATTTTAATATAAAAGTTACGGATGTTTGATAATCCACCATTTTATTGAAAATTAATGAATTATTCAGGCCCCACGTCAATCTTCGTAGTGAACCAATGTGAACATTTTTCCAAAATAAGTAATTGTTCGTTTTACATGTTAGAGAGTTTGGTAAGTATCGAATTGACTAGTACAATAGATTAATATGCAGTAGAGAAAAGGTTCTCAAGGGGGGGGGGTCTACATGGGCACTAAGGGCCCATGTAATATTTCTGGCTGGGGGGCGGGGGGCTCCACAATGATATTTTTGTGCTCCATGAAGAAAGACAACTTAAAAGTTTTTATTAATGAAAATTAATTTTCTACTCTAATTTACACTATATTGAAATGTATGTATGAATGATTTATTTTATGTTGCTTTTCCATCTTGTTAAATCGGGATTTAGTCAGGTTTCTCCACCGTTATCAAAAGTTAGCAATAGACTTGACATTGTGAAGAGGTGGTCTTCGACTTTCATTAACATTGAGCAGAGTCAACCACAGGGATCGCATTGAAAGCTCCTTAAAAAAAAAAAAAAAAAAAAAAATATACCCCCACACAACTTCAATTGGTTTAAAATCTTTAACCAGTGTGCATCAATAAATGCTGCAGTGAATTCAATTGCCGGATGAACTGCTCCCAATGGCCTTGACCATGAAAGAAACATTGTAATACAAGATATTGGTCAATAAAAATTATTACTATAGAATAATCTACATGTATTAAATTAGTTAATTTAAAAATAAAGTTTAATTACAAATTTTTGATTATTAAAACCTCAATTTTTACTGAAAAATAGAATATTGTCTTATCTCAGAATAGTTATTGGGTGGTCTATCAACGGGAAGAAAGGTGGGAGAGGTCCATGGGTAAAAAGAAAAGGTTGAAAACCACCGTGCTAGACTGTTTGGTAAGCATACAAATACGGGACATTCATTGAATGTCAACGTGACGAGTAGCAAATTCTACAGAACATTTTGGAACGTTTAATTATGACAAGCTTAATTTTCGCCACTGAGAATGGTAATGAAACCGTTCTTGTGATTTGCGAATCAAAACACATTGGAATTTGAACTTTCTCTGGAAAAATTTTGGGTTGGGTTAATGAGATTTTTTACGAGCTCAATTATAAACGGTTCTTTGAAATTTAAGGAACCAGGTTTCACTGAAATCCGATTATTTGGATTTCGGTGCGTTAAATACGCTTTTGTCGTGGATGCCTGACAAATTCTATCACTTGCGTCGAAGAGGAAAAGTTCGAATCTAAAAATATAGCGGTTCGTGCGAAATTCGACTAAGGCGTTTTATGGGAAGGAAAAAAAAAAAAAAAAAAAAAAAAAAAAAAAAAAGAAAAGAAAAACGTCACAGGGTAAGAATAATAATTCATTAAGACTTAAAAAGATACAAAGGGGAGGGGGATAGCGAGGACTTGTACCGTTGTGAAAAATAAAAAATAAAATTTCTTTAGCCGCAGGCCGAAATAGACAAATAAAAACTAGTGTTTCGATTTTGCAAATTATCCGGCAAAAAAATATCTACGACGGGTGGGGAGGAAAAAAAATCGGAACGTTGCTTTCGCTACAGTGAATCTTTTAAGACAATTTTAAATTCAGTTTATATAAGAAATAGCGAATGAATTTGTGGCCTTTACGACAGTTTTTCGTTTGTCACAGCGAATGAGTTTTATGCCCTCTCGCCACGAATTCGTCGGGCCAGTTGGATATCTTTCGGCATAATGGTCACACGTTTAGCATGAATGGCACACAAGTTAGTATCTTCGAAAAGACCAACTAAATAAGCTTCGCTGGCTTCCTGAAGGGCCATTACAGCAGAACTCTGAAAGCGAAGATCGGTCTTGAAGTCTTGGGCGATTTCACGGACCAAACGTTGGAAAGGCAGCTTTCTGATGAGAAGTTCAGTAGACTTTTGGTAACGTCTGATTTCACGAAGAGCTACTGTTCCTGGCCTGTAACGATGGGGTTTCTTCACGCCTCCGGTTGCAGGGGCACTTTTACGGGCAGCTTTAGTAGCCAGTTGCTTTCTGGGAGCTTTACCTCCGGTGGATTTACGAGCGGTTTGTTTGGTACGAGCCATTCCAATGACAAGCGAAACTGATTCTGTACGGCACAAAGAAGAAAATAAAATTGCAACATCATGCCGGCGAGGCAGCAGATTTTATGGTAAATTGTTCTGCTTTCTGATTAGTCGAGTAATTTAGGCCCTAACAGGTGATTGGTCAATTAAAGTAATCGCTGATTGGCTTAGATGAGAGGCAATTACAACTTATTTTGAGGGTTGGACGGGCCCTACTAACATGAATTAATTTTATTTTAAAATTTGTTGAATTATTTAGTTTGTTATGGGGTTCATCTCCCTCCCCTTTCATCTGTTCATGATTATATTTTTATGTATTTTTATTATCATTATATTTTTATGGTGTGGGGCGCGTTTTTGTAGGTCCCCCCTGGTGAGGATGTGGTATTCTGGTGTATGGAGGATTGAATGGTGATGGACGAATTCTTGTGGTGAATGTGTCAATTGTAATGTATGAATGGGTCACGAATCTGATTAGCTAGGTATAGGATAGTTAGTTAAGACCAGCCTTACCCCTCCCCCTTTCTAGGCCTTGTGCCACAATTTGTATTTTTACAAATAAATCTTGAGCAATGATTTAATATCTTTTATTCAGTAATACGATGTTATCAAAATTTGGTACACAGTATTTTATTTTTAAAAAGGTGCCAATTTTTCTATAATATATTATAAATATTTAGATAATTAATAAGGAACGATTATAATATTTGAAAGGTTGTCTTATAAAATTATATACATGGATTTTATTCTTTTCTTATCAATACGTTATTCCAGTTGGACGGAGCACGTCGAAGTGGTGTAATGGTTAGAGGACTTGTTTGGCTACACTAATTACGACTGAATAGTGAGTTCGATTCTCACTGGGTGCTTCTTACTTTTCACTTTGTGCCACATTTAAACTACGCTTAGAAACCACTGTAAATAACATTTAATATGTAAATCGCGTTCTCTTTGTATTTATTTCTCACCAAGAGTCCCGGGAAAGGCTTGAATCGCTGCCTTTTTAAATAGTAGAACAAACTGGGCTCTCTAACCCTCATTGGGGACCAGTTTAGGCAAATGAAAATTTTTTACTTCAGAATCGTGCCAGGGGCAATTGGGGAACCACTCCATTCTCTTTGGAAGATTCGAATCCGGAAAGGTAAGAAAAGGTTGGAAGCCGCTCTTTGAATGCGACTCGTTCGCTTGTCTTCGAGTCTCCAACTCGCGGACTGTTTCTGTTGTTCGAATACAAGTCAGGTTTTGTTACATTCATTGTCGCGTAAATACCTTTGAAAAACATACGAATCCATCTTCGCCCCCTGCTAGCTATGGGTTAAATAGTAAAACTTGTATATGGAAAACTGATTGTTATTCTAAACGATTGTTAATGCAATATTCAACCGTAGAAAAAAAGAATCATTCTTAAAATCTAGATATATGTTTCAGCTTTAAATAACCCAACAAAGCGTTGATAAACCGTAAAAAATCGGTCACTCAAATCGTAAAGGGGAAAATGTTATGTCCTGTCGGTGTTTATGTGCACAATGATGGTGAACTGTTTACTTATCATTTTTCGAATTACCCCCTCGCCCCCTTCGTCATAATGGAGACGAGTAAATTTAACGGGGGTGATTGAAACGCGGGGGAGAGGTTTAAGAAGGGTACTAACATACAACCCGGGGGATATTTTAAGAATTTGTCACCAAATTTTATTTGGGTGATACATTTTGAAATGCACACCCGAGTACAATGAACAATTTTTCTTTTTTAACATTTCACCCCAAGAAAGGCGATTAAGCCCCTAAGACGCAAGGGGGGTGAAAGAGAATGAGAAATTATTTAGTGAGACTTTCTCGTATTAGTTTCCTTTTGGTATTTATGTCTGACAGGTGCTAAGTGATTATATTCAGTTAAATTGTCTTTTTATCGCGAATGCGGTATGGCATCTTGTACATGTTGGTTGATCTTCATTCTTCAGCAACTAGGAATGGGTGAGGCAGGTGTGGCCGATGTGCAGCCGAGCCAACATTACTTCATCTTTTCTTCCTTTTAAGACACCTGCCTCCAATCTCCCAGGACCAGTTTGATTGTAAGAAGCCCGTTGTCTTCGTTGTCGGCTAAGATCTTCTGTCACTTCTGCTTAATAAAACTGTCTGCATCAGTTTTCAGGTTCGCATAAGTGATCCTAAAACTATTATCACTTTTTCATTTGGGGAAGACTTAGATGTGGGGTCTGCTTTGCCATTTTCTTTAATTCTTATGTGCCTTTGGATTCAGCATGCCACTATTTCTTTACTGTCGAACAAAGAATCAAGCCTACACAGCAATTTCACTAAAGGTTGGCTGTCAGATTTTTTGTTTTTATATTGCTGTTCTAACTGATAAGCAATCAGAGAACAGTGCATATTTTTTATTTCTCTTTCTGGAAATGAAGTCGAGTGCTCGGTCCATTGCACAATTCTCTTCTTTGAAGATTAAAGTTTCTTTTGGCTGAGGTTTCTTTTTGAATTTTCATGTTATACACTGCTGCACATCCGGGTTCCAATCTTGCATTTTGATCCAACTGTGAAGATGCAAAAAAATCTGGGATAATTTTTTTTAGGATTACTTGGATTCGGAAAATAGTGATGAGGTCAAAAATGATTTTTGTTTTATCCCCTCCCCCGTACAAAACAACGCCATTAAATGTTTTGTATCTCACTATGTCATGGATGACAAAATAATAAATCCTATTTTAAAGTGAAGTGCTCGATTTGACTCATTTCCCAAATAACCGAACGTCACCTTGCTGTTGAGTAATGGTTAACAAGCCAATCTGAATTATCATGACAACTGTGATCGCTCTTCATTGGACGTCTCATACAGAGCTAAATAAATAGCAGATTTGTGGGTGGGGGTGGATCGGTTTCTTGATCGGGTCGAGAAGCCAGTACCCCTTCGTATATTTCTTTTTAGATCATTTCACGACGCAACGACGCAGGTGACGCAGGAAGAGTGAAGGAAACGGAGAAAAACATTGAGGAGAGAGAGGACAATAAAAGAACGTCTACCAAGGAGACGTCGTATTTACATTTTTGAAAAGCGTATTTGACGGGAAAGCAGGAAGACAGAAGAGAGTTCCACAAGCGAGAAGTGCGAGAGGAGAGACTGTTAACATAGAGCTTTCGGTTACATCGAGCTATTCCAACATTGAAATGATGAGACCTAGCTGCCAATCTAGTACTGCGCTTAAATTCATGACGTCTAGATACCAAAGAGGAAAGAATCATCAGAACACTTAACATGAAAATATTTCTAGAAATGGCGAAGGAAGGCTTTGTTACGGCATTGGTAAAGTGACTAAATCCGAGATGCCAGATCAAAACCGTTAAAGATTGCAGATTCTTTGGCTATTGTCAGGAATCTCTAGATACATAGCAGAAACATCACGTAAGATGTGGCAACGATATTTAATACACAGAACAAATTGTAGACTTAACGATGTGTCAGAAACTCTCGTGAAGGTCATTATCGAGAATGACAGTGTATCATCTTTCTTAGCAGCCGGCCTAGCAATTGAAAGTCATCCTCGGATTAAAGAATTGATATTTGCCAAAATATTAATGAAAGGTTTATTAAGAGGATTTCATTTTATCGAGGCATTGTACGGTATTAACAGGTTCAAATATTACTGAAAAAAGAAAGCCAGACGTGAGAAATTATCCCCTTTATGGTAAAGTTCCAATTAAATTCAGACAATTACGATTTAATTATTATTAAAATATTTAAATAATGTTGGCAATAAAGTTCAATTCTGCTGACCATCCGTACAAATATATAAGTTTTAGCGGAAAATATTCAAGTCACCGAATCTGACGGTATTAGGGTTTTGCCAAATTAATTTCGGACTGTATTTGAGCGTGCAAATACAGGTTCGTCAATACAATTTCTACACTTGCCTTATTCTAAGGAAGGAAACGCGTTGGTATAAAAGGTTTTCCTCTGATTTCTTTTGTCTTTACAAGTATTTTTATCCAATGTATCACACACACCAGTGGCGACTGATTTCGGTGATGCTTATTATTCTTTTCCTTTACCCAAAATTTAGCGAGAAATCGATTCGTGATACCATATTAAGAGGAAGAATTTTAGAGTCTCCTTACAATAAAAGTCTAACTAGATCTGAAGACATCCGGTGTGAACAGACAAAGATTAACTGACAATCACCCATTTTATGAAGACCAACGCGGTTATTTCCCTTTATTTGGAATGGGATTTGCCTAAAGTAAAGGTTTGCCCTCGAGATTTGATCAACTGTTATATTTAATTTAAACATGAACAATTATGGTTTACATTTGAAAATAAATACGGCTTACTGACAACCACACATTTTATGAAGACCAACGCGGTTATTTACCTTTATTTGGTAAAGGTTTGTGTAAAAAAAAATAAAAAATAAAAAGTAAATAAACCTCTTAAGTTGAACAAGAACAATTATGGTTTACATTTATTTAGAAATAAATACGGCTAACTGACAAACATTACTTTGTGTGGTGGAAACAAAATAAAAAATTTAAGACAAAAAATGTTATCCAATGTGAAGGTTTTCGTTTACAATTGAAATTACATGGATGATCAAGAAATGTTGAGAATTTAAATTTGAGAGATGAAAACAGATAAGAAATTAAAATTACAACGATTTGAAATGGAAAAAACAGAAATCAACTAAGATTTTTATTAAAAAATAAGTGTTTTGTAGAGAAAAGAATTTTATATTGCACAGGGGATGGACGTCACTGCGTGAAAAATCTACAAGGAACCCTTCTTTATTTTGTAATGATGGAATATTTAAAATATTCCAAAGTCTTAAATTTGAATCTGAACACGATTTTTTGCCATATTTTGTCTACGATTGAAAGACAAAATAATTCGGACCGTTTATTTAGCAGTAAAGATCTCTCAAAGGAATTGAATCTAGAATATGCTAAAACGTTGAACATTTTTAGTGACGTACACCACACGTTAGAATAATTCGTCATTCAGTTATGAATTTTGAAATGGGACAAGATTACTGGTAAATGTAAGCAGAAAAAAATGGATGTTAATTTTAAGAAGTTCTTCTGGTCGTTGACTCTTGTCATGAATAAACGAATCTTAAATTCAGGTCACGAGAAAAAAATAAACGAATGCGTATTTATCAGTGACACGGGGCTGAATTGAATTCAGCCGAGCTAGCGTCAACATTTCATATACGATTATGAAAATAAAATTTAAGGCTACATTATGACGGTAGGGAAACTATAATCGCTGAAGAATTGGGGAAAACCATTTGGGATGGTATTTGGTAAGTAGTTAGGGTAAGAAATTTGTTAGAGTTACGAATTCCAAGAAGTTAAAAAAAGCGAATGAACGTGATGATGCACCATGGCTTTGTATTTGCAGTTGAATAAGTAAGTATGTTGTTTGTGTTTTCATACACAATTGTGGCACAAGGCCGAAAAAAAGGGGAGGGTTGAGGCTGGTCTTCCCTAACTATCTTATACCTAGCTAATCCGATTCACGACCCATTCACTCATTACAATTTGCCCATTCACCACAAAACTCGCCGATCACCAATCAATCCTCCATACAACATAATACCGCATCCTCTCAAGTGGTTGGGGACCTACAAAACGTGCCCCATGTCAAAAATTTAATGATAAATAATTATATAAAAATATATAATGGAAAATGAGAAGGAATGAACCACAAAAAGAAACTAAATACGAGCACAAGTAAACTAAACGTAAGTGATGTTAGTAGGGCCCGTCCAACCCTAAAAAAGAGAGGCCGCTGTATTCTACCTAGGGGACAAAAAATCAAGAGGCTCTCTTGCTAAGGACATGGGAAATAAAAAGCTGAACCAGTAGAGTTCAAAAAAAAGGGGCTAAAACAAACCGGGGAGGTTGGGAGTCTAGACTTGGATCATAACCAAAGAAGCCGAATAAATATATTTATGAGCGAGTGAATGAATTTAAACGTGCTTAAGGAATTCCTTAAGGAATTGGGGTGAAGTGAGTTTATTTACGTGGTTCCGTATGTTTTAAAGACAACGGAAAGATACATTTAGATAGGTTTATTAAACAGCTAAAGATTGACAAGTAGAAGAGAAAAAAAAATAAATAAAATAAATAAATAAAGTTCTTTTGTTTTCAGATAAAAACAAAAGAGGGGTCCTTTCCGTTTCATCTCGAACGGACTTCATGATATTTCTTGGAGGAAAGTCTAAAGGAAGCAGACTTTATTGAAATCCAATAGTTATTTGGGATTCTGCACGAGTCTGATGGCAGGGAATTTGTAGGCGATTCGATTATATCGGTAAAGTTAATCGAATAGAGATAAAATGGAAAAGGTAAAAATATATAAAATATGTGGCGGGGAGGGAATTGACTAGAGACTGTATTTAGAGATTGAAGTGGAAAACATAAAAGTTAATTATTAATTATTTAAAACTGACATAAGCGAAGTGCAAATCAGATCGGGTGGAGATGAAATAATATTGGCATTCGATGGTCATTTGTTTTAAATACTATTAAGTTTTCTAACTTTCATCCATTTGCCGAAATTGTGGAAATGAAATTCACAAGAATACTAAAAAGCAGATCATTCTAAACACTATCATCAAAAAGAAAAAAGTCAGCTTTAAAAAGGTCTGTATGAAGAGAAAATAACGAATTAAGTGTCAATTAAAAGTTTGTTTTTCGGTTACTGTCCCAGTGAATGAATCTTATGCCCTCTCGCCACGAATTCGTCGGGCCAGTTGGATATCTTTTGGCATAATGGTCACACGTTTAGCATGAATGGCACACAAGTTAGTATCTTCGAAAAGACCAACTAAATAAGCTTCGCTGGCTTCCTGAAGGGCCATTACAGCAGAACTCTGAAAGCGAAGATCGGTCTTGAAGTCTTGGGCGATTTCACGGACCAAACGTTGGAAAGGCAGCTTTCTGATGAGAAGTTCAGTAGACTTTTGGTAACGTCTGATTTCACGAAGAGCTACTGTTCCTGGCCTGTAACGATGGGGTTTCTTCACGCCTCCGGTTGCAGGGGCACTTTTACGGGCAGCTTTTGTAGCCAGTTGCTTTCTGGGAGCTTTACCTCCGGTGGATTTACGAGCGGTTTGTTTGGTACGAGCCATTCCGATGACAAGCGAAACTGATTCCGTACGGCACAAAGAAGAAAATAAAATTGCAACATCATGCCGTCGAGGCAGCAGATTTTATGGTAAATTGTTCTGCTTTCTGATTAGTCGAGTAATTTAGGACCTGACAGGCGATTGGTCAATTAAAGTAATCGCTGATTGGCTTAGATGAGAGGCAATTACAACTTTTCATTGGTCAATTTCAATGGCTCGCTGGAGCCTACGTTTTGTAACGAGCAATGATTTAATATCTTTTATTCAGTAA
This sequence comes from Acanthosepion esculentum, assembly GCA_964036315.1. Taxonomy (NCBI): domain Eukaryota; kingdom Metazoa; phylum Mollusca; class Cephalopoda; order Sepiida; family Sepiidae; genus Acanthosepion; species Acanthosepion esculentum. The sequence goes on along the minus strand of OZ038509.1, from coordinate 23,334,360 downwards.
TGTTATCAAAATTTGGTACACAGTATTTTTTTTTTTTTTAAAGTTGCCAATTTTTCTATAATATATTATAAATATTATTTAAATAATTAATAAGGAACGATCATAATATTTGAAAGGTTGTCTTATAAAATTATATACATGGATTTTATTCTTTTCTTAACAATGCGTTATTCCAATTTGACGGAGCACGTCGAATTGGTGTAATGGTTAGAGAGCTTGTCTGGCTACATTAATTACAACTGAATAGTGAGTTCGATTCTCACTGGGTGCTTCTTACTTTTCACCTTGTGCCACATTTAAACTACGCTTAGAAACCACTATTAATAAAATTTAATATTTAAATCGCGTTATCTTTGTATTTATTTCTCACTAATGGTCCCGGGAAAGGCTTGAATCGCTGCCTTTTTAAATAGTAGAACTAACTGGGCTCTCTAACCGTCATTGGGGACCAGTTTAGGCAAAAGACAATTTTTTACTTCAGAATCGTGCCAAAAGCAATGGGGGAACCACTCCATTCTCTTTGGAAGATTCGAATCCGAAAAGGTAAGAAAAGGTTGGAAGCCGCTCTTTGAATGCGACTCGTTCACTTGTCTTCGAGTCTCCAACTCGCGGACTGTTTCTGTTTACGTGTTCTGTGCCAAGTCGCTCTCACAACAACTGCCTGTAATTCTGTTTTTACTTCACTTTTGCTATCGGAGGGTACGACATTTTTATTAAGACGGTTACTCGTGAGAGACATTGAGTATAGAGTTGTGAATATGACTGTACTCTTGATAGCATTTAATATTAACATTATCTTTTTTAGAAATGTTTCTTGAATACAAATAAACGCGGGATGCAATGTTGTTTTCAGTCGAGCGTAGCCATGTCCATCATGTCAATCCTTTCCTTAGCTGCATAATACATGCTTCGTCAGGGCTACATTCAGTTTTGAATTCAGAGTTTTCCTTCTCCTGGACGGGTTGCCTCCTAAGTCTATAGAACCCAGTCTACCTTACTATTTACCCATAGTCGGGTAAATTCATTGCAATTTCGCTTCAATCCACGACAGTTCCATTATCGTATTTTATATTCCATGTTTGTATTTTTATTTGACTTTTTTTTACTCTTTTAATATTTTGGTTTGGAATTTTTTGTTGGCTTATCATCCATCATCTCTAAAATCTCAATTTTGTTTTTTTGGTAATGCTGTTTGGGAGACTTTCCAGAAAGATCTATTTTGAGATTTGTTGAAAGGATTGGGGATCTTTGTAAAATTTTCGTCTACTACTGATTACTTTAATTGAAGATTTCAACTCTAGTCTGTGGTCTTGAAATTGTCTTTTTGCATTTTATTTACTGTTTATGTTTGGCGTCTTTCAATCGTGCATGTTCTTTTAGCAGTTCTTAGAGCTTCGATCAGACACTTGGTCATTCGGTCATTCGGCCATTTGGTCATTTGGCCACTTGGTCATTTGGCCATTCGGCCATTTCATCCTTTGTCTATTTGCTTATTTGGTCCCTCGGCTATTTGGATATTTGTTTATTTGGTCATTCGGTCATTCGATCATTCGCTCATTTGATCATTTGGTCATTTGGTCCTTCGGCCATTTGATCATTTGTCCATTTGATCATTTGTTCATTTGGCCATTCGGCCATTTGGCCATTCGGCAATTTGGTCCTTTGACTATTTGGTTATTTGGTCCTTCGGCCATTTGGTCATTTAGTCATTTGGTGATTTGCCTATTTGATCATTTGGTCATTTGGCCAGTCAGCCATTTGGTTACTTGGTCATTTAATTATTTGGTCATTCTGCCAGTTGGTCATTTGACCATTCGTCCATTTGCTCCTTTTGCCATTTGGTCACTTGACCATTTTGTCTGTTGGTCATTTGGAAATTCCGCCATTTGCACATTTGGCCATTTGGTCATTCGGCCATTTGGTCATTCGGTCATTTGGTCATTCGGTCATTCAGCCATTTGGCCATTTGCTCATTCGGCCATTTGATCATTTGGCCATTTAGTTAATTCGTCATTTGGCCGTTCGGCCATTTGGTCACTTGGCCATTTTCACATTCGGCCATTTGGCCATATTGTCATTTGACCATTTGATTATTTGGTCATTCGGCCATTCGGTCATTTTGTCATTTGGTCATTCGACAATTCGGTCATTTGGCCATTCGGCCATTTAGTCATTTGGCCATTTGGCGATTCGGCCATTTGGTCATTTGCTCATTCGGCTATTTGGTCATTTGATCATTTGACCATTTTGTTATTTGGCCATTCGGACATTCGGATATTTGTTCATTTGGCCATTCGCCCATTTGGTCTTTTGGTCGTTCGCTCATTTGGCCATACGACCATTTAGCCATTTGGTCAGTTGGTAATTTGACCATTCAGTCATTTGTCCATTCGGCCATTTGCTCATTCAGCCATTTGCTCGTTCGGCCATTTGATTCTTTGGCCATGTGGTTATTTGATCATTTGGCCATTTAGTCCTTTGTTCGTTTGGCCATTCGCCCATTTGGTCATTTGGTTTTTGGCCATTCGGCCATTTGGTCCTTTGTTCATTTGGCCATTTGCCCATTTGGTCATTCGATCGTTCGG
>OZ038509.1:23311775-23326775 GCA_964036315.1 Acanthosepion esculentum | reverse complement strand
GGTTGGGGACCTACAAGACGTGCCACATGCCATAAAAAATTAATGATAATATATAAAAATCTACAATGAAAAATGAGGAGAGGGAATGAGCCCCAAAATAAACTAAATACGAACAAGTAAACTAAACATAACTGATGTTAATAGGGCCCTTAAAAAAAAAAAAAAAAAAAAAAAAAAAAAGAGGCCGCCGTATTCTACCCAGGGACAAAATCAAGCTCTCGTTAAGCGAGTGGGAAAGGGGAAAATATAGACGGACATTAGAAATAAAAAGCTGACCCAAAACAAACTGGGGAGGTTCGGAATCTCGACTTGAACCATAACCAAAAGTATATTTATGGGCGAGTGAATGAATTTAAACGTGTTTATAGGAATTCTTTAAGGAATTGGAGTGAAGGGAATTTATTTACGTGGTTCCGTATGTTATAAAGACAACTGAAAGATACGTTTACTATTCTAAACAGTAGAAGAAAAGAAAAAAAAATTCAAGAAACATCAAAGTTCTTTTGTTTTCAGATAAAAAAACAGAAGAGGGATCCTTTTCGTTTCATTCGACAGTCATCCGGAACGGACTTCATGATATTTCTTGAAATCCAATAGCTATTTGGGATTCTGCAGGAGTCTGGTGGCAGGGAATTTGTAGGCGATTCGATTATATCGGTAAAGTTAATCGAATAGAGATAAAATGGAAAAGGTAAAAATATATAAAATATGTGGCGGGGAGGGAATTGACTAGAGACTGTATTTAGAGATTGAAGTGGAAAACATAAAAGTTAATTATTAATTATTTAAAACTGACATCAGCGAAGTGCAAATCAGATCGGGTGGAGATGAAATAATATTGGCATTCGATGGTCATTTGTTTTAAATACTATTAAGTTTTCTAACTTTCATCCATTTGCCGAAATTGTGGAAATGAAATTCACAAGAATACTAAAAAGCAGATCATTCTAAACACTATCATCAAAAAGAAAAAAGTCAGCTTTAAAAAGGTCTGTATGAAGAGAAAATAACGAATTAAGTGTCAATTAAAAGTGTTTTTCGGTTACTGTCCCAGTGAATGAATCTTATGCCCTCTCGCCACGAATTCGTCGGGCCAGTTGGATATCTTTTGGCATAATGGTCACACGTTTAGCATGAATGGCACACAAGTTAGTATCTTCGAAAAGACCAACTAAATAAGCTTCGCTGGCTTCCTGAAGGGCCATTACAGCAGAACTCTGAAAGCGAAGATCGGTCTTGAAGTCTTGGGCGATTTCACGGACCAAACGTTGGAAAGGCAGCTTTCTGATGAGAAGTTCAGTAGACTTTTGGTAACGTCTGATTTCACGAAGAGCTACTGTTCCTGGCCTGTAACGATGGGGTTTCTTCACGCCTCCGGTTGCAGGGGCACTTTTACGGGCAGCTTTAGTAGCCAGTTGCTTTCTGGGAGCTTTACCTCCGGTGGATTTACGAGCGGTTTGCTTGGTACGCGCCATTCCGATGACAAGTGATTCTGATTCTGATTCTGATTCTGATTCTGATTCTGATTCTGATTCTGATTCTGATTCTGTGCGGAACAAAGAAAAACAACATCACGCCATAGAGGCAGCAGATTTTATAGTAAATCGTTCCGTTTTGTGATTAGTCGATTCATTTGGGCCCCTAACAGGTGATTGGTCAAGTAAGGTGATCACTGATTGGCTTAGATGACAGGAAATTACGTTTTCATTGGTCGATTTCTCTGGTCGCTGGAGCCTACGTTTTGCAACGTTTTTATAACTGCATGTTGATTGAGCAATGATTTAATTTTTTTTTTATTCCGTAATTCGATGTTATCAAAATTTGGTACACAATAAATTGTTTCTTGAAAATGTTGCCAATTTTTCTATAATAATATATTATATAAATATTACTTAAATAATTAATAAGGAACGATCATAATATCTGAAAGGTAGTGTTATAAAATGATATACATGTTTTTATTCTTTTCTTATCAATACGTTATCCCACTTTAATGGGACACGTCGTTGTGGTGTAATGGTTCGCGAGCTTGTCTTGCTACATCAATTACGACTGATTAGTGAGTTCGATTCTCACTGGGTGCTCCATACTTTGTACCTTATGCCGTATCTAAACTACGCTTAGAAACCACTATTAATAAAATGTAATATGTAAATCGCGTTCTCTTTGTATTTATTTCTCACTAATATCCCGGGAAAGGCTTGAATCGCTGCCTTTTTAAATAGTAGAACAAACTGGGCTCTCTAACCCTCATTGGGGACCAGTTTAGGCAAAAGACAATTTTTTACTTCAGAATCGTGCCAGGAGCAATGGGGGAACCACTCCATTCTCTTTGGAAGATTCGAATCCGGAAAGGTAAGAAAAGGTTGGAAGCCGCTCTTTGAATGCGACTCGTTCGCTTGTCTTCGAGTCTCCAACTCGCGGACTGTTTCTGTTGTTCGAATACAAGTCAGGTTTTGTTACATTCATTGTCGCGTAAATACCTTTGAAAAACATACAAATCCATCTTCGCCCCCTGCTAGCTATGGGTTAAATAGTAAAACGTGTATATGGAAAACTCATTGTTATTCTAAACGATTGTTAATGCAATATTCAACCGTAGAAAAAAAGAATCATTCTTAAAATCTAGATATATGTTTCAGCTTTAAATAACCCAACAAAGCGTTGATAAACCGTAAAAAATCGGTCACTCAAATCGTAAAGGGGAAAATGTTATGTCCTGTCGGTGTTTATGTGCACAATGATGGAGAGCTGTTTACTTATCATTTTTCGAATTACCCCCTTCGTCATAATGGAGACGAGTAAATTTAACGGGGGTGATTGAAACGCGGGGGAGAGGTTTAAGAAGGATACTAACATACAACCCGGGGGATATTTTAAGAATTTGTCACCAAAATTTATTTGGGTGATACATTTTGAAATGCACACCAGAGTACAATGAACAATTTTTCTTTTTTAACATTTCACCCCAAGCAAGGCGATTAAGCCGCTAAGACGCAAGGGGGTGAAAGAGAATGAGAAACATTTAGTGATACTTTCTCGTATTAGTTTCCTTTTGGTATTTATGTCTGACAGGTGCTAAGTGATTATATTCAGTTAAATTGTCTTTTTATCGCGAATGCGGTATGGCATCTTGTACATGTTGGTTGACCTTCATTCTTCAGCAACTAGGAATGGGTGAGGCAGGTGTGGCCGATGTGCAGCCGAGCCAACATTACTTCATCTTTTCTTCCTTTTAAGACACCTGCCTCCAATCTCCCAGGACCAGTTTGATTGTAAGAAGCCCGTTGTCTTCGTTGTCGGCTAAGATCTTCTGTCACTTCTGCTTAATAAAACTGTCTGCATCAGTTTTCAGGTTCGCATAAGTGATCCTAAAACTATTATCACTTGTTTCATTTGGGACAGACTTAGATGTGGGGTCTGCTTTGCCATTTTCTTTAATTCTTATGTGGCTTTGGATTCAGCATGCCACTATTTCTTTACTGTCGAACAAAGAATCAAGCCTACACAGCAATTTCACTAAAGGTTGGCTGTCAGATTTTTTTGGTTTTTATATTGCTGTTCTAACTGATAAGCAATCAGAGAACAGTGCATATTTTTTATTTCTCTTTCTGGAAATGAAGTCGACTGCTCGGTTCATTGCACAATTCTCTGCTTTGAAAATTAAAGTTTCTTTTGGCTGAGGTTCCTTTTTGAATTTTCATGTTATACACTGCTGCACATCCGGGTTCCAATCTTGCATTCTGATCCAACTCTGAAGATGCATAAAAATCTGGGATAATTGTTTTTAGGATTACTTGGATTCGGAAAATAGTGATGAGGTCAAAAATGATTTTTGTTTTATCCCCTCCCCCGTACAAAACAACGCCATTAAATGTTTTGTATCTCACTATGTCATGGATGACAAAATAATAAATCCTATTTTAAAGTGAAGTGCTCGATTTGACTCGTTTCCCAAATAACCGAACGTCACCTTGCTGTTGAGTAATGGTTAACAAGCCAATCTGAATTATCATGACAACTGTGATCGCTCTTCATTGGACGTCTCATACAGAGCTAAATAAATAGCAGATTTGTGGGTGGGGGTGGATCGGTTTCTTGATCGGGTCGAGAAGCCAGTACCCCTTCGTATATTTCTTTTTAGATCATTTCACGACGCAGGTGACGCAGGAAAAGTGAAGGAAACGGAGAAAAACATTGAGGAGAGAGAGGACAATAAAAGAACGTCTACCAAGGAGACGTCGTATTTACATTTTTGAAAAGCGTATTTGACGAGAAAGCAGGAAGACAGAAGAGAGTTCCACAAGCGAGAAGTGCGAGAGAAGAGACTGTTAACATAGAGCTTTCGGTTACATCTACCTATTTCAACATTGAAATGATGAGACCTAGCTGCCAATCTAGTACTGCGCTTAAATTCATGACGTCTAGATACCAAAGAGGAAAGAATCATCAGAACACTTAACATGAAAATATTTCTAGAAACAGCGAAGGAAGGCTTTGTTACGGCATTGGTAAAGTGACTAAATCCGAGATGCCAGATCAAAACCGTTAAAGATTGCAGATTCTTTGGCTATTGTCAGGAATCTCTAGATACATAGCAGAAACATCACGTAAGATGTGGCAACGATATTTAATACACAGAACAAATTGTAGACTTAAAGATGTGTCAGAAACTCTAGTGAAGGTCGTTATCGAGAATGACACAGGGTATCATCTTTCTTAGCAGCCGGCCTAGCAATTGAAAGTCATCCTCGGATTAAAGAATTGATATTTGCCAAAATATTAATGAAAGGGTTATTAAGGGGATTTCATTTTATCGAGGCATTGTACGGTATTAACAGGTTCAAATATTACTGAAAAAAGAAAGCCAGACGTGAGAAATTATCCCCTTTATGGTAAAGTTCCAATTAAATTCAGACAATTACGATTTAATTATTATTAAAATATTTAAATAATGTTGACAAAGTTCAATTCACATCAATCTGCTGACCATCCGTACAAATATATAAGTTTTAGCGGAAAATATTCAAGTCACCGAATCTGACGGTATTAGGGTTTTGCCAAATTAATTTATCATTGCCTTTGAGCGTGCAAATACAGGTTCGTCAATACAATTTCTACACTTGCCTTATTCTAAGGAAGGAAACGCGTTGGTATAAAAGGTTTTCCTCCGATTTCTTTTGTCTTTACAAGTATTTTTATCCAATGTATCACACACACACCAGTGGCGACTGATTTCGGTGATGCTTATTATTCTTTTCCTTTACCCAAAATTTAGCGAGAATTCGATTCGTGATAACATATTAAGAGGAAGAATTTTAGAGTCTCCTTACAATAAAAGTCTAACTAGATCTGAAGACATCCGGTGTGAACAGACAACAAAGATTAACTGACAATCACCCATTTTATGAAGACCAACGCGGTTATTTCCCTTTATTTGGAATGGGATTTGTCTAAAGAAAAAGGTTTGCCCTAGAGATTTGATCAACTGTTATATCCAAGTTGAACATGAACAATTATGATTTACATTTGAAAATAAAAACGGCTTACTGACAACCACCCATTTTATGAAGACAAACGTGGTTATTTTCCTTTATTTGGAAAAGGTTTGTCTAAAAAAAAAAAAAAAAAAAAAAAAAAAAAAATAATAAATAAACCCCTCGGGATTTTATCAACTGTTATATTTAAGTTGAACAGGAACAATCATGATTTACATCTATTTAAAAATAAATACGGCTAACTGACAAACATTACTTTGTGTGGTGGAAGCAAAATAAAAAATTTAAGACAAAAAATTTTATCCAATGTGAAGGTTTTCGTTTACAATTGAAATTACATGGACGATCAAGAAATGTTGCGAATTTAAATTTGAGAGATGAAACATAAGAAATTAAAATTACAACGATTTGAAATGGAAAAAAAAAATAATCAACTAAGATTTTTATTAAAAAAAGTTTTGTGGAGCAAAGCATTTTATATTGCATAAGGAATGAACGTCACTGCGTGAAAAATCTACAAGTAACCCTTTATTTTGTAATGATGGAATATTTTTTAAATATTCCAAAGTCTTAAATTTGAATCTGAACACGATTCTTTGCCATATTTCGTCTACGATTGAAACAATAATTAGGACCGTTTATTTAGCAGTAAAGATCTCAAAGGAATTGAATATAGAATATGCTAAAACGTTGAACATTTTTAGTGATGTACACCACACGTTAGAATAATTCGTCATTCAGTTATGAATTTTGAAATGGGACAAGATTACTGGTAAATGTAAGCAGAAAAAAATGGATGTTAATTTTAAGAAGTTCTTCTGGTCGTTGACTCTTGTATAAGAATAAACGAATCTTAAATTCAGGTCACTAGAAAAAAAATAAACGAATGCGTATTTATCAGTGACACGGGGCTGAATTGAATTCAGCCGAGCTAGCGTCAACATTTCATATACGATTATGAAAATAAAATTTATGGCTACATTATGACGGTAAGAAAACTAATTGCTGAAGAATTGGGGAAAACCATTTGGGATGGTCTTTGGCAAGTAGTTAGGGTAAGAAATTTGTTAGAGTTACGAATTCCAAGAAGTTAAAAAAAGCGAATGAACGTGATGATGCACCATGGCTTTGTATTTGCAGTTGAATAAGTAAGTATGTTATTTGTGTTTTCATACACAATTGTGGCACAAGGCCGAAAAAAAGTGGAGGGTTAAGGCTGGTCTTCCCTAACTATCTTATACCTAGCTAATCCGATTCACGGCCCATTCACTCATTACAATTTGCCCATTCACCACAAAAACTCGCCCATCACCAATCAATCCTCCATAATACCGCATCCTCTCAAGTGGTTGGGGACCAAAATGTGCCCCACGCCATAAACATTTAATAAATAATTATATATAAAAATCTATAATGAAAAATGAAGAGGGAATGAACCCCAAAAACAAACTAAATACGAACACAAGTAAACTAAACTTTAGTGTTGTTAGTAGGGCCCGTGCAACCCTTAAGGAAAAAAACAAAAAACAAAAAGGCGCCGCTGTATTCTACCTAGGGGACAAAATCAAGAGGCTCTCTTGCTAAGGAAAGGGGAAAGGAGAAAATATAGACGGACATGGGAAATAAAAAAGCTGAACCAATCGAGTTGAAAAAAAAAGGGGCTAAAACAAACCGGTGAGGTTGGGAGTCTAGACTTGGATCATAACCAAAGAAGCTGAATAAATATTCATGAGCGAGTGAATGAATTGAAACTTGTTTAAGGAATTCCTTAAGGAATTGGGGTGAAGTGAATTTATTTACATGGTTCCGTATGTTTTAAAGCCAACGGAAAGATACGTTTAGTTAGGTTTATTAAACAGCTAAAGATTGACAGAAAAAAAAAAAAAAAAAAAAAAATTTAAGAAACAAAGTTCTTTTGTTTTCAGATAAAAACAGAAGAGGGATCCTTTTCGTTTCATCTCGAACGGACTTCATGATATTTCTTGGAGGAAAGTCTAAAGGAAGCAGACTTTATTGAAATCCAATAGTTATTTGGGATTCTGCAGGAGTGATGGCAGGTAATTTGTAGGCGATTCGATTATATCGGTAAAGTTAATCGAATAGAGATAAAATGGAAAAGGTAAAAATATGTGGCAGGGAGGGAATTGACTCGAGACTGAATTTAGAGATTGAAGTGGAAAACATTAATTATTTAAAACCGACATCAGCGAAGTGCAAACCAGATCGGGTGGAGATGAAGTAAAAATATTGGCATTCGATGGTCATTTGTTTTAAATACTGCATGGTTAAAGAATTTTCTAACTTTCATCCATTTGCCGAAATTGTGGAAATGAAATTCACAAGAATACTAAAAAGCAGATCATTCTAAACACTATCATCAAAAAGAAAAAAAATCAGCTTTAAGAGGTCTGTATGAAGAGAAAATAGCGAATTAAGTGTCAATTAAAACAGTTTTTTTTTTCGCGGTTACTGTCCCAGTGAATGAATTTTATGCCCTCTCGCCACGAATTCGTCGGGCCAGTTGGATATCTTTCGGCATAATGGTCACACGTTTAGCATGAATGGCACACAAGTTAGTATCTTCGAAAAGACCAACTAAATAAGCTTCGCAGGCCTCCTGACAGGCCATTATAGCAGAACTCTGGAAGCGAAGATCGTTCTTGAAGTCTTGGGCGATTTCACGGACCAAACGTTGGAAAGGCAGCTTTCTGATGAGAAGTTCAGTAGACTTTTGGTAACGTCTAATTTCACGAAGAGCTACTGTTCCTGGCCTGTAACGATGGGGTTTCTTCACGCCTCCGGTTGCAGGGGCAATTTTACGGGCAGCTTTAGTAGCCAGTTGCTTTCTGGGAGCTTTACCTCCGGTGGATTTACGAGCGGTTTGCTTGGTACGCGCCATTCACAATTCTAATCAATTAATTAAAGTACCGAATTAAATCGTGCCATTCGTGAGGCAGACTTATAGTGAATCTTTTTACTTTGTGATTGGTTTACTTTCTGGCTCCCAATTAATCATTGGACAATTAAGCTGATCGCTGATTGGCTTAGATGAGAGGCAACTGAAGCTTTCATTGGTCATTTTCAATGTTTCTCGGGAGCTTATTTATTTGCAATTTTTTACATCTCTAATCTGATTAAACTAGGTATTCGCCCCCCCCCCCCCCCTTTTATTTCTGTCCCTATTTTTCTTTAGTTTAATTCCCCCTCCCCTCCCTCGTTAGGTGGTCAGTGACGTCAGTTCTCTGGTGGTTGCGGGATGACTTTCGTTTCGTGTGTGTGTTTTTCGTAGTTGTTAGTGTGTCTAAATGAGTGTGTGCCTGTGTGAGTGATTTTGGAAGGATGACTGTTTTACTTTTTATAATCTCGCAATTTTTTCGTCCAGTTAACTGATGTTACTGCCACATTTAGGTACTGTGGGGGGTTTTATTACTAATCTTATTTTGTTTTGTTTTCTTGTATATATTATTATTGCATATTGTAAATAATCATTGGGTTTTTTTTTAAATTGTTATCCCCCCCCCCCCCCACAGACTTTGAATTGTACATATGGGGTCTAGTTAGAATTTCACAGAGAATTTGAGGAATTATGGTGGATGTAGTAAGAAAGGTATGGAAGAATGTGTTGTTTTGGTGCTAGGACTATTGTTGGTATGTTTGGGTCAGTGTTTGTGACTAGCTAAGTTTTATTTAAGACAGTTGATGACCGTCCTTCCCCAACCCCCTTTTTGGCCTTGTGCCACATTTTGTATATATTTTTATATACAAATAAATATCGTCAGTGACGTCAGTTCTCTGGTGGTTGCGGGATGACTTTCGTTTCGTGTGTGTGTTTTTCGTAGTTGTTAGTGTGTCTAAATGAGTGTGTGTCTGTGTGAGTGATTTTGGACGGATGACTGTGTTTTTTATACTTTTATAATCTCGCAATATTTTCGTCCAGTTAACTGATGTTTCTGCCACATTTAGGTATTGTGGGGGGTTTTATTACTAACCTTATTTTGTTTTTCTTGTAAATATTTAATTCATATTGTAAATATTCATTGGGTTTTTTAAATTGTTACCCCCCCCCCCCACAGACTTTGAAATGTACATATGGGGACTAGTTAGATTTTCATAGAGAATTTGAGGAATTATGGTGGACGTAGTAAGAAAGGTATGGAAGAATGTGTTGTTTTGGTGCTAGGACTATTGTTGGTATGTGTGGGTCAGTGTTTGTGACTAGCTAAGTTTTAATTTAAGACAGATGATGACCGTCCTTCCCCAACCCCCCTTTAGGCTTTGTGCCACATTTTGTATATTTTTCATATACGAATAAATAACTGATTATACTAGGTATTAATATTTATTTATTCAGTAAATCTTTTTTTTTTTTTTAATGGAAGCTGTCATAGAAATGGCAGTAAATTCAGGATGTTTTATGGCCTGATGAGAGCCCGCCTTGTGTCACTAGTATCGAAGCGCTTTCAGTTTTTTTCTTACGGGCCACGGAAGTCATTATATCGAGTGTTAGTTAGAGGTTGAAAATTTCGAGATGATTTTATGGATGAGTTCTCGGCTTGATCAGATTTTGATTTTTTTCCATACCGTCATTTATTTTTTTTACCCTCCCCATTCCATTAGTGAGGGTGCTTCTTGATTCTATCTATCGATAGAATACAGCGGCCATTCTTATTATTTTGATATGTGGACGTTTCCTACTAACATTGTTTTGTCTTCATTTTGTCTTTGGTTGACATTTTGAGTTTCTTTTCTGGGTTCATATCCCTTCCCCAGCATTTTATAATTCATGAAATTTATATATATATATATATATATATATATATATATATATATATATATATATATATACGAACATTACAAATTTTTAATTCATGGGGTGTTTTGTAGGACCCTTGTGAATATGTGGTATTGTGGTGTGTGCAGGATTGAAAGGTGATAGATCGGTTCTTGTGGTGAATGTGTAATTGTAATGAATGAATGGGTCATGATTGTGGTTAACTAAGAATAGGATAGCTAGTGAAAGGCCAGCCTTTTCCCCACTTCCCCTTCGGCCGTATGCCACAATTTTGTATTTTTTACAAAATAAATATATACCTTCATTTATTTTTACCCTCCCCATTCCATTAGTGAGTGTGCTGCTTGATTTGGTCAACCGGCAGAATACAGCAGCCACTCCGATTATTTTGAGGAGTGGACGGGTCTTACTAACATCTGTTTTGTTTTAGTTTATTTTGTTCCAATTTTAGTTTGTTTTCGGGGTTCATTCCCCCCCTCATTCCATACTTCATAAAATTTTTATATATTTTTGTATTTAGGCATTTTAAATTTTTATATTTATATGCTTATATAATGGGGTGTTTTTGTGTGTGTTCCCGGTGAGTATACGGTATTCTTAACTTCTCGAGAGCTTCTCTTTGCGACTACTCGGCCTCACATTGACTGCTGACCTGAGATGGAACAAATACATTGAGTCAATAGCTTCGTTCACCGCAAGGAAAGTTGGCTCCCTGTGCCGCGCCAGGAAATTTTTCTCGCCGGAGTCGATCCTTCAAATCTACAAATCAACCATTCGCCCTTGCATGGAGTATTGCTGCCATATATGGTCAGGTGCCCCTTCTGTTTGTCTCAAGGTTCTTGATAAGATCCAGAGACGGATATGCAATGTAATTGGCCCTGATCTGGCATCTCGTCTGCAGTCGTTCTCTCACAGACGTGCCGTCGCCTCCCTCTGTCTTTTTTTACAAATACTTTCATGCTAAATGTTCCGATGAGCTGCTTTCGCTGGTTCCCAGACTTCATGAATTTAAGCGTTCTACTAGGCTGTCATATCGCTCACACCCTTTCACTGTCGAAACTGTTAAATGTAACCGTCTCTTCTACTCCAATAGCTTCATGTCTCGCACCTCTCACCTGTGGAACTCCCTCTCCTCTTCCTGTTTCCCTGATAGCTATAATCTCCAACTATTCAACTATAATGTCAATCGATGTCTCCAGATGCCCTGATCTATCCCCTATCCTTCTCTTCATCCTTTCCTCTATCACTCCTATTTGCTCTCACTCCAACTCTCTGTAACCCCTTGCGTGCTAGTGGCTCCCCGCCTTGCTTGGGGTGAAACGCTTAAAAAATATGTAAGATTGAATGGTGATGAATGGGTTCTTGTGGTAAATGGAGCAGTTGCATTGGATGAATGGGTCATGAACGTGATTAACTAGGAATAGCAGAGTTGGCAAAGACCAGCCTCTCCCCACTTCCCCTTTCAGCCATGTGATACAATTATTGTATATACAGTAATAAATAAAATGATTTCATGGATGAGTCTTGGCCTGCCCGGGTTGAAATAGTTCAATCATGATGAGACATCATTAACCTGACTGTTGCAATATGTCCTCAGGATTTGTAAGAAACTTTCTTTAGTGAGACCGGCAATTTCACCGGAGAGCGTGATGATGGTGGGACCTTTGAACATTCCTTCTTCCACTGCAGTGTCATACGTCAGTTCTGCAAGCGGATTGAAGGCTTCACGGTCCATATAATACGCGGAAAGTTTTTCATCCTCGAAGATAGTTCGTCTATCACATAAGGCTTACAGATTCGAGAACAAATCATCACCCACAAGGCCTAGTTATTGATGCTGGACTCTGTCAAGACTGGACAGTAAGGATTGGGCAACACGAACCCCGGTATGGCAACAATAATTCTTGGTCGGATCTGACTCTTGTAAAGATAGTGCATGGTAACAGGAGTCTGGTATTCTCTGGAGCGACACATGGAACTGGCCATTCTTGCAGAATCTTTTGCGATGGCACCAATCTAAGCTTTCGTCCCAGTAGACATTGGTGGCAAGGAACATCTTTGAGGAAGTGACCTCTCATCAGGATTGGTGCAGATTTACGGTCTGCACAGTGGTGATCAAATGTTACGAGTTTTGGATGTATTGAATGATATCGACCAGTTGTTTTCCTTATAGAGCTGTGAGAGTTCGATCAGAGTAGAGATCAGCTGACAGGCACTTGTCATCAGGATATTTGGAAGTGCATCCATACATTTTTGTATCATCTGCATATATTTTTACAAGAGATCTCAGAGTGTTCTTGGACAGATCGTTGATATAAGGCAGAAAGAGGGTAGGGCTGAGGAGAGAGCATTGGATGACGCCGATATTGATCTTATGTGCTTCAGAGAACAGACCATTAACAATGACCTTCATAGACCTACCTCATAGGAAAGACTTGATGAGATGATTTTTCCAAGTGATTCCAAAGCCGGTCAGTTAGTGTAGCAATGCCCTGTACCACACCTTATCAAAGGCTTTCGAGGTATCTCGGTTGATTACACTTGAGAGATTTTTATTAACAAGAGCTTCACTGATTCTATGCGTGATTATATTTAAGATATCAACAGTGGAACTAGAAGAACGAAATCCATACTGTTCGTCGATCAGGAGTTTGTTTTTGTTAACGTGTTTAACAACTTCCTTTTTTATGATAGCTTCAAAAATTCAACGAAGGAGGCTGATGGGGTGATATTATGACGGGGAAGATAGTGAAGCTGCATTCTTGATCATGGGGCCCACACTAGACACGTTTCAAGGCGTAACTGACAGAATCATGACTATTCGTACGCCACTGCCAGGAAACAGATTCATGACATTAATCTCTATGTTCAACCATGCCCAATACTGAGGAACTGATAATTGGTTTTTACGAAGACCTCTATTAAACTCTATCAAAAAGTCCTCAGGCTGATAAAATCCTCCTTTTCGGGGATTTTGATGCGAGATTGCGAACAAATCATGAAACGTGAGACCCTGTAGGTCGTTTTGGATTTGGTAAGGTAAACAGCAATAGTTTGCATCTTCTCCAGCTCTACACGAACCTCAATCTTGCTATATACAATAATTTTCTTTCAACAAAATGAGATCCATAATGTAACCTAGATTCACCCAAGGTCTCGCCATGGTCACATCATTGATTACATAATTTGTCGTCAAGTTGTTTGCAGTGTACGAGTCATGAAGGAAGCAGAATGTGGAACCGATCACTATCTTGTAAGGTGGAAACTGAAACTGCGTTAAAGGCGGAAAGTTCGTTCTGGAGGGACAAAAATCCCCAAACGGGTTGATGTGAAAAAGTTGAAGGATCCGGTGGTACTGGAAGAGTTTCAAAAAGCTGTGGAAGTCTCTCAGTTTGATGGATCCTGGGAAGATTTTTAAAAGGCCATATACATCAGTGTTGATGTCTTGAGTTTAAGAAAAAAAGAAACATCAAGATTGGTTCGATTAGAATAATCTCGAAATCAACCAGTTTCTTAAAACCAATAACGATCTTCATAAGAAGATCTTGAGTGCATCTGACAGTGATCGTCAATAATTTTTCTAGTCCTTTAAGGCCTGTAGGCCCTTTCTTCAACGTAAATTACGCAAGTTAAAGAATCAATGTTGGCATGATATTTCCAAACAAATTCAGGATGCCTATATATCGTAAAGACTCCAAGGTAATGTATAGCCTTATAAGAAAGGACTCTGGACCCCAGTCAACATCTGTAACTCCACTGGAAACTAAAGATGGAACCAATCTCCTTAAAGATTCTAAAAACATATTACAGCATTGGACTGAACATTTTTCGCATTTGTTTGATAATTCTTCAGCCTCAATCTGATATGGCTGAAATGACATTTCAAGAGTTCAGTACTGGGAAGGCACCAGGACTGGATGGAATTCTTGTTGAGGTGCTCTTACATGAAGGAAACGAAATGGCAAGAATACACCATCTAATTTCAGATGTCCATCAGGATTGGATTGATGGCATTCTTGTGTCCCCCAATAAACTAAAAGGTTAAAAATCAAATTGTAGCAATTACAGGGGGAATAAGCTTACTTGAAACTGTTGGTAAGGTTTTTGCCAAAATCTTGCTCATTCGCCACCAGTCACATCTGTTCTGAAGTGATATCAGAGAGTCAATGTGGATCTCGCACTGGTAGAGACACAATGGACATGATCTTCACAGCCCGACAACTGGTAGAAAAGTGCATTGAACACTGAGTCCAGCTCTACCAAGTCTTTGTTGACCTAAGGCGTTTAACACTATGAATAGGAATGCCTTGTGGGCAATTCTAAGAAAACTAGGTTGCCCACTTGAATTTGTCAGGCTGCTTAAAGAGTTGCACAGCGACATAAAAGCTAGATTGAACTTCAATGACACTCTGTCTGAACTAATTTCTGTTGAGAATGGTGTGAAGCCGGGCGATATACCCGCACCTACTTTATTTTCCATCTTTTTTTGCAGTGATCCTCACACATGACTTTTGTAACTGTAGCATTGGTGTTTATTTGAATTTCCAAACTGCCGGGAAGGTTTTTGGCCTGCGACGGTTTAGTGCTTCCAAAAGCTATTTCAGAAAGTTATTCGTGAGCTTCTTTATGGTGATGAGGCTGACCTTGTGACTCATACTAAAGAAGATATGTAAACCATTATGAATCCGAAGCATATAAGTTTGGTTTGTT
>OZ038509.1:23251775-23306775 GCA_964036315.1 Acanthosepion esculentum | reverse complement strand
TGAGGAACTGGTAAGTATGCAGAAAATTGGATGTTAATTTTAAGAATTTCTTTACGTTGTTGACACACGAGAACAATAAACTAATGCGAATTTGTTAGTGACACGGGGCTGAATTGAATTCAGTCGAGCTAGCGTCAACATTTTATATACGATTATGAAAATAAAATTTAAGGTTACATTATGACGGCAAGAAAGCTATAATCGCTGAAGAATTGGGAAAACTATTCGAGATGGTCTTTGTTAAGTAGTTAGGGTAAGAAATGAAGAAAAAAAAAGAACGAACGAACATTATACGTCATCGGTTGGTATTTGCAGGAGACTAACATTAATGAGCGAAGGAATTGATTTATACACGTTTAGGAATTTGGTAAGGAACTAAGTGAAGGGATTTAACTTGTGGTTCCGTAGGTTTTAAAGAAAACTGGATATATTTTCTCCAGTTAAAGATTAAAAGAAAATTCAAGAAACATCGAAGTTTGTTTTCAGACAAGGATTATTTTCGTTTCATTCAAGAACATCTGGAACTAACTTCAGAAGTTGCGGAGACAAAGAAAAGCTGACTTTTTGAAATCCACTAGTTAATCGAATAAAGATTAAATAGAAAGGTAAAAATATTAAGGATAGTTGTACTAGGAGGAGGGAGGGGGCGGATAGACTCGAGGGAAACTGAATTTAGAAGATCGTGAAGCGGCAAAGATAAAAGTTCATGCTTTAAAAGCGGCAGCGAAAGTCAAGAGTGTAGAGTAGTGGGGAGATTTATTTGCAGGCGACCAACATTAATGAGCGAGTGAATGAATTTAAACATGTTTATACGAATCAACAAGGAACTGGAGAAGGAAGGGGATTCAATTTGCGTCGTTCCGTAGATTTTAAAGAAAGCGGAAAGATGCGTTTACCATTTTCTCCAGTTAAAGATTGAAAGCAAATTCAAGAAACATCGAAGTTTCTTCGCTTCCGGACAAAAAGAGGCATTAATTTCGTTTCATTCAAAGTCATCTGGAAATGACTTCAGAAGAAGTCTTGGAGAAAGTCCAAGGGAAGCAGACATTTTGAAATCCGCTAGTTATTCGGAAGTCTGTACAAGTGATGGCAGGGAATTTGTAGGCGATTCGATAATATCGGTTAATCGAATAAAGATATAGTAGAAGGGTAAAAATATTAAGGATCATTGTGGTAGGAGGGGGGGGGGATAGCCACGAAGGAGACTAAATTTAGAAGATCGTGAAGCGGCAAATATAAAAGTTATGTGTAAAAGGGGGAGGTAAAGTCAGCAAATTGCAAATCAGGTAGGGTAGAGATGAAGTGAAAAATATCTACTGTCGATCTTGAAAACACCGCTCGTTTAAAGAATTTTCTAAATTCTGTAAACAGGTTAGCCGTAAATAGTTCAGTATGATATTTAAAAAAAAAATTAAAACAGTTGCTATTGTTTCGATACTGTCCCAGTGAATGAATTTTAAGCCCTCTCGCCACGAATTCGGCGGGCCAGTTGGATATCTTTCGGCATAATGGTCACACGTTCAGCATGAATGGCACACAAGTTAGTATCTTCGAAAAGACCAACTAAATAAGCTTCGCTGGCTTCCTGAAGGGCCATTACAGCAGAACTCTGAAAGCGAAGATCGGTCTTGAAGTCTTGGGCGATTTCACGGACCAAACGTTGGAAAGGCAGCTTTCTGATGAGAAGTTCAGTAGACTTTTGGTAACGTCTGATTTCACGAAGAGCTACTGTTCCTGGTCTGTAACGATGGGGTTTCTTCACTCCTCCGGTTGCAGGGGCACTTTTACGTGCAGCTTTAGTAGCCAGTTGTTTTCTGGGAGCTTTACCTCCGGTGGATTTACGAGCGGTTTGCTTGGTACGCGCCATTCCGATGACAAGCGAAACTGATTGCTGCTTCCGTGCGGAACAAGAAAAAAACAACATCACGCCATCGAGGCAGCAGATTTTATAGTAAATCCTTCTGCTTTGTGATTAGTCAATTTACTTTTGACGCCTAACAGGTGATTGGTCAATTAAGATGATCGCTGATTGGCTCGATTGAGAGACAATTGCAGCTTTCCATTGGTCAATTTCTCCATTCTGGAGACTACATTTTGCAACTTTTATAATGTTGTTTTGACTGAACAATTAATTAATATTTATTTATCACCCCTCCCCTCTTTCATGTGATATATTTTATTTTCTAACCAAAATAAGAATTTCCATATTACCAATTTTTTGTGTCATGGTAGTTTAAATCGGATTCCTGGGAATATGTGGTGTAAGCCGGATTGAGGGGTGAAGGATATGTCGTTGAATTGTAATGAATGAATGGGTCATGAATCGAATTAACTAGAAATAGGATAGCTAATGAAGACAGCCCCCACTATTTCCCCTTCGGCCTTGTCTCACAATTTCTGTAATAATCAGAATTAAATAATGTATTCTTGTAGTGATTGTAAAATTGAATCACATTAGCTAAATGGAGGATAGTCAGTGTCGACCAAAATTTCCCCATGTCTACTACAGCCTTCCACAATTGTAT
Source organism: Acanthosepion esculentum (assembly GCA_964036315.1). Taxonomy (NCBI): domain Eukaryota; kingdom Metazoa; phylum Mollusca; class Cephalopoda; order Sepiida; family Sepiidae; genus Acanthosepion; species Acanthosepion esculentum. Next base: position 23,304,250 of record OZ038509.1, on the reverse strand, counting down.
TTTTAAATACAATAAATAAATTAATATTTTTTTATTCAATAAGTCATTCCTATCAAACTGTTTTGAAATGAAACCACATACTATCTGCATATTGAGCACGTCGAGGTGGTGTAATGGTTAACAATCTTGTCTCGCTAGAACAATTAAGACTGAGTAGTGAGTTCGATCCTCACTAGGTGCCCCATACTATCGGCCTTCTGCCACATCTAATCTACCCGGAGAAAATCATTTGGGACACCTCGAGGCTGTGTAATGGTTAGCAAGCTTGTCTCGCTAAAACAATTACGACTGAGTAGTGAGTTCGATCCTCACTGGGTGCCCCATAATTTCAGTCTTGTGCCACATCTAAGCTACGCTTGGAAAATCATTATACCATCTACATATTTGTCTATATTTCTGAGATAAGGTATTGTAACTATTTACATTATTCGAATAGTTAACCTCCGGCCATCTCCAGGTGACATACGTTGTAATTTCAATCTGAATTCTTTATTTAGTCCACGAGGGTAGATTGGTTTGAAATTCTAACTTATACCGCCTGAAGATGGTTAAAATGTACAACGGTCGAAACGTCGTGAATATTAAAATAAAGATGATGACAACAGCCCGAACAATCTAAATAGTGTAAATATCTGCATATTACTTATTTACGTATACTACCTTAAAAGACGCCCTATCCCGTGGAGGGTTCTTGGTTGGGCCTTCATCACAATAGGCAGCGACGAGTAAATACGATAGGCAACAATAAACTACAGAAGAACTGAAAATTGATCGCTGCATTTAAGTATTGCATTAATATTTAAGCTTACCTTTTCAAAGCTTACTTTTAAAAGTTCAACGATAATTCTTCTGTCGCCACTTAATTTAAAGACAATTTGATGTACGTAGGTCCTTACTTTCCGTACAAACAATTTTTTTTTTCATGGGTGACTTTCGCTGGATTTTGCAATTAATTTCGATTATTCCCAAATTTATTTCCAAGTTATAAAAATTGTTATCGTACAAAAAAAAATTTGTTGCAAAAAAATCACGTAAAAAATCGCCGAAAACAATCGCATTAATGAAAAGTTTGGAATCCCAAATTTCAGGATTGAGGGTCCGGATTTGGAGCGGAATGGTTTTCATTTGCTCACGGAGTTGGCCTGATTCCAAAATAGTATGATATGTTGGGCTACGGCCTCTAGGAATCAAGTTGAAAAAGTATGACACAATGACATTCGCATTTATTATATAGATGATAGCTTATAGCTTTTGAATTCAAAGACAAATAGTGAAAAGAAAAGATCATGGTATTTGAAAATTGTCTGATAAAACAATAGATAGGAATTTTTTTTTTGTTGTTATTCCTCATCAATTAAGCGAGGCAGTTCAGATTTTCTGTGTTGAAGTTGTCTTTGGATTCATTTCGTCCTTAATAACCTTGGCAAAGGCATGAAACTTTCTCTTCTTAACATTTTAGTGTCTTTTGTTACACTAGAAGACATATGTTCAGGCACATTAAGGCTAAATAGCAGGGCTGACTGAAATCCCTAGCCTTGGTTGGCGTCCAGTTTAGAATAATTACAACTCCGAATACAAGCGCCTGAAGAAAGCAACAGGAAAGCACTCCTCTATCTTTTCAAAGAACAATCGTGACAATGCACAGCTGATAGATATTAAAAGAAAATGTGGAGGGCTATGATCGTTTACGTTCTATAAGGATATGACACTCGAAAAGAGTGTGAGAGTAGGTTGCAAAAAACCTAGGGGCCTGAGTTAAAGTGGTTATCGGTGCGACCGAGCAGGTAGACTGACAATTGGAATATCGTTCATTTTGTCGGTGCGGTTCTGTCTCTCCAGTGATGACACTTCTACGAACGTTGCTGTCAGTAGAAATGCCGGCGGCGGGTAGGAAGAGAGATTGGGGACCTCTTAAGGTAGGGGCTACAGAACAACGCTGATGATATCAAAGGTAGCGAGTCGGTGGCGTGTAACCAGTAATGTGAAGGTTGTAGGCAAAAGGAGGATGTGAGACGCAGAGGGACAAATAAGAGAGATATGACGGTGAATGGGGTGCGACTTATGACACAAAGTTATTATTTCGTTTATTGGTTGATTTTCTTTAGCGGCGTATCAACACCTCCATGGGTTAATTAATACCGGAATCTAAATGTTTTGAACACAATTTTATGGTTTTAACTACAGATAAAATATATTGTTGGTGATTCTACTATAAAATTCATTACATTCACTTACAGAAAGATATGAATCCTCTTCTTCTCAAAAGCTATGGGTAAATAGCAGGACAGACCGGGTTCTATAGCCTTGGGTGGCAACTGGTCTACCGCAGAAAGAAATGGCAACCTACTGCTGGAAAAAATCTGCCTCGTCAGTCATGTATCGAAAGATACATGATCGCCTAAGCGTATATCACCCATGGCACATAACTGACTAACTACTATAAAATGTATTGTTGGTCATTTTGCTATAAAATGTATTATTGGTATTTTACTACAAAAAATTATTGCTGGTATTTTGACCATAAAAATATATTTTTATACTTTCATGTTTTGTTTTTTAATTTGGGGTTCACTATTTGCCCATAGCTGGGACCTTAATAGGTACTACCACCCAGAGTCAGGGTGAAAACTGGCAATAACAGGAATTAAGAAGTGGTTCCACGCTCCTCAAAACCACCAATATGCCAATCAGAGTCCTAGAGTTATTGCAATCGATTACCCTATAGAAGGGATTGATGTTGTGATCGGTATAGATTTTATTAACCAGCTGGTGGCACTTATTTCCAAGAATAAGAGTGAAATTGGGGGACAATTCTTTGTGCTTTGAATCTGCAGCCAAATAGTAATGTGCCATAAGGGTACTGGAGAGGGGGGGGATTACATGATGGGGCATTGATATGCGGTCAATATCTGTTGGGAGTGTCAAAGATGGTGAAAAGGTTTGGGAAAAGGGAACCGTCAGTATTTAAGATGGAAAATCATTGTTACGAATCACGGCTCAAAAAGACAAAGAGAAAGCTGATTTTGAGAAAGAGCTCGAGGGGCGGGGCATCGATGAGGGAACAAACGTTGCCTTGGGGGGGGGGCTTCAAAACTGGGTTATACCATTTACTGATGATGAATGAGCCGACAGAAATGAATGTCTGACAAATATTGGATTTTAGGGAACCAATTAGCTGTGTGGCTTACAATATTGTAGATGATTCGGTCAAAGTATTTAAAATAGAGCAGGGTGATTTTAGGGAACCAATTAGCTGTGCAGCATAATATATTATAGATGATTCGGGGAACGTATGTAACATAGAGCAGGGTGATTTTAGGAAACCAATTAGCAGTGTGGCATACAATATTGTAGATGATACGGTGAATATATGTAAAGTAAAGCAGGGTGATTTTAGGAAACCAATTAGCTGTGTTGCATACTGTATTATAGATGATTCGGGGAACGTATGTAAAGTAGAGCAGGGTGATTTTAGGAAACCAATTAGCTGTGTGGCATAGTATATTGTAGATGATTCGGTGAATATATGTAAAATATAGCAGGGTGATTTTAGGAAACCAATTAGCTGCGTGGCATACTATAATGCAGATGATTCGGTCAAAGTATATAAAGTAGAGCAGGGTGATTTCAGGGAACCAATAAGCTGTGTGACATACTGCATTATAGATGATTCGGTGAATATATGTAAAGTAAAGCATGGTTATTTTAGGGAACCAATTAGCTGTGTGGCATACTATATTGTAGATGATTCGGAGAACGTATGTAAAATATAGCTGCGTGATTTTAGGGAAAAAAATTACCTCTGTGGCATATTGATTCGGTCAATGTATGTGAAGTAAAGCATGGTGATTTTAGGGAACCAATTAGCTGCGTGGCTTACAATATTGTAGATGATTCGGGGAACGTATGTAAAATGGAGCTGGGATATTTTGGGAAACCAATTAACTGTGTGGCATATTAAATTGTAGATGATTCGGTCAAAGTATGTAAAGTACAGCAGGGTGATTTTAGGGAACTAATTAGTTGTGCGGCATAATATATTGTAAATGATTCGGGGAACGTATGTAAAATAGTGCAGGGTGATTTTAGGAAACCAATTAGCTGTGTGGCATACTATATTGTAGAAAATTCGGTGAATATATGTAAAGTAAAGCATGGTGATTTTAGGGAACCAATTATAGGTGTAGCATACTATATTGTAGATGATTCGGAGAACGTATGTAAAATGGAGCTGGGTGATTTTATGAAACCAATTAGCTACGTGGCATACTATATTGTAGATGATTCGGGGAACACATGTAAAGTAGAACTGGGTGATTTAGGGAACCAATTAGCTGTGTGGCATAATATATTGTAGATGATTCGGTCAAAGTATGTAAAGTAGAGCAGGGTGATTTTAGGGAACCAAATAGCTGTGTGGCATAATATATTGTAGATGATTCGGTCAAAGTATGTAAAGTAGAGCAGGGTGATTTTAGGGAACCAATTAGCTATGTGGCATAATATATTGTAGATGATTCGGAGAACTTATGTAAAATAGAGCAGGGTGTTTTTAGGGAACCAATTAGCTGTGCGGCATAATATATTGTAGATGAGTCGGTGAACGTATGTACAATAGAGCAGGGTGATTTTAAGAAACCAATTAACTTTGTGGCATACTATATTGTAGTTGATTCGGTGAATATATGTAAAGTAAAGCAGGGTGATTTTAGGAAACCAATTAGCTGTGCGGCGTGCTATATTGTAGATGATTCGGAGAACGTATGTAAAATAGAGCAGGGTTTTTTTAAGGAACCAATTAGCTGTGTGGCATAATATATTATTGATGATTCGGGGAACGTATGTAAAATGGAGCTGGGTGATTTTATGAAATTAATTAGCTGTGTGGCATACTATATTGTAGATGATTCGGTCAAAGTATGTAATGTAGAGCAGGGTGATTTAGGGAACCAATTAGCTGTGTGGCATACTATATTATAGATGATTCGGTGAATGTTTATAGAGTAGACGATGGTGATTTTCCATTTTTTTTTAAATATCAACATTGCTATCGATGTGAAGCTGGGATTTCGTAGAATGTGAAATTACCACCGATAATTACATTCATAGCTTTTACTACTTCTTGAGCATTTAGTTATAAATATTGTCTGAAAAAAATTACTGAAATACGTAATTTACGCTGTTTTTTGCTTACAAACGGACTTCAAATTCTCCTAAGATTCAGCCATAAATCCAAGTCGATATTTTTGTATTCGATAAATTGAATGGAAAAATTATTCAAACCAGAATTCTCGTTGTGAATCCACATAAGCATAATATACAGTTTTCTTACTGTATTTGATAAGCGAAACCTGTGTAAAAAAAAGTTGTAAATGATTACAAAAAAGGCTACTCAATTAATAAGATGTTATATCCTCTATTAGATCATAATTAATAAAATCAAGAAAAATTGATAAATCTGTATATAACACCATAATACTGCTGGTCACATATTATAAGGCAAAATGTTTTAAATTTGCATTGTCTTTTGAAAATCGCACTAAAACTACTGCACGTTATATCATATCTGTATCTATAAATGGCTTTCTGTTAGTGTGTTTTTCTTTTTGTCACTTTGTAACCTCATCCTGAGCAAACCGTTCGTCCGATTGGCATGAAAATTCACACAGAGATCGGAAATTTACGGCATTCGTGCTTGACGTCTTCGGATTTTTTTATTGTTCTTCTGATTTTGGAATAATGTTGAATATTGATTCGAAAAACATTAATCAGTTTTTCAGTGATAGTTTTCACAAATTACAAGTGATATCCACCAAACTCACGACGAGCAATGTCCTAACTTGTAGTTTTGCGGTGCTGTTCTTTGTTTTTAAAAATTGATATCAGTTATCGGAAAAAATCGATCACTTTGGGACATCCGATTCAAATCCAATGTAGCTAATTTTTTACTCTGTTTTTCACAAAATGCAAGGAATTTTCACGAAAATCATGCCAAGCATTAGTTTTATCAACAATTATTAGTTGCTGACCTTTTTCTTCAATATCGGTATCAATTATCAGAAAAAATCGATAACATCATGCCACTTTTGACTTCCAATTCAAATCCAGTCAAGCTGATTTTTGGCTATATTTTCGCAAATGGCGAAGAATTTTCAGCAAAATTCCCGTTGAGCATAGTATTTACCGACAGTATTGAGGTGCTGACTTTCGTTTTCAATATCGATTTCAATTATCGGATAAAAATTGATGAAATCTTACCCCTTTTGACTTCCCATTCAAATCGAGTTTACCTGAATTTGGCGATGTTTTTCGTAACTTGCTTGGGATTTTGATTAACTTTATCGACTTTAGTCGCGACAATTAAAAACTTTTGCCCTGTGAGCTCCTTTGTGACCAACTAATACCTGTGGGAAGTCAATCATATCTTCATCGGAATTTGCGAATACACCAATCAAACGTATGTTCAACTGAGACATCTACACTACAGACTCTACAGCTGATTGTCATTCACACACGTGTGACCATGCTTCACATAGCGGTATCTCATTGGCTGAGTGCAGTATGCGGTCGCTGATTGGTGTTTGAGACCCTAGGATGCTCGCTGATTGGCACAATCGATTGGCCAGTAATACTTCGCATTTGAACCTGCTGTGCACAGCTGTGGGACGAAGGTCTCACTTCTGCTCCTGTTACGCCGCCATCCGGTTGATACGATAGGCTCCTTCAACTGATCATTTCTCCTACCGCAAGTTGTTTCTTACGTTTTTGTTCTGCGTTTGTCTGTTTAACTACATTTTTCCAACTACCATAAACAATTTATTCAGCTGTTTTACTTAAATACCTGCCTTCCCGATTCTGGTTCACACTTTGCGATACTAAGTTAGACTTTGTACTCCTGCAATTGAGCAACCCTAATCAACCCCTACTAGCATCACTTTTCCCCATGCCGCCAAAAAAAGAGGGTACGTCTTAGCCTTCGGTCTGCAAGAGCGTCCGCTATGAGGGCAAGAAGGGTCTGTGAGTCCCAGGAGCAGACTACAATGTGACTATCACAGGTCGCTCAACGCAGCGCCCTCACGCAGGCCTCACAGTCTCAAGAGGAGCATGCTACCTGCTTGGCTGGGAAAGCTGCCTACAGGGCTTCGTTGCGATCAAGGCACAAGAATGCACAACGGTCGAGAATGAACGCACAGGCTGCAGTAACCGCCTCTGCATCTCGGGCCTCCGAGACTCATCATTAAAAGCTTCTTCGTAACGTAAAAAATGCTGCTGCCACTGCGAAATCAAGGGCAATAGAGACACTTGACCGCAGGCGCGCCCGTCAATCCAGGGACGCTGCTGCAACAGCGAGCGCTAGGGCTGCTGAGACACCGCTCCGTAGATCTGTTCGAAAATCTAGTAATGCTGCCACCATCGCCAGGTCGAGGGCAGCTGAAACGTTTGACCGCAGGCGCGCCCGTCAATCCAGGGACGCTGCTGCAACAGCTAGGTCGAGGGAGTCCGAGACAGAGCAGCAGCGGGCAACCCGCAATTCATGCAACGCTGCGGCGGCTTCTGCTGCCAGAAACTCCGAACCCACAGACAAGGGCAACTGACTTTCAAGGGCTGCTACAAACATGGCCGTTGTGCGCTTATCTCTAACTCCCCAAGCTCGTCGTATACGCCACGACGGCGACATTTAGCACCTTGCGTCGCCCGTGGTGTTACCTGTCCCAGTATCTCTTTTTGGTCTTTCTTGGCTTTCAATTATGACCCCGGCATTAACTTAACTACGCGTGACGACATCAATGTAGGGTCCATGACCTGCGTTTGCCAATTCTGCAACGCCTGCAAATGGGCCGGGGAGTCTACCGGTCTGTGCTGCTGCTACCGCAAGGTCGACAGCCACCTCTGCATGAACCACCTACCCCGTTGAGGGAACTAATAGCCGGCTCCCATCCCGACTCCAACCACTTCCTTAAAACAATTAGGTAATACAACAACTCCTTTCAAATGACCTCATTTGGGGCTCAGGTGGTTCGAGAAGAAGGTTGGATGCCCACTTTCAAAGTACAGGGGCAGGTATACCACCGCATTGGGTCTCTACTGCCTGAGGAGACCTCTACGCCTAAATTCCTTCAACTGTACTTTATTGCAGACTACAACCTACAGGCCGAAACCCGGATTGGTATTTTGCCGCCGTCGGGAAGAGTTCTACGCAGGTACGTCATACTACTACTTCAGGCCATGCTTCACGAGGTTAACAGCTACATTCGCTGTTTCAAATATGCTTTGGAAAATGCTCCCTTTCCTTCCTTCAGCATTGTAATTGACGCCGACAAACGGCCTCATGATGAACACGAACGCCGCTACAATGCTCCTGCGTGCAACGAAGTGGCCGCTATTATACATGGGGTGCAAGACCGCACTTGCGATATTGTTCTCAAATCAAGAGGCAGCGCTCCTCGCAGGATTTCAGAGACCCATCGATCATATGACGCATTGCAGTACCCTTTACTTTTCCCTTATGGTGACGATGGCTACCATTTCGGCATTCCTCTTCATACTCCGGGTGGCCAACCTACAACGTCTTCCAAAGCCTTATCGTGCAAGGCCTTCTACTCATACTGTTTCATGGTTAGGGATGGAGACTTCAACCTGCTTCATAGATGCAGGGAGTTTTTCCACCAGTTTGCGGTTGATATGTACGCTAAGATGGAATCGGAGAGGCTTTGTTTTATACGGAATCATCAGAAACAGCTGCGCTCAGACTCCTACGTACACTTACGCGACAGCCTTCGAAATTAAGTCACTCCCTGCGACCTAGGGATGCTGTGCATTCTGCCCTCTACCTACACTGGGGGGCGCGTTATATGCATGAACGCACGCAGGACGCTATGACATACGTTAGGCAATATTTATTTATAACATTTACCTGCAACCCCAAATGGGTTGAGATAACGCGTGAACTCCTACCCGGACAGGATTACACTCACAGACATGACATTACCGCCAGCGTATTCCGCTTAAAACTGGGAAAACTTATGGACTTAATAGTGAAGGGGCGAGTCCTACAGTGAAAAGGCAACTACTATTTTACATTGCCAGAATTGAAAATCTTGACCGATTATGAATGGGTGGCAGTCTTCGGGTAAGCACGGAGTAGCAACACAGCAGCCACCTATTGCAACCGGTTGCCCTTGATCTCATTAATTTTGCTACCAGTGAGATTCAACAACTGCGGATACGTGCGTAAGTTCAGTAATTCAAACCCCAAAGCAATTTAACTACATAAAACCCCGAGCAACGCCGGGCTTTACTGCTAGTTACATCATAAATTGTTCTGTATATAATTTCCTTTGAAGTAAATGAAGGTCTTATTTGATGGCACAATGATTTAGTAATAATGTCCTTGTGCCATGCATCTTGTCCAGATACAATTTGTAAAGCTTCAGTGAATTATAAATTTTATAAGGCTGTGCTATAAAGCTTTCACTGATCACTGAAATAAAACTCCAACGATACGATTTTGAATCTCAACTTTCCTCAATAAAAGATAACGATTTGAAATATATATTTTGCGTACTTATTTATTATATCAAACCCCAGCTTTCAAATTGAGTGCAATACCGCGTTTCCAAAATCGACGTGCTCTAATGTAGAGAGTTTTGATGGATTGGCAACAGATGAATCGAGCAACTCTGGTTTTGGATCTCAAGTCCGCTTATTTGCAACTATCGGTGGGCGGGAGTTTTCGGTGATATCAACGAATCAGCTATAAAGAAAAACTTTTTTTTTTCTTTTTTTTTCTTTTTTTTTTACCAGGCTTCGGTTAAGCTCTGAACCGAAAATCAGAGGCACAGTCTTCAATATTTTTTGATCACTTCCCCACCTGTTTGTATATACAAATGTCTTTGTAAATATGATTTATAAATACGGATGGTCTGTTTCGAATTCTCAACTTGTTTTATTTTTTGTTTTGTTTTGTTTTGTGGTGCTTGTTATATGAGATATGATTCTCCTCCAGTTTCTTTCTCACGAACGCTGGTATTCCGCAAGGCTCTATCCACTGTTCCTTATCTTCATTAACGATCTTCCTGATGTGATCAGTTCCCAAGTAGGAATCTATGCAGACGACACCACTATTTACTCCTACCTAAATAGCAAATCTGGTATCGCTGACAAAACTAACCTGACCGTTGGTCTCGAAAAGGACATCCAATCTGTGGTTGAGTCGGCCAAGAAATGGCTGGTAAACTTTAATGCATCAAAAACAAAACTGCTCTCTTTTACCCATCACAGAGAACTCTCCCTGCCTCCTATCAGAATGGCTGATGCTCAACTCCACGAGAGCGCCTCTCTGCGACTGCTTGGTCTCACGCTGTCCGCTGACCTGAGGTGGAACAAATATATTGAATCAATAGCTTCATCTACCGCAAGGAAAGTTGGTTCTATGTGCCACACCAGAAAGTTTTTCACGCCTTCAAGCATCTATAAATCAAACATTCGCCCTTTCATGGAATACTGCTGCCATATATGGTCTGGAGTGCCCGCTGTTCGTCTCAAGCTCCTCGACAAAATCCAGGGACGGATATGCAATGTGATTGGTCCTGATCTGGCATGTCGTCTACAGTCACTTTCTCACAGACGTGCTGTCGCTTCCCTCTGTCATTTCTACAAATACTTTCACAATAACTGCTACGACGAGCTACTTTCGCTGGTTCCCAAACTGCATGCATTTAAGCGTCGAAACTGTTAAATGTGACCGTCTGTTTCACTGTCGAAACGGTTAAATGTGGCCGTCTGTTTCACTGTCAAAACGGTTAAATGTGGCCGTCTGTTTCACTGTCGAAACGGTTAAATATGGCCGTCTGTTTCACTGTCGAAACGGTTAAATGTGGCCGTCTGTTTCACTGTCGAAACGGTTAAATGTGGCCGTCTGTTTCACTGTCGAAACTGTTAAATGTGGCCGTATGTTTCACTGTCGAAACGGTTAAATGTGGCCGTCTGTTTCACTGTCGAAACGGTTAAATGTGGCCGTCTGTTTCACTGTCGAAACGGTTAAATGTGGCCGTCTGTTTCACTGTCGAAACGGTTAAATGTGGCCGTCTCTTCTACTTCAATAGTTTCTTATCTCGCACCTCCCGTCTGTGGAATTCCCTTCCTCTTACTTGCTCCTTTGATAGCTATAATCTCCAACTATTCAAATGCAATATCAATCGACATCTTCAGATGACTTGATCCATTCCCCGACCTTCTCTTCATCCTTTACTCTCTTACACCTCTTTACTCTTGCTCACACTCTCTGTAACCTCCTGTGTGCTATTGGTACTCCCGCCTTGCTGAAAAAAAAGAAGAAAAAAGAAAGGGCAGTTGCAATTGAATAATCATTAAAGGATCGGCAAACATGGATCTTCGGTCACGAAAAATAAAACGGTGTTTCAGAAGGGACAGATTTTCTATTGACACCGCTATTATTTTAACTCAGTTCACTCCCTCGGCCGCGTTTATTTACAGGATTATAAAAATAAAAAATTATTTACCTTTTATAAAGATTTATCATTTACCACGTTATAAAGAAATAAACGTGAAAAGAAATCCTTGTGGGAAGAAGTGAAACAATCCCTCAGTATCTGTCTATATTTCTGAGATGAGGTATTATGTACACTATTTACATTATTCGGACTATTGTTCTCATCTTTGTCGCCATATTTATTACAACGTTTCGGCGTTTCAGTATCTGTCTATATTTCTGAGATAAGGTATTATGTACACTATTTACATTATTCGGACTATTGTCCTCATCTTTGTCGCCATATTTATTACAACGTTTCGGCCCTTCAGTATCTATCTATATTTCTGAGATGAGGTATTATGTACATTATTTACATTATTCGGACTATTGTCCACATCTTTGTCGCCATATTTATTATAACGTTTCGGCCCTTCAGTATCTGTCTATATTTCTGAGATAAGGTATTATGTACATTATTTACATTATTCGGACTATTGTCCTCATCTTTGTCGCCATATTTATTACAACGTTTCGGCCCTTCAGTATCTGTCTATATTTCTGAGATGAGGTATTATGTACATTATTTACATTATTCGGACTATTGTCCTCATCTTTGTCGCCATATTTATTACAACGTTTCGGCCCTTCAGTATCTGTCTATATTTCTGAGATGAGGTATTATGTACATTATTTACATTATTCGGACTATTGTCATTATTTACATTATTCGGACTATTGTCTTTGTCGCCATATTGATTAGAACGTTTCGTCCTTTCAGTATCTGTCTATATTTCTGAGATAAGGTATTATGTACAGTATTTACATTATTCGGACTATGGTCCTCATCTTTGTCGCCATATTTATTACAACGTTTCGGACCTTCAGTATCTGTCTATATTTCTGAGATGAGGTATTATGTACACTATTTACATTATTCGGACTATTCTCCTCATCTTTGTCGCCATATTTATTACAACGTTTCGTTCTTTCAGTATCTGCCTGACTATTGTCCTCATCATTCGGCCGTTCTTCAGGTGGCTGGAATGTCGAACTGTACCCTTTATTTCGCTCTAGTTCTGTCAGTTAACAGTTATCGCCTATTAATTCACCTCTTCAAGTTCTCCACTACCGTAAGCAGGTATTGAACTCACAACCTATTTGGACCCTCTCAATGGATCTAACCAACGTCTTTATCCACTGTGCCATGTGTCCTTAAGGATATCTGTGTATGAATTACTGGGACTTTTAGAACCATTTAGACAAAGAACACCATTGGAAAATTCGTAAACGTAAGGAATCAGCACATATGCTAGACTACAAAAATCTCCTGAGTCGACCAAGCATAGAAATTAATACAATATGGGAACCAGTAATAAGGAGTGCCAGAGAATAGCAATAATAACAGAGAAAAAATTGCAATATGTGCTATGGTAAAACATGAAATGATAACAGCAAAAATTGCAATATGAGCACTGGTAAAAAATCTACTCAAGGGAATAACTCAGTTATCTGGGAAACCCAACACCCTTTCCTGCAAAATACCAGTATTTTGCAATCTCTTTCAGCCACAAATAAAAGCTGTCAGACAGTTCCTTCAAGTCTTGGGCTTGTTAATTCCATTCTATACACTGCCGAGCTCATCACAAACACACACACACACACACACACACACACACACACACACACACACACACACACACACACACACACACACACATACACGGAACCGGGCATAATTCCTACAATATAGCAGGTCATCCCATAAGTTCTGTCCGAATTTTGAATAAAGGAAACAAGTGACCAAATGTTACATTTAATTACAGATTCAATCAACAATGTATTTTCCCTGATTATCTATGACTTCCTTCCATCTATCAGGTCATCCCATAAGTTCTGTCCGAATTTTGAATAAAGAAAACAAGTGACCAAATGTTACATTTAATTACAGATTCAAGCAACAATGTATTTTCCCTGATTATCTATGACTTCCTTCCATCTATTAATAAGCTTAATAATTCCATTACTGTAAAATTCTTTTGGCTTTGATTCGAAGAACTCACAAATGTCAGTTTTAACCTCTTCCTGTGTTACAAAAGCTGTTTCTTCCAAATGATTCTGTAAGCTACGAAACAAATGGTAGTCTGAAGGAGCAATGTCGGGAGAATAAGGTGGATGAGGAATTTTCTTCCAACCAAGATCTTCGATCTTTTGTGAAGTGATTCTTGCTGTGTGTGGTCGCGTATTGTCCTGATGAAACATCACCCGTTTTCAATTCACTGGAGCAGGTCTTTTTTTTCCTCAAAGCTTGGTTCAAACGCTCTAATCGCTCTATTTGTGCATTAATTGTTGCATTAGGTGGTAAGAATTCAAAGTGGATTATTCCTTGGCAATCCCACCAGATTGAAAGAAGAACCTTTTGCCCATGAAGTTCCCTTCTCGGCTGTGGCTGGGGTCCTTCCCCTTTACCAAGCCACTGTCTACGACGCTTAACATTTCGATAAAAGATCCATTTTTCGTCGCCAGTCACAAGTCTATCCGAAAAAGATGAAACAAGTTGGCGAGAATGGAGAGAAGAGCAAATATCAACACGGTTGAGGTTTGTTTTCAGACAATTCATGAGGCACCAATTTTCCAAGTTTAGGAACATTTCCAAGTTGTTGAAGATGACGATGAACAGTTGTATGGTTTGAACTGAGAACCACTGCCAATTTCTCAACTGATATAGCATGATTTTCTTCAAGGGCTGCTTCAAGAAGCTTTTCATCAAACTCAACTGGACATCCAGTTCGATCGTCATCTTCAAGGGTGAAATCTCCACCTCTGAATTTTGCAAACCATCTTCTGCAAGTTCTTTCATTCACACATTCCTCTCCATAAACTAAGTGAATGTTTCTAGCCGCTTCGGCTGCTGAGTTTCCTTTCTTGAACTCATAAAGCACTATGGGCCTCAAATAATTCTTGGGTACTTCCATGTTAGCAGGGTTTTAATCAAACAAAATTTAATTTTATTGTACTCTGAAATAAAATTTGATCAGTTTAAATGCATCTAAACATAAAAACAATTTTCAGCTCCATTAGACATTATAAAATACTCTTTAAATTTCGTTCAATTTAACAAAAAGTTAAAATTCGGACAGAACTTATGGGATGACCTAATATATGTATATTTTTTAAGTGGTATCACCCCAAGCAAAGCAGTACAGCCATTAACACGCAAGAGGTTACAGGGTGGGGAGGAATTTGGAACAGAAACATTAAGAATGAGTAGAAAGAAAAAAGAGAAACCAGGGGAGCCGTAGATAGCGATTGGCATTGCATTTAAATTCTTGCATATTAAAGTTGGGTGGAAAGCATGGAGCCGGAAGGTAGTTCCACAAGTGAGATGTGCGAGATAAGAAATGGTTAGCATAGAATTTACGGCTACATCTAGCCAACTCAAATGTAAATTGAAGAGATCTCGCCGCCAGTCCAGTATTGCGTTTAAATTCATACTGTGTAGGTAGCATAGCGAAGAGCTAATTTAAACAATTACCACGAAATTATTTATTAAAAAAAGACACTGAGAGGCGACCTCACGACGGTGGACAAGTGACATAAGTCGAGCCGGCAGATGAGAACCAATAATTGTTATGGGAAATTACCCATATTATTAATAGACTGTTCCGTACCTCATAAATACTACGCCTCAAGAGGGAGCAGCAGAGACAGAGTCAGTGTTGGAACAGTCGTTTAGACTGGTCTTTGCTGTCGAACTCTCTGCCTCGGCGGAAAGGAACTCGGACGGGGCTTTGCCGCAGGGCAAAGTGCTGTCCGGGGAGGTAGACAGTCCCTGAACCCGTTTATACGGGTTCTAATGGGCATATTTTTGGCCGACCCTACGGGCTCGGTAAGCCCACGTTAAATCGGTTTTGTGCCACATTCGACCCGTGTGGGGGGTGTTAAATATCGACACAGAGTCAGAGTGTGAGTCAGTCAGAGACAGAGTCGCGTCAGACGATTACTGTAAGACATTGGAATAGTGATACTGGTCGAGACAACATAGTTCTCTCTAACCTAACCAGATTGTTATTACTAACACTTCTACTTCTTTTGTACATATTCTGTTTGTAATATATCTGTGTTATTCCATACCTGTGTTCGAGTGATTCTTCATTGGGTCTATCTTGGACCATCACCGTGGTACAAAGAACCTGGACCATGACAATAATATTGCTGATACTTCTTTGGATCTTATTCAAGGAGCTCCTGTTAAATCACAGGAGCACCGGGCCATATATGACAGCAACGTTCTAAGCATGGGTGAATGGTAGACTTATTTGATATGCAAGATAGATTTCGGAGAGAAAGATTGTCTCGCCCGACAAGGTGAACTAATGTTGCCCGTATACAGACATTAAATTTTTCCATTGCTCAATCTCTCGCCCAAAATCGTGGACTTGCCTACTCGTTTACCTAGCCAAATCGAACAAAAGGTTTCTCTTCTGGATCGATTTCTTACCTCCTTTCTTCGCTCTTTCCCAGCTTTTACAATACTGCCCTCTTGATAACTTAGACCACTCTGTGGTAGCTATTGATATCTCCTTCCAAACATCCATTAAACAGAAACACCCTATGCGTAAGACCTCTTTCCGTTACCAGTATGCGAAATGGGACGCATTCTGAGATTTTCTTCGTGACGTCCCTTAGACTGACATCTTCCACCTCCCAATTGAAAATTACGCTACTGTAGTTTCTACTTTGGTCAAAGCCGGTATGGACGCTAGTTTTCAGGTTAATGCTTTGGTTTTATAGCGCTGACTATTCTTTCATGTGTTTCCGTCGTTTGCTACTAAACTGTCAGCTATCTCTTTTCCTTTATCGCTCCCATTCTTCCTAAGATTTCAGTATATTAGACGCAATAACTGATAGTACAGAAAAGGCACTTTTCTCCATCGATCTGTGAACATCCGCGCCTTCGGTGACTTTAACGCTCATCACGACAAGTGGCAGAAACATTTTAAAGGTACTGATGTTGCCGGTAGACAGACATGAATTTTTTTCTGTTGCTCAAATCGTGGACTTCCCTTCTCTTTTCCCTAGCCAAACCGAGTAACATGCTTCTCTATTGGATCTGTTTCTTACCTCTTTTCGCTCTTGCCCAGCTTTTACAATACTGCTCTCTTGGTAATTCAGGCCACTCTGTGGTAGCTATTGATATCTCCTTCCAAGCATCTGTTAAACAGGAAGCCCTATCCGTAAGACCTCTTTCCGTTACCGGCACACTGATTAGGATTAATTCCGGGTTTTTCTTCGTGACATCCCTTAGACTGACATCGTCAACCACCCAACTGAAAATTGTGCCATTGACTAATAATGGGTGCTTCAGATTTAAGGTGTTATTTTGTTTTGTATCGATTAAATCACTTATTGCTTCTGAAGAAGCTGTAACAAAGTTTAGAGAGATTCTTTTCAATTGTTCTTGTTATTGAGTTGGCTGGTCGTATTATAGTGATCCCGCTAAACATAAAAAAGAACACCCCCCCATAACCCTATACCCTTCACTTTAATTCGTCTGTAACTGACAGTCGTCCGAAATTATAATTTTATTATGAGGGAAAATGAAATAAAAACAAAAAATAAAAAAGAATAAAAAAAAGTAAATAAATTAATTTTCCCATGATGCAAGTTATAAAGAAACCTGAAAGGGTTTCTGGTTACATGTGCAATTTCGCTTTTTCCTCTTGGCTTCAAGATGTGAATCATACAGCAATAGCGTTCCCACTGGGTAATGTTAGTTTTCCCCGGTCCATGATGACAGATCTTTCCACTTTCCAACAAGATCATTCAGATGTGTTTTCAGTAGCCTTATTCATGAAGTAGAGATTCGGCCGTCCCAACTCAGCGGGAGGTTGACTTGAACTTGACCATCTTTACCTGTTTTTCCCATAAATTATTTCTGAACCAAGAAAGAAATTTGAAACAAAGGAAACTTTGTTTTAATAGGGTCAACATAATAGAAATCAATGTACGCAGCAGAAACTGAAGTTTTGTTTTGTATGCTTCCTCTCTCTTCTTTGTTTATATATTGAATACGCACCTTCACCTAAAAAATACACACAAAAACCACAAAACCTTGTTAACATCCACAATCTCTCCATCACCCTATACCCTGCACTTTGATTCCTCTGTGACTGACGGTCGTCCGACGTTGTAATTTTATAATGGCGGAAAATGAAATAAAAACAAGAAATAAAAAAATAATAAAGAAATTAATTTTCCCATGATGCAAGTTATAGAGAAACTGGAAAAGGTTTCTAGTCATATGTGCAATTTTATGACCCCCACTTCCGGAAAGGACAGAATCATTCTCTGTCCACTTTCCAATGAGATCGTTTGGACGTGTTTTCAGCAGCCCTACTCATGAAATAGAGATTCGGTCATCCCAACTTAACGCGAAACTGTCTTGAGCTCGACCATCTTTACCCGTTCTTATCTTTACTTCCCATAAATAATTTCGAAACCAAAAAGGAAAACGGACAAGAAACATTTAACTTTATTTCAATACAGTCAACATAAAAGGAATAACCGTCCTTAGCAGCAACTCAAGTTTTTTGTAAGCTTTTTTGTTTATATACTGAACACGTAACTTCACACACAAAAGCAACAACCTTGTTAACATCCACAATAGTGATCTTCCTAAACCTGAAAAAGAACACAACATCCTATAATCGGCACTTTGTTTCCTCTGCAGATGACGACCGACTGACGTTGCAATTTTAAAGCTATCCTCCTAAAGATGAAAAAAGAACACTCCCATCATCCTCATCATGGTAATACCGCAAATGGTACACACCCAACAGGTGATGTTAGGGGAACCTGCCAGATTACTCTATACAAGCCGACTCGCATAGAAAGAAATTCAAAATTCCACTTTACGGTGGAACATATCAAAGATAAAGATATGAAATTAATCAACATGAAGATCCCCTTATTAAGAACGAGCCAAGAGAATGTTTTAGGGCCAACTCACCGTCCACAGATAGCTATATGAGAAATCAATGTTGATGATATTGTTACCCTCGACGGTGACTTAACGAAGACTTGAACTCTGTAGATGACGATCTATTCACGTTGTAATTTTATAGTCATGCTCAGACATAACAAAAAAAATCAATGACGGTAAATTGTTGAAAATTTATTGTTCAAATTTTGAAAGCACTACATTATTTGAAAATTACTGCCTGAATTCAGAAAACTATTTTCACCCCAAGCAAGGCGGGAAGCTACTAGCACGCAAGGAATTACAAGGGGTTACAGAGAGTTACGCGGATGTAGTTTGTCGTCTTACTCGAGACACGGATGTAGTTTATCGTCTTACTCGGGACACCGATATAGTTTATCGTCTTACTCGGGACACGGATGTAGTTTATCGTCTTACTCGGGACACGGATGTAGTTTATCGTCTTACTCGGGACGCGGATGTAGTTTTTCGTCATTTCCAGGACGCGGATGTAGTTTATGGTCTTACTCGGGACGCAGATGTATTTTATCGTCTTACTCGGGACGCAGATGTAGTTTATCCTCATACCCAGGATGCGGATATAGTTCATCGTCTTACTCAGGAATCAGATGTAGTTTATCGTCGTACCCTGGACGCAGATGTAGTTTATCGTCTTACCCAGGACGCGGAAGTAGTTTATCGTCTTACTTGAGACGCGGATGTAGTTTATCGTCTTACCCAGGACGCGGATGTAATTTATCGTCATACCCTGGATGTGGATGTAGTTTCTCGTCTTACCCAGAACGCGGATGTATTTTGTCGTCTTACTCTAGACGCGGATGTAGTTTATCATTTTACCCAGGACGCGGATGTAGTTTATCGTCTTACTTGAGACGCGGATGTAGTTTATCGACTCACTACGAACACGGATGTAGTTTATCGTCTCACTACGAACGCTGATGTTGTTTATCGCCTTACCCGGGACGCGGATGTAGTTTATCATCTTACTCGGGACACGGATATAGTTTATCGTCTTACTCGGTACGCGGATGTAGTTTATCGTCATTTCCAGGACGCGGAAGTTGTTTATCGTCTTACCCGGGACGCGGATGTAGTTTATCGTCATACCCAGGACGCAGATGTAGTTTATCCTCTTACTCGGGACGCGGATGTAGTTTATCGCCTTACTCGGGACGCGGATGTAGTTTATCGTCTTACCCAGGACGCGGATGTAGTTTATCGTCTTACTCGTGACGCGGATGTATTTTATCGTCTTACTCGGGACGCAGATGTAGTTTATCGTCTTACTCGGGACGCGGATGTAGTTTATCCTCATACCCAGCATGCGGATGTAGTTTATCGTCTTACTCGGGACGCGGATGTATTTTACCGTCTTACCCAGGACGCGGATGTAATTTATCGTCTTACTCGAGACGCGGATGTAGTTTATCGTCTTACTCGGGACGCGGATGTAGTTTATCGTCTTACTCGGGACGCGGATGTAGTTTATAGTCTTACCCAGGTCGCGGATGTAGTTTATCCTCATACCCAGGATGCGGATGTAGTTTCTCCTCTTACCCAGGACCCGGATGTACTTTATGGTCTCACTCGGGACGCGGATGTAGTTTATCGTCTTATTTGGGACGTGGATGTAGTTTATCGTCTTATCCAGGATGGGCATGGTTTGGTGAAATCAATAAAAGGTTTACAAACGAATAATTAAAAAAGAAAAGGCGGCCCCCAATTGAGAAATACGTGCAAGCTGATTATATAATAGGTGTCAATTAAATGAGAAATTTAAAAGAGAAGAAAAAGAGAAGACAAAGAGAAGAAGAAAAAAGAAAAAGAGAAGACAAAGAGAAGAAGAAAGAAGACGAAGAGAAGAAAGAAGGAAAGGAATAAGAAAAAGAAATAATTGTATATATCAATGAAGAAATATATAAAATGGAAAGAACGAATGAAGAACGAAAAAGGAAAGAAATAGAAGAAGGTTTATTTTGTTTTACGGCATATCAACCTCAATGGGTTATTTAATGCCGACAAGATTTTTATTGCTGCTAATATTTTTTTCGAAAAATATTTTTGTTAATATTTTTTCCAAAAAAGTATTGCTGGTAATAATTTTTTTACAAAAGTATATTGCTGGTATTAAAACTTATTTTTACACGTCCTGACCCCAGTTTGGGAGTTAACTATTTGCTCATAGCTGGGACCCTAACAGGTGCTACCATCCCGGGTCAGGGTAGACCTGGAAACACCAGCAATTAAGAAATGGTTGCACGCCCTTCAAAAACCTCCTGATCAGAATCCTTGCTGCCGGATGTAGTTTATCGTCTTACTCAGGACGGGCCTGGGTTGGTTATAGCGAAATCAATAAAAGGTTTACAAAGGAATCTAAGCAGTCGACAAATTTTATTGTCTCCTCCAAAAATCTTTTGTTGAAATTTTGTGGAACCCATTAAATAATCCCACTTGATTTTGCTAAAAAAAAAAATATGCCGCTGGGGGCGCCTATAAAAAGGCATGCATTTCTGTTCCTAGCCGCTTTTACAACTTTTTGGCTATGGGTTTCAGATGTGGTCGCAAGTGTGTAATAAATGTCCCCCACTGGATCACGTTCGTTTCTCTCTTGTTATTTGTACACACGCTTGCTACGCACACACACGAGCAAGCACATTCTTAATAAAGCTATTTTCATGGTTTTGCCTTTCGTCACATGTAATTCCTTTTCTAAATACAGTGTAACCCGGATATAAGAGAGTTGTCGGGGCCGGAGAAGTCGTCTCTTCAATCCGGGTTTCTCTTATATCCGGTTTTGGTCTATTTTGTTTTATTAACACAGGCTCTAATTTGGGACCAGAGGAAATCTCTTATATCCGGGTTACACTGTACATTGGCGTTTGTTTTATATTTATTGTTCTGTGTCATTCATTTTTACCTGAACTCACAATGATCCGCCCACATTGTTTGCGGGATAAACGTTTCAGGAGACCGTAAATATTTACTCTCCAAAGTGTTGATTCCCGCCACATAATGGTGACTAATCCTTACCCAAACAAACAACAATTTAACTGAAAATAAAATGGCTGCTCACTTCTTTACAAATAGAAGCTTTTTCGATATTATTATTATTAATGTTGCCCTCAAATACGAATTTTCGCAGAGAAAAGACAACGCCAGCTATGTGGGTATTTTTTCTTTATCTTTGGGAAAATATAGGTAACGGTGGAGTAATGGCTAGCGGCTCGGATTGAGGAATCGGAGAGCCGAGTTCGAATCTCAGTCAAATCCATTGCATTCACTTACGTACTAATACCTTCTGGAAAAACATGAATCCTCTTCTTCCCTAGCAGCACAGACCGAGTTCCATAGCCTTAGATGGCAATTGATCTACCACAGAAAGAAATGTCAAACTACTGCGGGGAAAAATCTGCCACGTCAGTCATGTGTCGAAAGATACATGATCGGCTAAGTTGGTTGATTGTTTTGTTTTTTGACATATCGACATCGGTGGGTCATTTAATGCCAACAAAATTTTGAAATAGATTGATAGCGATAGTTTGGTTTGGTTTACGGCATATCAACCTCATTGGGTTATTTAATGCCGACAATGTTTTTTTCCTGGTAATATTTTGTTTTGTCAAAAATCTATTTCTGGTAATATTTTTTTTCGTCAAAAATGTATGGTAATATTATTTTTTTAAAAAATGCATTGCTGGTAATATTTTTTTTCAACAATATATTGCTGGTAATAGATTTTTTTCTTCAAAATTTTATTTCTGGTAATAATTTTTTTACAAAGTATTTCTGGTATTAAAACACACTTTTACACTCTCATAATGCCTTTTACCTGTGTTTCGGGGTTAATTATTTGCTCTATAGCTGGGACCCTAACAAGACTACTAACCCGGGTCAGGGTGGACCTGGGAACACCAGCAATTAAGAAGTGATTCCACGCTCCTCAAAACCTTCTGATCAGAGGCATTGCTGTTGGACGTAGTTTATCGTCTTACCCTGGACGGGATCAGCTAAGCGTGTATCACGCATGCCCAAAAACTAACTGACTGATTAAATGTGGACACTTACAATGGAATCATCGCTTGTCTATTGACCCATAACTGCCTTAAAATACTCTATATTGTAAGTGAAGCCTGTATTTTTCGCAAGTTTTGTTTCTACACAATCTATTGAAATAAACATGTACAGTGTTTCAGTCTCAGCTTTTATATTCGTCATTGTTTACTGGAGAGATCATAGGCAAATAGAATTTTTACAAATCTGTCTTAATGTCTGGAGAATCCAGAGATTCGGTTGAGGGTTGAGACATAATTGTAATCAAAACAGTTTCTTCCCATGAAATAGGAAAAAATCATTCCCAACGTCCATTTTATTCAAAAATTGACAGAAGAAGAAAAAGAAGAACAAGAACAAGAACAAAGTCAAACTGTTCATCGGGAGAAGCTGTTGCTGTTTTTAAATCAATTGTCAATTTTTGTCGCTGTACGTGATCGTCAAATGTCCCACCAAATTCACTACTGGAATTGACAGACGTTCCCTAATGAAAGGTTATTAATATCCAAACCGCCAAATAAGGGGCTTTAAGCAAGGATCGAACTCGGTCAGCTAGATGATGCTTAGCACTGATGTAATGGGAAGCGTAAGAATTTATTTTAGTAACATTTTCTTGCTGAGTAATAGAAATTTAATTTTTCCCCGCTAACAAAAATACTGAGAAATTTTGTATTTCGAACCTTGCTAAATATCAGGACTGGGCCGGAGTAGCATTTGATATTTTTGGTGTCCCCCCCTCCCGCACTTTCGTAAATGACTAGATATTCCCTCGAGGTGGAGCAATGTTTGGAGATTTAATTTTGTATTGTTGACCAGGGAGTCACAGGTTCGTTCTTCACTGGATGCTGTACACTTAGTTTTGCAGATATTAGTAAAGACTATTTATTGGCGACAAGGCTTTGTAAGACTAAGAACCATTTAGTACCCATGAGGATGAACATGGAGATGAAAGGTTTCGGAATAGTAAACATTGTTAAAAAGTCAATGAAAATCATTTTATTTAGATCAGCCAAGATATTAAGTCTACGAAGAACTGTTACCAAAAAAAAAAAAAAAAAAAAAAAAAAAAAAAAAAAAAAAAAAGATTTATCCACGATGGCTTAATGAAATCCGAATTGGCAAAGAGCTTTAAGGGTGTAAAACAGGCGTGTGTGTTATATATCTACACATACACACAAACATACGAGAGATAGAGGAGGTCAGTATACAGTCATTCGGATTTCAGACAAGTATTTTTTTGAAAAATTGTTACTTCAAAAACAATGGATTAAAAACTATAGAAGTTTATTTAAAAAAAAAAAAAAAAAAAAAAAATATAGGTAGTGTGAAAGTAAAGTGAAGCCAGAGTTTACCGCTCCAGTAAACTTTTTTCCAAGAAGGAAGAAATAAAAAAGTGACCTAGCGAGTAGCTGGAATTTTAGTGGTAAAAAAAAAAAAAAAAAAAAAAAAGTGTGAAGCTCATCTAATTCGAGATGAAAAAAAAAAATGCAAATGGCTTAACGAGATGAATTATTTTTAGAGGATTAAGACTAACATTGTTCCTAAAGACTGGATAGCGTAGGTACCCCCCCCCCACCAAAAAAAAAAGAAAAAAGGTCAATCTTTGATATTTGCTGAACATATTAAAACGAAATTATTTGCAAGAATCCTAATTGCTTCGATAAAAACCGAAGCGGTCAATTCAGAATTCACCATCGCATAACCAGTACATAAAACAAATTTGAACACTTCAATAAAACAAGGCTTACAGAATGAATTGGCAGTCCTTAAAAAGGGACAAGTGTTCTTGGTTAGGTCATCGGTGGGGGGGATTTAAGCTCTCTCGCCACGGATTCGGCGGGCCAATTGGATATCTTTCGGCATAATGGTCACACGTTTAGCATGAATGGCACACAAGTTAGTATCTTCGAAAAGACCAACTAAATAAGCTTCGCAGGCCTCCTGACAGGCCATTACAGCAGAACTCTGGAAGCGAAGATCGTTCTTGAAGTCTTGGGCGATTTCACGGACCAAACGTTGGAAAGGAAGCTTTCTGATGAGAAGTTCAGTAGACTTTTGGTAACGTCTGATTTCACGAAGAGCTACTGTTCCTGGTCTGTAACGATGAGGTTTCTTCAAGCCTCCTGTTGCAGGGGCAATTTTACGGGCAGCTTTAGTAGCCAGTTGCTTTCTGGGAGCTTTACCTCCGGTGGATTTACGAGCGGTTTGCTTGGTACGAGCCATTCTTAATTTTACTCGATCTCGCAATTTATTGAGCAGAGCTTGAGAATACAAGAAAAATGTGGCAAACGATCTTCGTGCAGCAGTCTTTATAATAAATCTTTCTGAGTTATGATTAGTCACTTTCCTTTTGTCGCCCAACAAATGATTGGTCAATTAAGGTGATCGCTGATTGGCTTAGAAGAGAGGCAATTGCAACTTTTCATTGGTTAATTTCACTGGTCGTCTGCAAGCCACTTTTCTTCAAAAATTTATAACTGTCGATTGAGTAATGCTATCGAAATTTAGTACCCAGTTTATTTTTTAAAGGGTTTCACTTTCTTAGAAATTTATATTATATACATATTGTTTCTTTATATATATTATGTAGAAATTGTCCAAATGTTTTGTATGCCCAAGTGCGTTCGGCAGTACTTTTAGCCATTATCATTTTAGTTTTAGTTTCAACTGAATGTCGTTTTTGTTTTCAGCTAAAATAAAAAATATTATTTACTTATCGGACATATAGTTTTGGCTAACAATGTTTTTTTTCTGGATTTTGTAGCGTTGCTTTCCTTATTGGCTGCCGAATCATGTAATTTAATAATTGTGTATTTCGGCAGCAATCCCTCTTTTATACAAGTTTCATTAAAAATGACTGACTATTTTAGCTGAAAACAAAAATGACATTCAGTTAAAGTCGAAATAAAATCATCCTTGATAATGGTATAACCAAAAGCATTCGGACATACAAAATATTTGGACAATTTCTACATAATTGACGTCCTGAAAAGATAAGAACACAAGAGAAATAAAATCCTTAACAGCAAGACCTTGTCAGTCGCTTTTAATGAAACACACACACACATATATATATATATTTATACACACACACATATATATATATATACACACGCATATACACACACACACATATATATATATATATATATATATATATATATATATATATATATATATATATATAAATAAATAAATAATCGATTTTGAATTAAAAGAAAATACTGAGTAAAGATCATAGATTATAAAACTGCTCTATGGCTATTTATTTTTCCTATGAGTGCCACAAAATATTTTACTTTGTCTGCCTCTTGGTTCTATCGGCAGAATACAGCGACAATTCTCATTTTTGTGGTTTGGTTGGTTCTTCACGAACACAGAGTTAATTTATTTAAATGTTTAGTTTATCTTTGGAGATTTAATGGGTTCAGACCCTCCACTTTTATATCATCATAATTTTTTATATATTTTTGTAAAGAAAAAACATATTTCTACATATTCCGAGAATTCTATACTCATGTGTACATTATTCGATAGCCTGCAAGACTGCGTCATTTTGGTACAGATTCAGATTGAATGGCGAAGGGTGAGTTCTTGTAGGGATTGTGTCATTTGTTATAGTGAATGCGGGGGGGGGGGTCGTGATTCGGATAAGCTAGGAGTCAGAGGAACAGTGTTGATCAGTCCACCCCACAATTCTTTCGGCCTTGAGCCACATATAAATATACTCATTTCTAAAATAAAACTATTTTATTTTGTCTGTCAGTCAAGGTGTATTTGAAAGATTGGAAAATTCAATAAGTCCGATACTAACTAATAGCTTGCTTGTGGGTGTTTTCAATTATTCCATAAAACTATGACATTAAATAAATGTCGGCTTTATCATTTACATTAGCCAGCATGTGTCTTATATCGTTCCCAACTCAGCGTTCCTCGCTTCCTAAAGATAACGAATTTGTGAATAGAGTTTTCAAAACGAAATTTTATAAAATAACTGATTTTCTATTTATTTCTAATCTCGTCAGTTTTAAGCTTCACCAAGAAGCGATTTTTGTCTGTGTTTTGTATGTGGCTTTTATAATTCAATTACGTTGTTATTCAAACAACTTTTAAAATAAAATTTAAAAGTGGTAACGCTCTTAGCATTTAGAACAAGGTTGAGAACAATGGGAAATAAGCAATGTTGATATTTAAAGCTTTTTTTTAAATCAAACTTATAATTTATAATATGACAATTTGCCGTCCATGTAAAAGACGATTACCAAAATGGTTAAACTAATCAAACTAAAAAGGATAAGTTCATTAATACCATTTTACGACAGACATAATTCTCTAAAAAAACCTGAATGCATAGAAATGGATTCGGCCCGTCCAATGCTAAGTATCCTTGCTAGTCTATTTAATAAAGCTGATAAAATAAATTTTATTGCAATTTTAATTCCCATCCTGTTGAACATTAGAATCGGCAGCAGATCATGAATGAGTTAATCTTTAACGTTTGGTCTTTAGTTGTGAATAACATGCTTTGTATTTGAAGGCTTCTTTAAGGCCGCCAGGTGACTTGATATAAGCGATATAACAGGAAATGATATAAATCCTTTCTTTTGCTCCCTTTGCCTACAAGATACCATAGTGACAAGTCTAGTATCCTCCCTCGCAGTGAAACTTATGCACATGGCAAGCCGACTACTTAATTTCAACATCACAACCTGGCGCATCCCACACACTAAGGCTAATCGCATAAATGATTGTTTCTCGTTTTTTCAGCTTATATATATATATATATATATATATATATATATATATATATATATATATATATATATATATATATATAAATGGTTTTCTCATAAGTATTGAATCTTGTTTTAGTATATAGTGTGTGTATAACGGTAGTTTGGATTACTACACAGTGCTTGGAAGCAGAATTGCAATGCATATATATATATATATATATATATATATATATATATACATATATATATATATATATATATATATATATATATATATATATATATATATATACACACACACACAAATGAATTTCTCATAATATATTGTTTCATGTTTTAATGTATATAAACATAAAAAGTGTGTGTGTGTGTGTGTGTGTGTGTGTGTGTGTGTGTGTGTGTGTGTGTGTGTGTGTGTATGGAAAGGCAGTTTGGAATACGACACAGTGCTTGGAAGCAGAACTGCAATACACGCACGCACACACACACACACACACACATATATATATATATATATATATATATATATATATATATATATAATAGATTTTGAATTAAAAGAAAAATAAATATCGCATCCTAAATTTGTTTTTCCTATCGATGCCACAATATTTTAATCAAATTAAAAATGATAATTTCGTTAATGCTATTTTATGAGATATATAATTCTCTAAATTGTGCGATCACACCCACTTTACCTATCGGGGGACTTCTTTAAGGCTGCCAGACGACGTGATATAAGCGGTATTTTCTTATTTATTATTCAACCCAAGCAAGACAACAAAGCCACTAAGGCGCAGGCGGTTACTGAGTGTGAAAGAATATAAGAATAACATTATTAAGGAGCGAGAGCAATAAAAGAATAGAATTTAAGTGGACAGAAAATAACGATTTACATTGCATCTAAATTTTTGAAGATCAAACTTGACTGGAAAGCAAGAGGCTGGAAGAATTAAATCAAGTCGATCATTGCTAATTGACTACCTTATGGGATGCCAATAGTAATAGAATATTATTATTGCAAAATAATAGTCTATTCCATAAGGTCTGCTAGTCGTACTTCGTTGTTCCCTGAGAAATGATAATAAACTGTTTGATTTTATTATAAGTCCTTAACTTTTGTCCAACAAAACAAACAGATTAATAAAATTAACAAGCAGATTCTACTCTGATTCGAAATTCTTAAGCAAAGTTAAACAGGTATGTAACATATGAATTTTGCTAGCGTTCTGCTGCTTGCACAGCACAGCCAAAGTAACTTGAAAATAGATGTTAAGTTAGAAAGCACACAGATACTACACTGATCACAGGCAGGGGATTAGTGATTGAAATTGATCTTCAGCTGATCCATGCGTAAGGAATGCAGTCATTTTTGACGGGCATTAATGCTTATCTGACTCGTACGAAGAATGCTGATAAAATTAACGTCCAATCACATTATCGGTTTATTTTGGAGCCTCTTTTTGATGCCGATATAATTTTACTATCACGTGTCTCTGCCAAAATAGACGAAGAAAACAAATAAAGATACGAATCTAGAACTAGCAGGACCCGCGAAAATTACATGGATTTTCTATATTCATCACGAAATATTCATAAAGAAAATATAATTTTGTGATTTGCTTAGAGAATCGAAAATCCCCGGTTTTATTTGATATTTTGAAAATAATTTAAATCAAAGACAAAATATAGTCGTACGTATAGAGATCAAGCTAAGAAAAACCACGTGATTAGATGTAGAGCTACGATGCGCCACGTGGCTTGTTTGCAATTAAGTCGTCTTGCCAGCTATTGGGACCGGGCAAAGTCTATTACCTACATCATTCTATGTGGGGGAGAGGAATAGAAAAGTTTATGTCCTTCCTTTTCTACCGCAGATTACCACATCACCTGGCGGGCGTTAAGCGAATTTCTCTAGCAGACAAAGTGGGGTAATGCCACAAGTCTCCAAAATGAGATTAATGCCAGAAGTCTCTTCCAATAAAGGTTTTAGGCTATGGAAAGTTTTCAATGTCCATTTCTCGAGAAATCTTGACGGAACATTTATTCAACAAATCAAAGTCTTCATGGAACAAATAATGAAGCTTGTTTATGAATGAGAATTTCAAATGGAAATCTAAAATGACATTTAGCCTCTAAAGTTCGCTACCAAATTAAGTAGTCGAGTAGAGACATATTCAGTAATGTTAGGTTATTAAGTTGCAAGTACGATGCACACAGTGAGGATCGAACACGCTGAGTGAGAAAGAATTGATTGGTAGCCATTATGTTAGGACGAGACGAAAGTCATTTTAAATTTGTGGCGTGGCCAGGGCCGCGGCCTACTGTCTTTAGTCAGGATCGATCCTGGTATCGAAGAACAAGCCGTCAACCCACACTCGTCGGTCGTGACGTTTGACACTGCAGCTGGTCTTTAAGTTGACCTTTTCAACTATGACCTCTCTTACCCACGTTGTGATTTTTGATCATAAGAGGGCCAAGCTGAATAATCACTGGGGAATCTCAACCAAGCTAAACCAAGGAGTTGAATACGAACACAAAATTGAAAATAAAATAAACGAGGCCGAATATATAAAAAAAAATATTATAAATTAACTGATTTAAAATATGTTTTTTTTTCGCTACACAGTAATAACCATGTTTCAAAATTGGAAGCTAAATACTTCAGATTTAATTATATAATTAAATTAAAAGCATTAGTTCCGTTTTATCTTCAAGCGAATATTGAAATAACTTAATAATCAGTTAATTTATAATATTTATGCTCTGTAAATTTACATTGTGCACTGTTTTGAAAAAATAAAAAAATATCAATAAGAACACCGGATTATATATTTTACTGTTCTTTTTATTTAAATATACATATAAAAAAATATATATTTACAATTCATTTTTTTTTTATTTTCCTTCTTTTCCCAACCCGTTTCTAATATTTGGAGACGGAACGAAAATTTCGGCTAACTTCTCTATGGGTGTCCAGATTTGACAACTGGATTCATCATCAAGTACTGTTGATTGTACTTTCACATATCGTCGGAGTTTTTCTTCATCAGCGGATAATTATAATTATAACAAAACAAAAGTCATTGAAACAAAGCAAGTTCAGTCGGCCAATGATGACAATTCTAGAACAACGTAACTATAAACAATTTTTTCTATCCTCTGCCAGCCGCTCTGATGGAGAAAGCATTACCTCGAACCGTCGCCAGTGAGACACGCTGCAAGAGCCACTCCGTTTCGCGAGGCTCGTTCCTTAATCGAGACGCAATCGCGCCAATCCTCCGAAAGAACGCCATCGGACGAGGGCCAATAACCCCTGAAGTCTCCACTGCCACAGGAGTAAAAAAAAAAAATCTATCAGCAAGAGAAGAATATTTAACTATTTTTTACATCTCTGCGTCCCGGGCGACGAACCCCGGCTCAACCGCGGACCTGATCAAATTACCAGCCGAAAATGTATCCGCACAGGTCGCATCCCAAATCAACGACTTATCCATTTCAAAAAAGAAGATGGTAATGCTATCCGGCCGCTTTCCATCACCACGGTAGAGGCCTACGGGTTCGATTTGGGAAGGGAACCCAGCTGCATCCAAACCTCTTTTGATGATGTCGTTAATTGCTGCATGCCGTGGAAAGCGGCCGGCACTACGACGACAGGAGAGAGGATTATAATTATTATAATTAATATTATCATTAGGTTGGAAAACAGCAAAATGGCCAAAATTCTCATACCTCGCTGTCCGCGTAACTCGCTGCAACTCCGGACTGCAACACCAACTCCAAATATTTTAGTCCCCGTGGGCACTTGTATTTATGGGTGTCCATTCCAACTGGTATGGTGCAGGCGCATAGGTTGGTTTTATGCAAATAACTCAAAATTCAACTCGTCTCCTTCTTTCGTTCTGTTTCACAATTTTGGAAGATCCGCCCCCCACTGCTTTGGGAGGAGCCATTATATGATGTCAGTCTTCCTGACGTCTCGTCCTTTCATTCTCTGTTTCAGCCTTCCAAATTTGGAAGAGCCTCCCTCCTCTGGGAGGAGCCATTATATGACGTCAGTCTTCCTGACGTCTCCTCCTTTCATTCGCTGTTTCACCCTTCCAAATTTGGAAGATCCCCCCCAATGCTCTGGAAGGAGCCATTATATGACGTCAGTCTGCCTGACGTCTCCTCCTTTCATTCTCTGTTTCACACTTCCAAATTTGTAAGATCCCCCCCACTGCTCTGGGAGGAGCCATTATATGACGTCAGTCTGCCTGACGTCTCCTCCTTGCATTCTCTGTTTCACACTTCCAAATTTGGAAGATCCCTCCCACTCGTCTGGGAGGAGCCATTATATGACGCCAGTTTTCCTGACGTCTCCTCCTTTCATTCTCTGTTTCACACTTCCAAATTTGGAAGTTCCCCCCACCTCTGGGAGGAGCCATTATATGACGTCAGTCTTCCTGTCGTCATCTTCTTTCGTTTTCTGTTTCACACTTCCAATTTTGGAATCCCCTCCCTTCTCCGGGTGGAGCGATTATATGACGTGAGTCTTCCTGACGTCTCCTTCTTTTGTTCTCTGTTATACACTTCCAATTTTGGAAGATCTCCCCTACTCAGGGAGGAGTCATTATATGACGTCAGTCTTCCTGACGTCTACCTCAATTGATCATTCTGTCTTCACAATTATAATTTTGTTTCTCAGAGAAATTTTGGTTTATAATTTTCCTAGTACGTAGACATTCACACCTTTGAACAGTCGACTTTAATCTCTGGCCCCTAAAACTGTCAGCTGTGTCTCGCAAAACAGTTACAATCGTATTGTGTATCTCTTTCCACAGAATTCGTACACCTGTTCTCAATATCCTGGGAAAATGAGTGCTTTTCTGATAAAAACAATAAAATCCTTTAACCCTTTTCGTCCGTATGGCATGTTAAATATTGTTACAAATCTGAAAGGATCAGGGAGAAGTCTAATTTGTTTGGCTTGTTTCTAAAATAAAGAAAAGCGATAAGCGTTTTACTATGGCACCGAGATATGAAGTATTTAAAGAAAAAAAATTTAATTGAATTGAGGAAATTGATTTAAGCAAAAATTATAGTTAACACAAGTTTTTACTTTGAGTTTAAGGTTTTAGAAAGAGGAATTGTCTGATAAATTAATATTTACCTTAAGAGGCATGTATACATGAACACACACACACACACATATATATATATATATATATATATTTAGGGAAAGATGTATACAAAATTGAAAACGTTTTCGTGTAACGCGTTTTGTCCCTTAAGACTTCATCAGACTAAAATAGAACGAAACGCATTACCTGAAAAGATTTCACTTTCTCATACATCTTTCCTCCAAAATTGTTCTGGTGATATAAAAACTTATATATAGTTATTCCATACACACACACACACACACACACACACACACACACACACACACACACACACACACACACACACACACACACACACACACACACACCTACATATATATATATATATATATATATATATATATAACAAAAATCTAAAATGTTGTTGTGACCAACAGACTAGTTGCTAAAAGACCTAAAGAAAAAATCAAGAAAAACCTTAGCCAATAAAAAATATTAAGCTAAGAAGAAAAACAAAAGACAAATACCTATTAAAACAGTAAATAAAAGTGCCCAATGCTTAACCTGTCCAGATAGAGCAAATACCTCTTCACAGCGTCAATCTTTAACTAGGCACGACTCGAGTCACTACTCAAGTTTCTCATATGAAAGAAGGATGGATTTATCATTTATACTCATGTACCGTCATACGACGTAACTTATTGCATCACCGGGGGGGGTAAACAAATAAAATATTCGTGTATATCAGTTGCCCTCACGGAGGAAAAAGAAAATAAGCGAAGAAAAAAAGAAACATGTATGGACCTAGTTGAACATCGGTGACTACACTAATCGAAAAAGGAAAGGGAAAAACACTAATCTGATATCAGGTGGTACAATAAGGGTTTTATATTATGTCCACACCTGCTGACTTTTTATTTAACCCTCTTGGATCGCTACTCAAAGTTAGTATCGCAAACATTTCCTCTGGGCACCGCCTATCACTGGTATTTTCACACTGTCCATTTTTCTTAAGAATTTCAAAGTAATGATTGGAGACTTTCTCTCTTAATTTTCCATTACTAGGCTGTCACATTTTCATATTTACTATGCTTGAAACTCAGTCTATGGTTACAATTTCCCTTTCAGCGGCTCCAACCTATTACCCCCCCCCACACTCCTCATTAACCCTATTCTTGTTTTCTACTTCCGTTTTCGCTAAATCCACTCTGTCGCCAGCCGTACAATTACCTTCCAACGGACAGACGCTTTTAATTCCACAGTTACACCCAGGTTCATTTTGTTGACCCCCACAAATTTAATGGAGCAACTTTTTTATCGTGATTATCAATTTTTTTCATATTTTCCCGTTACAAAAACATTATTTTATTAGATTACGCATTTTCTCTGAAGCAACGAAAAAGTTTCGAATTATTTTTAAATTTATTCCTCTTTTGTTAGTTTTTAACTGATTGACGGGTTGAACAAAATCATTTTCCATCCTTTATTCATTTCATTGTTTGAATTTGTATTTTTGTCCATTTTCTTCCAGGCTTCCTGTTCTATTTTTTTTTTTTTAGATTTCCCAAAGCCATTTTCGTTTTTAGTGTCAGTTGACAATCTACTGCAATTGACTTATCCAAGCGATTCTCAAAATATTGTCACGGCATAAATGCATGTGGTTGTTTAAGTAGGAATGATAATGTGTTAATATTTGAATAAATAATTATTAAACTTTTTTTTTCAAATAATTGAAGAATAGTGAAAGAATCAGGTTATTTTAAATACTTTGTTTTAATATGCATTTATTAAGTATTATTCTTTTTAAATAGTTGGATAGAAAGATTGAAATAAAGTTCATATTTTAGTGTTTTTTTAATCTGTTTTTATTTCATAACTTAAAAAAATTTGCCAAGTGAGCAGAGATATTCTCATTTGCTCCCAGGTGTGCCGTTGCTTAAAAAAAAAAGGTTCGTTACAATTATCCGACTTAGTTACATTGCCATATTTCCAGATCTTCAGCATGGCTTATTGTCGACTAAGAGGGTTAAATCTACATCCGGGTCCCAAGCTTCGATTCTTCGTCTATTTTATGTTCCTATTGTTTGACTAAACGATTCTGCTTTTTTTTTATCATTAACTACTACTTTTTTTAAAAAAATTATTATAAGCCTAACATCTCTATCGAGGACGAAATTCCTTATCTTAATTATACAGCAGCTTCCACACGCATATTCCCCCCCTAAATTATGTAAAAATTAAAATAGGTCAGCGTGGAAAATCGTTCATTTAAAAGACTAGAATCTCGCCAACTGTCAAAGTAGAACAAGAAAGTATCTAAAGTCAAACTTACTGGTAGAAAGAGGAAGTTTAAAAAAAGCGAAAGATTGAAATAAAGCAAGTTCATATTTTGGTGTGGTATTTTGTTTTTAATTGTTTTTCTTTCATTGCATTTAAAAAAATTTTGCCAAGCGTGCCGTAATATTTTCATTGGCTCTGAGGTGTGCCGTTTCTTAAAAAAACGTGTTCGTTACAATTATCCGACTTAATGCTTAGTTACATTGCCATATTTGCAGGTCTTCAGCATGGCTTATAGTCGACTATGAGGTTTAAAATTTACATCCCGGTACACACCACTATCAGCTCCGATTCTCCGAATATTTTGTGTACCTATTGTTTGAATAAACGATTCTTTTTTTTTTTTATATAGTTTTTTATCATTAACTATCTTTCTTTTTGAAATTATTAAAAGCCAGTCAGGTCTATCGAGGCTGAAAGTCCTTATCTTAGTTATACGATAGCTTCCGGAATATCATTTGTTTTCAGGGACACCAGGATCTTGCCAGAATTGTATTTAGGGATTATACATTGCCAAAGTATACCAAGAAAGTATCTAATGTCAAACTTACTGGTAGAAAGAGGAAATTTTAAAGAAAAAAAAATGAAAAAGGGAAAGCAATTCGTGGGTGCTTATATCCAACAATTGAACTGGCGTCGACGCTTTTTGATATGGCGTTGGGTGAAAGACTTCAAGCGTTAAGAACATCCCGAAAGGTTAATTTTAAAATTTTGAAGGCAAGAAGCCAGAAAGAAAATTAAAATTACAACCTTTAATCAAGGCTCAGTTTTCAGTGTATAGGAAAAAAAAAATGACACTGTAGAAATAAAGTTTTAGGGTTTTTGCAAACGACTAATGATACTTGGAACCAGCGGAGGAAATTCTATAATACATAGCGGACTTTAAGACATGCAAGGGAATGAAGGGGGGTGGGGGTCATCTGGGTGAAGAGATGAATTGTATAGAATGGGAGTCACTTTAGTCGGGTGCTTTTTACATGAACTTTAAGCTTTTTCGAGCCATTAAATGATTAGTTTTGTTTTTTTATTGTAAGCGTCGTTATTTCGTGTTCCACACGAAAACACGACTGAAGACTAAAGTTCGATTATTTGGGTTTAGTAAACAAAATTAAATGAAGACAATGTAGGGTTTAAAACATTAAAACAACGTTGCTTAGAACAAATGAAGGCCCGAATTCACTTTTTTTTTATCCTCAAGCAGCAATAGAAGGATTTGAGTATAGCAGATATCTTAGAAAAGGAAGACGCTGATGATTTGGCGGGAAGATGGTGAACTGCTCGCTTTCGGTAACAATTTGTCTAAGATATGAAGACCGTAAGTTTTTCTGCCTTCGATTCGTAGTTTGGTGACATTTTGAAAATGATACAATTTTACAAGAATCTAAATTGCGTCGACAAAAACTGAAGTGGTTAACTCGAAATTCACCATCTTCTAGTCAGTAAATAAAACAACTGAGGAGAACACAATGAAGTAATAGACCTTCGAAACGTTTCTACTCTGGATACCGGTGAATGAATTTTAAGCCCTCTCGCCACGGATCCGGCGGGCCAATTGGATATCTTTCGGCATAATGGTCACGCGTTTAGCATGGATGGCACACAAGTTAGTATCTTCGAAAAGGCCAACTAAATAAGCTTCGCTGGCTTCCTGAAGGGCCATTACAGCAGAACTCTGGAAGCGAAGATCGGTCTTGAAGTCTTGGGCGATTTCACGGACCAAACGTTGGAAAGGAAGCTTTCTGATGAGAAGTTCAGTAGACTTTTGGTAACGTCTAATTTCACGAAGAGCTACTGTTCCTGGCCTGTAACGATGGGGTTTCTTCACACCTCCGGTTGCAGGGGCACTTTTACGGGCAGCTTTAGTAGCCAGTTGCTTTCTGGGAGCTTTACCTCCAGTGGATTTACGAGCAGTTTGTTTAGTACGAGCCATCCTCAAGTCTACTGTGCGTAGCTTTTTGTATTAAAAAAAACCGAAGGCGATTTAGGTGAGATTCATACAGCCGATTTTATAGTAAATCCCTCTGCTTTATGATTAGTGGATTTACATTCGGCGCCTAACTGCTGATTGGTCAATCAAGTTGATCACTGATTGGCTTAGATGAGAAGCAATTGCAGCTTTTCATTGGTCAATTTCACTTGCTCTTTGGAGCCTACATTTGAAGCGTTTTACAACTGTAAATCGATTGAACAATGATTTTATATTTATTTATTTAATAAATCAACGCTATCCCAATTTTCTACCTCATCTGTTTTTAAAGGTTAACATTTTTTCAGTAATTCATATTATACACATTTTATTTGTTTATTATAGATTTTGAATTACAAGAAAAACAATAGGAAAAGATCAAAGTATTTGAAAATTGGCCGATAAAACTGTACACATGGATTCCATATTAGTCTCTTCAGTACTGCAAGACGTTTTAGTGTTTCTGTAAGTCGATTTATTTTTGGATTTATTTCTTACTAATGCCAATGGGAAAAGAACGAATCTATATCTACTTAATAATACGGTAAACTGAACTCTTTAGCCTTGGTTGCCGACCGGTATAAAAGAATGACAACTTTGAATCCAGAACAATGCAGAAGGCAATGTGAAATGTTGCCCAAGAAAATTCGATGCAATGCGCCGGTTATAGATTTCTACAGAAAAGGAAGCTGTGGAGGGATATAATCGTCTACGCCTGAAAGGCGATGACACTTAAATAGAACGAGTGAGAAAAATATTTGAAAGCGACAGTCTTGATACCAATCAGGGATCAATGTTCTTTGATGAAGATTCTCACACCCACTTTTAACAAAAAAGACGCCTCTCTTTTTAATGCCCTTGATATCGGTTCGACCCCTTATCTTCTCCCCCTCCTTACCTATAGATAAAATAACAGGG
Organism: Acanthosepion esculentum; assembly: GCA_964036315.1. Taxonomy (NCBI): domain Eukaryota; kingdom Metazoa; phylum Mollusca; class Cephalopoda; order Sepiida; family Sepiidae; genus Acanthosepion; species Acanthosepion esculentum. Next base: position 23,266,644 of record OZ038509.1, on the reverse strand, counting down.
CGGGTGTTCCTTTTTAATGCTCTTGATATAGGCATGAATCCATTTCCCTTGACACACCTCTTCTACAACTAAAATAGCAGGGTCAGTGTTTCCTTTTAAAGCCCTTAATATAGGCATAAATCTTTTTTTCTTCCCACCCACAACTATAGCTAATAACCGGGCGAGTGTTTATTTTTTATTTTTTAATGGCTCCATTTCTTCTGACCCTCATCTTCTACAGCTAAAATAGCAGGGTAATTTTCTTTTTACATTAATTTTCTCCACGTACAAGGCTCAAGAGCTACTCAAGGTAGAGAGTTACAAATTAAAAGGTACAGTTTATGGGAATATGTGGGGAGGGAGGATAACGGTTAACCCTCGACTTTAATAGGTTAAGATTGTAGTGATGAGGGGTGCATTCTCTTGGGAGTCGGTTCCACAAAGTGGAGGCTCATGGGAAGAAGTTGCTCAAGTGGAACTTACATCTCACCCATGGGATACGAAGGGAATGAAAGGGGGGGTAGTTCGCTGCAAGGTGCGTGACATGGCGACTGTTAGTCATGAAGGTTAGAGCTGGTGGAACTAAGGAATGTAGTTCGTCTGAACATTTGCCATGGAAATAGCGATAGAGTAGCGAAAGGCCTACGACATTTCTGATGTGGGAAAGGCGGGAGTGTAAGGCGGAAAAAATACCTCAAGGACGCAGAGACACTTTCAGATTCTATCGAGACTGGAAAGTGAATACGAGGCAGGTCCTATCCATATATGGCAGAAGTTCTCCATTTTCGTCCTGACCTGGCTAGAGGAGTCAGGTACTTACTGGAGCGGTACTATAAACAGATCCTTTTCTCAGAAATGGAATGTATGTCCGATTTCCACGTGAGGTCTTAAGGCCCAATATGCGTTCAAAGCACGGGGGGGTCTTCGGGGGGGGGGACACCTGTTCATGGCGATTGGTGAAATTTCGGGGTTCGCTCGGTGATGATGGAACGTCACTCGTCTCATTCTCGAGGCATTAAATGTGACCAGGCAGTTCTTTCCCCAACTGATCTGTTAGAGCTCGTTCAGAGGAAAGATCAGACGCCAAGCTCTGGTCATCTATAGTTTGGGATGTGAACCCATACACCGTTGCATCATCAGCATATATATTCACGGGGTTATATTCTTAGGCAGATCATTTATGTAAAGTAGCTGAGTCGAGAGGCGAGCCTTGGTAGAAGCCTACGTTGATCGCTCGGGACTCAGAGGACTGGCCGTTAACAACTACCTTCATTGACGTACCCTTAAGGAAGGACTTGATAACTAAGAAGACTCTTCCAGTGAGTTCATAGCTAGTGAGCTTGTGCAGTAACCATCTGTGCCACACTTTGTCAATGGCCTTTGAAATTTCTAATGCTATCGTCCATGAGATGTATTTCTTGCCTAGTGCCTCACTGGTTCTGTCAGCAGTGGACAGAGCCGATCGAAACCCGTACTGCTTGTCGCTCATGATGTCCCTGTTGAGATGATTAACAGCCTTCTTGTTGATGATAGCTTCAAAACGTTTGCTAATAACACTGAGGAGGTTGATGGGTCTATACCAAGATAGAGATGAGCGTTGTATGAAGTAGCATATCAGGGGATGCCTTTGGTTTGGTACTGAATGATCTGAAGTGCCCGGGGAGATGGTGGCTTCAGAGGTAGGATGTCGGGGAGAGGTCATCGAGAACACGCGTGGGATCTTCGATGATTTGTGTGTCAGGTCGCTGGTGACGATCAGGTATATGCCTTCTTCATCGATTTTGTTCGAGTGGACTAACCACTTTTGGGGGTGACTATTGAAATTACCACAAATATAAAAGCTAGCTGAGGGACACTCAGTGATGATGTTATCATTCATGTCAAATATTCGGTTATCCTGAAGACGATACACAGTGAAAATGAAAATGGTACTGTGGGCAAATACCACGCGGAAGCACATATACAGGAGATCAGGGCCCTCGTTTTGGGGTTCTCTGCCATTTGGGAACTCGTAATGTACTCGAGAAAGGCATGAATCCATTTTTTTCTGTCCCTCCTCACATAGAGTGCATTTCCTAGCAGGGTAAACTGGTTGTTGTGGAAGATTCCACAATGTCTTAGTTTTATTGCATTACTTTCATTTTACGATTCGGGGTGGATTTTCTATAATTGAGGTCTGTCGCAGTTAGCTCCTCCTCAGTTCTTTAATCCTTCAACAGGGGTCTCTCTCCCCTGACTATAAATACTGGCTGACCCTTCTCTCTCTCTCTCCTTTCCGACCCAGGCCTTGGGCCGCTACCTCGCACGGAGACGAGGTAAAATCTCTCTTTTTCCACTTAAGCCAATATGTGACCTCTCACAGATACAGCGTTTCCCAAATTCTGGGAACGCGCTAAGAACAATACACATACGTACGAACACTTACAACACACACACATAATTTCTTCATACAAACCCTATGTAACAGTCCATGTCTTTGTTTAACTTGTTTTGTTATTAATATATATTTGTTTACCCATATATATCGGTCTTGTTTGTTTTCTTTGTCATCTTTGGACTTAATTAAAGGCCGACATTCTTATGTAGCTGGACCCGCCAGCAGGAAAGTTTAACCTTCTGATATCTCTTCACATCTTCACCCCCACGGTCCGCTACAAGTCCTGGTTGTAAAAAAATTTAAACTATCCAAGGATTTATGCCTTTAACTTATATAAACATTATTCCTCGCAAAAAAAAGAATTTCTCGAAATTTCCTAAAATTAAATAAGTGAATGTGGGCAACTGATACATTATGAACACCATCGTCTTAAAAAAAATTTTTTTTTAAATCGTGAATAATTATTTTTTTTGTAATTGTTTTTCTTTTTTTAAATTCTGTCTCACTTCTTAGCAGAGATTAGGTGATATTGTTAAAGAACAATATAAACTGGAAAAGCTTAAGTACAATTCAGCGACTCCCAATATTTATAAGTTTTAGTGGGTATAAACTTGCCGACTTTTGTAAATACGGATGTCCATACACGACATTATCAGAAAATAAGAGTTCTAACTATAGTAAAATTTAAAACAAAGAGTACTTACAATTCAATGAAACAGATTACAGAGAATATCTTCCCAAGTTTTTTTTTTCGATTACTTGATTGTTCAAAATTATATAAAAGGTGCTCACGTTACATTCAAGTAAATTTGACATATATCCACCGTAAAAAAAATCATATTGATAAACTTCAGATTCAACACCTTAAATAAACAGCTACAGCCGTGTTAAAAATGTATTCCTGCGATATTTTAACTTTAAAGTGATATTTGTTTCAAATCAGATTATTAAACAGTTAATATTACGCGAATAAAGTTTCAGAAATATAAGCTAAACTTTGGCCGTTGAGATTTAAGTGGTTTTCTTTGGCAACTAGAAATCAGTAGACCGGGATTGTGAACTCTGGCAATGTGTTCGTCCGGTTATTATCTGGTCGAATGCAAAGTTAAATCTGTTAGGTTTGAATTCGGCTATAAAAAAAAAAGTGATAATGACACAGAAAACGTAACTAGAAATTTTAACGACGCAAGTTTTTTTGTTTTTTTTTAAATTCCAGTACAATTTCCACTGTAAATATTTAGTCTATAAAAATTAAAATGCTATGATTCAGTTTTATATAATCAAGTTTAATTTTAAAATAGGAATAATGCCGCCATGGGACTGCTAAATAATATAAAGGCTTTTTTATATAGTTGGACAATCGAGTCATTTATTAGTAGTGCAAAAACGGTGCAAATCTAAATCTTAATTTTGAAGGATACCAGTGATTTTTTTTTGGGGGGGGGGGTAAAGACAAAGAACGAAAAAGAGAAAAAGTTCGTTTCAGGAGAGTTCAGGACAAGTAATTTGAAACACACCGAGCAGGACCAAGAATCTTGATGGTTTTGATCAGTTATTCAGGTTCGATACCTGGAACGGGGGGGGGGGATTCTTTTTTTTTTTTCCTAAAAGATTGACTAAAGACGTAAATGTCGAGGTTTTAAGATCTTTGGGTTGACACGTTAATTGAAAGGAATCGGATTTTATGGAAATACTTTAATTTCGTTTCTGTCGAGGATTGCTCTGCAGAAATTAAATTAATGAATTTCGATAAGGTCTGAGGCCTTTGTTGGGAATATTTGAGCGATTCAATTAGTTCAGTTTAAAAATTAATGGAATGAAAAAAATTAAAATACCGAAGATCGGCTGTAAGCCCTGATTTTAAAGACCCAAGAAATGGTTTCAAGCACCAGAAAGAGGAAAGAGTGCAGATTTTTTTAAAAATGCACTTAATTCGAAATCCACCATCATCTCTAACCTGCAAAGAAAAAAAATAATTTAATAAATTGATGATTTATTTGCCCTTAAAAGAGGAATTTTTTATTAATGTCCCTGTGAATAGATTTTAAGCCCTCTCGCCACGGATCCGGCGGGCCAATTGGATATCTTTCGGCATAATGGTCACACGTTTAGCATGAATGGCACACAAGTTAGTATCTTCGAAAAGACCAACTAAATAAGCTTCGCTGGCTTCCTGAAGGGCCATTACAGCAGAACTCTGGAAGCGAAGATCGGTCTTGAAGTCTTGGGCGATTTCACGGACCAAACGTTGGAAAGGCAGCTTTCTGATGAGAAGTTCAGTAGACTTTTGGTAACGTCTAATTTCACGAAGAGCTACTGTTCCTGGCCTGTAACGATGGGGTTTCTTCACGCCTCCGGTTGCAGGGGCACTTTTACGGGCAGCTTTAGTAGCCAGTTGCTTTCTGGGAGCTTTACCTCCGGTGGATTTACGAGCGGTTTGCTTGGTACGAGCCATTCAATATTTATTGTGTAAAATTACATAATTGTGGCACAAGGCTGGTCTTCACTGACTATCTTATACCTAGCTAATCCGATTCACGACCCATTCACTCATTACAATTTACCCATTCACAACAAGAACACGTCCATCACCAATCAATCCTCCATGCACCATAATACCACATCTTCTCCAGGGGGACCTACAAAAACGCGCCCCATGCCATAAAAATTTAATGATACTAAAATATATATAAAAATCTATGATGAAAAAATGAGAGGGGAGGGAGATGAACCCAATAACAAACTAAAATATTAACACAAATCAAATTAAACATAACTGATGTTAGTAGGACCCGTCCAACCCTCAAAAGAGAGAGGCCGCTGTATTCTGCCCAGGGGATAAAATCAAGAAGCTCTCTCGCTGAGGGAGTGGGAAAGGAGAAAATATAAACGGTCATGGGAAATATAAAAGCTGACCCAGTCGAGATGAAAAGGGGAGCCAAAACAAACTGAGGAGGTTAGGAATCTCGACTTGGATCATAACCAAAGATATAGCCGGGAACAGGCCAGGAACAACACTTACTCACATTAACTAGGTACACAAAAGCTTGTTTAACCTAACCAAGGGGAGGGCTCCGCAGGAAACCACCCCGATATGACGTAAGTTGACCTAGAAGCGAAAATCAAGGCTAGCCCCGTTCAAACGAACCAAGCTCACCTCAGTCACCCACCTTTCGCTGAAGACTGTCGAATACAATCATTTTCTATCAGTTCTAATCTTCATCTTGAGCTGATGCTCAAAGAATCGGATTAGATCCTGATGAGAAAGACGGTTGCCTCGCAAGACTTCTTCCTGTCGCGTCGTCCAAATCACCATTCGGGCCGTGGCTAGCAGCGTCAGAAACACCATTCTTTTCACCCCAGAATACGGGGACGATACATTGTCACACGCGTATGCGCGATCAATGGGCACGAGCTTTTCGGGAGCGAGACTAGTCGTCAACACGCCGACATGGTCCCATAAGGGGCGGACCCGGAGACAATGGTAGAATGCGTGCGAAGCCGTTTCCTCTAAACCAAGGCCACACCGTTCACAGTCTGGCAAATCCGCCAAGCCCCATATGAAGGCCTTGTCATTGAGAGGCAGCCGATTCCGAGCCAATCGCCAGGTAAGCGAAAACTCAGGGTTACTGAGTTAATCCGCAGCTGGCGCCCAAGACCAGTAAGAGCGAAACTCATCATCTGACACGTCGAACTCCTCGCGTAGGGAATACTTCGCGACTCCCTCCACTAAATAACGATAGAAGACCTTCCTAGGCTGTGAAAAGTCACTGGACCGAGGAATGATCGTCAAAGCGTACCGACACTCGCGTTGGAAATCCGATTGATCCTGGGGCTTACGACGGCCCTCAACCCGCGAGATGGGAGGATTGATAGTAAGGCAAGGGAACGCATCCCTAACAATCCCCGCCATAATCGAATCTCCTGTCAATGCGCGGCGTAGGAAAGCCAACCTCGAGGCGAGTTTGTGGCTCGCCAAGTGTGGCATTCCCTGCCCCCCATGACATGGACGTTGTGCATAGACTCGTCTGTCGACCTGATTCACGCGTCTCCTGCATAAAATGGAGGTTAGCGAGCGCTCGAGCGGCTTCCTATGGTCGTCACAGAGAGAAAGTACAGACAATCGATAAAGGACAATCGGGAAAATGTATGTAGCACACACCTCCGCCCTGACCTTCACGGACAACCTCCGTCGATGCCAAGTCTGACCGGCAGCATCGACCTTTGCTCGTACTTCAGACCATTTTTCTCCAGCTGGAGGTTAGGTCCAAACCACACTCCAAGAATGCGGACAGGACCGTCCGTCCAACCGAATGGCCCCGGAAGATCGACCCCCTTCCAGGCACCTAACCGCAAGCCGGAGGACTTGTCACGGTTTATCTTGGCCCCTGTCACCTATTCGTACCGATCAAGCGCCTTCAGTACCGCCTGAATGTCGCTACGGGACGACACGAAAGCAGATACGTCATCGGCGAACGCGGAAACCCCGGCTCGAGCCCCTCCAGTAACGATGATTCCACGTAGGGCCGGACTGCACGCCCTGTCCTTCAACCGGCGAAGGAGAGGCTCCAACGCCAAAGCATAAAGTAGGGGCGACAGTGGACAACCCTGACGAACCGACCTAGACAGCGCAAAAGCGCTCGATAGCTTCCCGTTCACCTGTACCACAGCACTGGGGGAGGCGGCTAATCTAGCGTCAGAAGTCGGGTTCGAATCCGGCGGCCTGCAGGACAGCCGCAATGTAGCGATGGTCAACCCTATCAAGTGCCTTGGACTGATCTAAATTGATCAGCGCGGCCTCATCATCGTCTTTTACACCCTCTATGATCGTGCGGATCAGATGCAGGTTGCTCTGAATTGTTCGACCCCTCACAGCACAAGTCTGCTCAGGACCCAACAGAGACTCGGCAACTGACTGCAAACGCTCCTGGGAAAAACTAGCCTTAAGCGTCTTCACCTTCTCAGTTGTGGAGTCGCTTTCTTTTCAGGGCACGCTTTGGCCATGTGCCCCAATATCCCACACGCCCAGCAGTAGGGTTTACGTCCCCCGACCACAACCAGCATCCGTCTTTCCCTGCACATTATGATATTGGGAATACCGGTGATGTTCTGACGGGTCAATGTGATTTCTATTGCCACATCACCCGTCGCAATTCCAGCTTTGCTGATTACTCCTGTAACTTTCTCCACTTTTCCATACTGGGCAAAAAAGGCCCCCAGCCGATCTTCTGTGATATCTATGGGCACCCCATGCTCTATCACATTTGTTCTTCGGGTGCCGATATACTCAGTTTGAAGTCGGAGTGTCTTTGAAGTCAAGGCACTTCAGGTCAACTTTTTGGCCTCTTCCTCTGTTGACATCAGCAGATTCCAAAGCGCCCTCGATCTTCTTGCCAAAATCTTTGGCACAATATTGAGGCTCTTAAGGGCTTCCTAATTAAATTCCGATTTTTTATATCGTCCGTCAGCAGTGAAATAGTCTTTACCTTCACGGCGTCGAAAGCTTCCTGAATAGTGAGGAGCCTATTCCCTTTAGTAAACTGTTACACCGGCCTTTCTAACACAAGGGAATTACACCGGTTCTCACTATACATAGTGCCAGTAATACCTACCCGGGGTGTGTAAGCAGCGACAGTACTACAACTGCCTAGCTGAGTAGTACCCGTTTCCTACCTTTGTATCTGTGATGTTAAATACACTTGTTCCTTAAACCAACCTCGACTTGATTTTCTTCTTTTTACTATTGTGCCACGACACAACATAAACTCTTCATATTTCTTTCTCAGCTCAGCATAATAATATGCCGCGTCCTTTTTGGGCCGAGTTTCTGCACGGGCCGATTTTTTTGGTGATACATCTTCACTTATCACCGACGAAAGTGTAACGCTTGACGAAAGTGGTGTCCCTAAACTATCGCCTTCGTCAAGTGATACACATCGGCGTAACAGATTATAAAAACCAAACAGGAGTAATTCTCGTTCTCTTTTTACTCACTCGTGCGTCTCACCTCTGCTGCCAAAATGTGACCCTTAAGGAACTCCCGTCTTGACTAATGCAGTCAGGCGTAAAAGAACTTTACAACATTTCACGCAAGTACAATCTCTGAATTCTTACCAACTTGTCCAATAAACAATCTCTAACATGCAAGATACTCATTCCTCTAAACTACAGTTTAATAATTGATCTAATCTTATGAGGTCAAGTAAAAACATTTCATTGGTGACTCCGACGTGATTAGGAAAGGCTGACGTGATCTGATATGGCCACATTTCATTGGTGACCCCGTCGGGATTAGGAAAGGCTGACGTGACGTAATCTGAGAGGGCCACATTTCATTGGTGACCCCGACTGGATTAGGAAAGTCTGACGTGATCGGAGAGGGCCACATGTCATTGGTGCCCCGACGTGATTAAGAAAGGCTGACGTGATCTGAGAGGGCCACATTTCATTGGTGACCCCAACGTGATATATTAAAGAATTTCTTTATAATTTCTTTAATCTCTGTGAGTGGAGTATTGTGACGATCTTCATCACACATACATACATACATACTTACACAAATACAAATCATACAATGACAAGCATTCATTGGATATTCCACTGCCGACAACACTTCGATAGCTTCGCAGATTCTTAGGATTAATCAATTACTGCCGTCAGTTTATCCCTAAATGTTCACACATACTGGCACCCCTGACAAATCAACTCCTTAACCAGGGGAAACGCAACGCCAAAATTACGCTCAATGGTGAAACTCTCACTACATTCAATCAAGCCAAGGACGCCATGGCGAATTTCACCAAACTTACTTATCTTGAAGAAGATAATAAAACACACTTATCTTGTGGAATCGTCCATATGTTTCCACTCACCCCCGTTAAAAAATAGACTATTCCATAAGAGCTAGTTTCGACCAATCAACACCACACATTGCGAAACTCGGCTTATTATTGGTCGACGACGACCCCAGAATGGTTTTACCGCCAAAAGTCGCTGGAGCCTGTTCCAACTTCTCAGAGTAAATAAAAGGACAAATTTCAGTCCAATTCACCAGTCAGATATTCGCCTTCAGAGAGATTTCCACAGAGATCCACGCGTGTCTACATTTTGACTAAAAGACTTTGCGCGCGTCAACACCTGACTCAACTTTCAACCTCTTTCTGTCTCTCTCTGAATCCATTGCACATTTCTAAAAAAAAGTGTTATCTACTCTACTAAACAGAAACTGCAATTCAAGCATTGATAAAAAATACAGTCCAGGGTGAATAACTCTGTCAAAACAAGAACAAACAAAAATCTCGTATTACATTACTTTAAAATTTATCCCTCGATAAATTTTCCTTAAATTTACATGTGAACATTTTTCTAAACAAAGGAACATTCCTGAACTGTAAATTCATTAAGATACTTAATTCACATTTCGTCAAACATCCATATAACCAAAACTGAAACACAAGCTTTTTCCAAATTGTATTATAATTTATTGTATATAAATGTTCAGTGTTTTTCTAATTGAATTCACGACTACCGTTGTTTCTTTGTTCAATATTGCCTTGAGATTTATTCAACTTGTATGTCTATGCTTAATATTGTTGTGATTAATATGAAGAACATGCTTTTCACGCTTATCATCTCAAACCAAAAAACCTTCTGATTTCACACTAATTTCATAGCAATCCCAACAATCTCTTACTACCGACGTTTCTTCAGAAGCAAACGGAGCTGCATTGCATCAGCATACAGGTAAGGTAACTAAGCCACTTTCATTTTTCTCTGTAAAACTTAGTCCTCCTCCCAAAAAATACAGCCTTTCTAGCGTGAGCTATTAGCTATTTACATCCATCAAATACTTTCGTTATCTTTTGGAAGGGCGCAATTTCACCGTTTTTACTTTTTACTGATGACAAACCTTATTTACGCTTCACATGCTAAGAGCGACAAATATAACCCTCGTGATTACCGACAGCTGGACTATATTTCCCAATTCACAACGGATATTCGATACATACAAGGGAATCATAATACTGTTGCAGACACGCTGTTGCCCGCTCTTATTATCAACGCGTATACCAAACAACCATTGAATTTTGAGACACTAGCCGACGAACAACAAAGGGACGAAACTCTGTCAGACCTTAAAGCAAATACATCTTTACGGATTGAGCCACGTCCTGTGCCCTTCAGCAGTAGGCATTTATTATGTGACACCAGTGCAAGTCACCCCCGACCTTTGGTTCCTTCTTCCATGAGAAGACAGATATTCGACCACTTCCATTCACTATCGCATCCTGGACGGCGGATTACTACAAAGTTAATCGGTGAACGTTTCGTTTGGCCTAAAATGAGTTCCGACATTAAACGCTAGAGACTCAGACTTGTGTCAGATGCTAGCGAACTAAGGTACATCGACATGTTAAATCACCTCCAGGACTCTTCGCAGAACCTGATGGCCGTTTTCAGCATCTTCATGCGGACTTGTTTGGGCCCATTATCCGAAATTCACGGCTATCAATACATCTTACCGATAATTGACAGATTCACCCGTTGGCCAGTAGCTATACCTCTTCAGTCCACCACGGCAGAATCTTTTGCTAAGGCAATATTGCGGGAATGGATTTCCATAATCGGCTGCCCTTCGGTTATAACGACAGACCGTGGTCCACAGTTCCAGTCAACTTTATTCAAGGAATTCGTGAACTTTCTTGGAGCTACTCACATCTCGACAATTGCATATCACCCTTGTGCAAATGGCCTTGTCGAGAGGTTCCATCGTCAACTTAAAGCCGCATTAACAAGTTCCGACACAGCCCAAACTTGGTTGGAGAAATTACCACTAGTTATGCTTTCATTACGAAAGACAGAAACACTTCTATAGAACCAACTTTTACCTTTATACAGTACCTTCAAAACAGAATGGCAGAACTATCATTCACTGCTACACGAGTACACGCTAAGGAGATTTATTTTCCCAAATCTTTACAAGACTGCGACTACGTCTTCGTTAGGCAAGACACAGTAAAAAAAAATCCCTAATTACTCAGGACCTTTTAAAGTACTTTCACGACAACCAAAGTATTTTACCATTCAGATATACAACAGCCAGTCGAACATGGCTATCGACCGTCTGAAGCCGGCATATCTTGAGCAAGCCGCCAAACAACTCCATCCGGATCGACAGCAATCCGACGTTCCGCAGCAACCAGCATCATCGTGGTCAAACCAAAGTCAGTAGTCCACTTCACAATCAGAACCACTGTTTACCAAAACAGGTAGGAGGGTGCATTGGCTTTCTAAGCATCGCTCCTATGTCACATTAAAGAATTTTGTTATAATTTCTTTAATCTCGGGGGGAGGGGGTATTTTGATCATCATCATCACACACATACATACATACTTACACAAATACAAAACATACAACGACACGCATTCATTGGATAATAAATCAACACTACTTTGTAATAGGCAATTTACAAATCGCAGCTATGCGACAATTTTGTAATCGCTCTATTTCCATGTAGTCAATTTTGTGCACTTTTAGGAGAAACGGATCTTTCTTGTGCCTCCCCAAAACTCACTCGCTGATTGGTCAATACCAACTAATCAGATTGTCTGCACGGGAAGAATAATTCTTCCCGTGCATCGATTCAGAGCCGATGGTCACCTATATAAGCAAGAAATATTCTTAGATAATTAGTGAGATTTCAGCTGCCAAATGAATCCACGACAGTTGAAACCATGCGCCAATCTTCTCACTCACACCACCATTCACATACTGAATATTCCCTATACTCGCATAATATTTTTCCTTACACAGCAAAACTGTTGAAAATATTTATTACCAGAAACTCTCACAAACTTTCTTTCTTTCACTGAACTTTGGAATACAGAATAATAGTTAAAGGGAGACAACTCTTGTTTTACTCAATGCATGCTTTTCTTTCACATCCTTGTTTGTACATCTTATTAAATACAAATTTTATGTGTAATGATGTCTTTGGCTTATCCTCTTTTTCTTCACGTCAGTTTGGTTTCCTAATCTAAGTTAAATTAATGTGGTGAAGGCCGCCATAATATATTTTATACACGAAAGCAATTAAAAGATTGCATTTTTTTATTTTGAGATCCAGAATAGGTGTGTGTAGGGGGGTTCCTGTTTGACCAAAAAGCGTTCATCACTCTCCTGTGACGTATTCTTATAGCTATCAAAAAGCGTTACAAAAAAGAATTTCTCGAAATTTCGTAAAATTAAATAAGAGGAGGTTAATAGATGTAAAGATATATATTTTTACAAGAATTTTCCAAAAAAGAAACATTTCCAAAATAATTTCAGTCATTTGTGAATAAGTTCTGAAAGTTTCATTAAAATCCGACAATTATTTGATTTTTACAAGAATTTCCAAATCAATGTTTTGCACCGCAAAAAGAGGCTCAAATTTCCCAGACTAATTTATGGTACATGGTTGACGCCGTAAAAACAAGATGTTTAAACAAAATTTCGGAGTTTCTAAAAAAAGATTTTTTAAAATTGCATGCTCACCCACGAGGAGGCACGGTATATGTATGTATGTATGTATGTTGCGACATTCACCCTGGATCGGTTAAGCCGGCTCCTTCCAAGGAATTCACCGCGTCCGGAACGAAGGCCGACCAAGCACGGCGATCTGTCGCCAATGCTGAAGCGAGCGACAGCCATTCCCAATTCCAACGGCGGCGAATTCTTGAAACGGAGTAACAAGGGAGTTTGAACTTCACACGCGGTCCCCAAAACTCGCGTGCTATCCCAGTGGAGGGAGGAATAGGCTCTTACTTGCCGCAGAATTTTCACAGACGCAGAGGCAGGAGTAACCAAGAGGCCGCCGGATGCCGGTGCAGACGCCGAATGGTTTTGAATTCAGAGTTGACCTTCTCCTAGACCAGTTGCCATCCAAGGCTATAGAACCCAGTCTGTCCTGCCCATAGTTGGAGGGAAAAGAAGAGGATTCACACCTTTCCCAAGGGTGTTAGCACGTAAGTGAATGTAACGGATTCGACTGGAATTCGAACTCGGCTCTCCGATTCCTCAATCCGAGCCGTTATCCATTACTCCACCGTGCAGAAAAAAACTTGCGTCAAATTTCAATTTCTCGAGTTTTCTGTATGGGAATATTTAAATATTAACTCACGTTTAAAAATATTTTATGCAAATGAGGCACGGTGGAATAATGGATAGCGTCTCGGAATGAGGAACCAGAGAGCCGAGTTCGAATTCAAGTCGAATCCATTACATTCACTTGCGGAAAGGTGTTAATCCTCTTTTTCTCTCCCCCCCCCACAAGCTATGGGTAAATATAAGAACAGACCGGGTTCTAAATCCCTGGATGGCAAAAGAAATAGTAACCTACTGCGGGAAAAAATCTGCTTTATCAGTCATGTATCGAAAGATACATGATCGCCTAAGCGTGTATCACGTATGACACATAACTGAGTGATACCACCACTCGTAATAATAAAGATTTCTTTTAAGCGTTTCCTCTCAAGCAAGGCGGGAAGCCACAAGCACGCAAGGGGTTACAGAGAGTTGCAGCGAGAGCAAAGCGGAGTGATAAAGGAAAGGATGAAAAGAAGGATAGGGCATCTGGAGACGTCGATTGACATTACATTTGAATAGTTGGAGATTATAGCTATCAGGGAAACAGGAAAAGGGGAGGGAGTTCCACAGGCGAGAAGTGCGAGACATTAAGCTATTGGAGTAGAAGAGACGGCTACATTTAACAGTTTCGACAGTGAAAGGGTGTGAGCGAGATGCCAGCCTAGTTGAACGCTTAAATTCATGAAGTCTGGGAACCAGCGAAAAGAGCTCATCGGAAGAGTTACCGTGATAGTATTTATAAAAAAGACAGAGGGAGGCAACGCCATGTCTGTGAGAGAACGACTGCAGATGAGATGCCAGATCAGGGCCAATTACATTGCATATCCGTCTCTGGATTTTATCAAGAACCTTGAGACAAACATAAGCAGCTCCAGACCATATATGGCAGCAATACTTCATGTAAGGGCGAATGGTTGAATTGTAGATTTGAAGGCGCGAAATTTCCTGGCGCGGCACAGGGAGCCAACTTTCCTTGCGATGGACGAAGCTATTTTGGCGATAAAAGTGTTTTTTTTTTTTTTAACTTTTGGGTATTTTTTTAATCATATATGCCCATTTTTAGCGAATCTTTGGAGATATCTTCTTATATGAATTATCGTTATTTCATTTTATAAGATTTCTCTTTTCTTAATAATAATATTAATTCATTGTTGTTTGGGAAATGACATTCGAGTTTCATTTTAATCGATAGAGAAAGTGAATGATAAATCCTTACATCGCAGTTAAACTGAAATGCTTAAGTATTTAGAAGATTTAAAAAAAATATTTAATGTTTATTTATGAATTTAAAATAATTATTTGCATAAAATATTTTTAAACGTGAGTTAATATTTAAATATTCCCATACAGAAAACTCGAGAAATTGAAATTTGACGCAAGTTTTT